>CM040421.1:127186710-127431807 GCA_022702705.1 Papilionanthe hookeriana x Papilionanthe teres | reverse complement strand
TATTACTTCGTTCAGTTACGTATTGCTCGAAACGCCGCGTGTCGCGCTCCCGTTCGACGCCGCCATCTGACTCGGCGCTCCCGGGGCCCGGCCGTATCGTTCCGTCTTCGGTCCGACGCGATCTAAGCCGTACGTCCACGCGTGTATTAAATGGACGGCATCCGTTCATCGTCCCCGAGTGTCCTTACACGAGAGCCGTCCACACTAAATCCACAATATCTCACTCGATACTCGATGGATTTTCATGTTCTTATGCTCATGGATTCGTCTTGAAGAGACGAACACATCTTTACGGTTATCATGCATTGAAATTAAAGCATTCGAAATGGAGAATCTCCGAAGCTCGGGATGAAGAATTAACTCATACCTTTGCTCGGAGAAGTGTGGCTTCGATGCGAGAGTTGTTGCACCTTCGATTGGATCTGTGAGCTCCGGATGAAGTCTCCCGGTGCGGTGAATTGTCCCAGATGTGATTTCGACCACGGCCAGATCACAAAGCTTGGAGGCTGGAGCAGTTGGGTGGCACTGGAGATGGGGCTTTTGCTAGTGGACACCTTCCCTTGGTACGAGTGAAGGTGTAGAACCAATCGATTTGGGGATTGGTTCATCGTGGAGAAGTGTCCTGGTTTTGGGTGGAATTTCGACTGCGAAATTGAGCTCGCGAGAGAAGAAATGGCGGGGGATCTCCTTGGGGATCAAGTGCTCTGTGTATGGGGAGGAGTACGGAACAATTTTGGCGAGAGTTTCCTTAAGGTTTGTTTCGGCACCTCTCATGGCCGAGAGGGGTGGTGTTTAAATAGGAGAGGGTGGAGGGCCTCCCGGGGAGAGTTAGGGCTTGGGATCGAGCTGCTCTTGGCAAGAGAAGAACAACTCCGATGGCCACTGGGGATGGGGCGGCTCGGCGGGTGAGAATTCCAAGTTGGGCTCACATGTGAGCTCTCGGCCATGGTGTTTTCCGGCGGCTCTGGTGGTTGGCCGGCCGGGCATGGGTCACCCTCGAGGTCGGTGTGTTAGGGGTGGGACTTGGTGCGAGCGATTGGCAAATGCCATGTGTAAAGAGCTTGGATTGAAATGGAATGGGGGGAAGACCATTTTGGGTTCAAATGAGTCAACCCATGGTTTTGGGCTAGGTTCACCACCCGAGGCCTGGTCTTGGGGTGAAAAGGGTCACTTGGGTCGGCCGAGAGAGAATGGTGTGGTCTCCATCCATGATGAGGTGGCTAAGCATGGTTTAGTGTGTGACATGCTTAAGGTAAAAAAAGGTTTAAGGAGGATTAGGAAAGGGGCCCCTCCTTTTGCCATTAATGGCTTGATCACATGTCAAGCCTTCCATGGCTTCATGTGGCTTGTCCATGGCTTGCATGGCTCATCTTTGGCTTGGGAAAAGTGAAGTCAATTTCATGGAAATGGTTTTAAGGAAAATTTTGGTATTTATGGGTGATTTGGAATTATTTGATGATGAATTTAGGACTTAGGTATTGAGTTTAATTGAAAGTATGATGAGGAGAAATGTCATATGGGCTTTGGGACCAATTTTGGGCCTTTGGATGTGGTGAAGGATGGGCTTTTAAAATGGTTTAGAAAAGTGGGCTTTTGAATTTTAAAAGGGATTTTGGGATGAA
The DNA here is from genome assembly GCA_022702705.1 of Papilionanthe hookeriana x Papilionanthe teres. Taxonomy (NCBI): domain Eukaryota; kingdom Viridiplantae; phylum Streptophyta; class Magnoliopsida; order Asparagales; family Orchidaceae; genus Papilionanthe; species Papilionanthe hookeriana x Papilionanthe teres. The sequence continues at coordinate 127,430,185 of CM040421.1, read as the reverse complement.
ATTTTGTAAAGAGGATGGGCCAAATAATTGTTGGGTTTAGCTCATGGATGTATCATGAGTGACTTGAAGCAAATTGGGAGTGATTTGTGTTTGAATTGGGTTGAATTTGGGCTCTTTTGGTGAATGGGCCAATATAGGTCCAAGTGGGCCAAGTTGGGCCAATGTTGGGCTAGGGTTGAAATTGATGTAAAATTAATGTTGAGAAATATTTATGGGAGTGCTTTAAAGAGGTTTTGACCTTGGTTGGGTTTTGATTTTGGGGTTTGGGCTCATTTGGGTTAGATTTGGGTTTAGGTCAAAATTGGGCCTTTTGGTTTTGGGTTGAATTTGAGTGGGGTTTGGGGCCAAATTTTGGGCAAATCATGTTAGTGTTTTGTTTGTAGGGATGTTAAGGAAGGTTTAGAAAAGATTTGGGGTTAATTGGAGTTGAATTGGGTGAGTTTGGGTTAGGTTTGGGTCATGGGTCCAAATTGGGCTTTAAGGCCAAAAGTGAAATTGGATCCAAATGTTAATCAAATTGGACTTGGGTTTGGTCTAGATTGGTATTGGGAATGTTGAATTGAAGTTTAGAATTGATTTGGACCAAAATTGGGGTCAATTGGGTAGGTTTGGTTTAACATTGGGTTCACTTTGGGTTAAAATGGGTCAAATTGGGGGTTTTTACAAAAGTGGGGTAAATTGACAAAATTGGCCCATTGTGTAGTTGGACAAAATGAAATTGGGAATATTTAGGTTTTTATGGAATTTTTTGGGAATTTTCTGAATTTTTGGATTTTTGGGTCAAGAGGGGTATTTTGGGTATTTGGAGGGTATTGGGAGGTTTTCTTGGAATTTTGGTGTTTTTGGGTATGGATGACCAATTTGAGTGATGTGGAAATGTTTGGGATTGGTTTTGAGGAATTTTGGGTAATTTGGAAATTTTTGAGAATTTTGGGTAGTTTCAAGGGGTTTTGGTAGGTTTAGTAGGTGTAGGGTCCCGGGGGTCAAAAATTGAAATTTTGGAAAAATGAAGATTGATCAAATTTACGTGACATGGAATCGTTTAGGTTGAGCCATGAAGCCATATCAAGCCAATATGAGCCATGAAGGGACTCATTTGAGGCACTCACTATGTTGTTCCTAACCCTCTTAGCCAAGGGCTTAGGGGTTAAGGACCATCCATGTGAATCACCTAAATGAGTCAGGAGGTCAAGTTGGGTATAGGTGTGGTTTTAGAAGGTGTGTGAAAGTGTATGAGTGTATAGGTGTAGTGTGTAAGTGTAGTGTGTGTGTAAGTCAGCCCCTTCACCGGACGAGGGCCGCCGAGGCGATCTAAGGCGAAGAGTCTTATAGGAACTCATCCTTTAAACTTCCACATTTGATTTCAACCCTCTAGGTGATTAGGGGTCTACGGTCGAGTTTGTGGAGTTTGCGGGGAGTTTAGAAGTGGTTTGAATTTCTAAAAGGTGGGTCCCAATTCTAGTCCTCTAAGATAATCAAAGGAAAAGCCTAAGGCTAGATCCTAAGCACTAAAAGGAAGAAGAGAAGACCTCATCAAAAATGAGGTCAACAATCAATTTAAAAATATAAAGATGTAATTGAATTAAAATAACTTGAACACTATTCCAAACTTAAAATTATTAATAAAAAATTTTCTAACTAAACCAAACCATCTTAAATCATCAATCCAATCAAAACGGTTAAATTCTTTAACAAACCGATTTGCCCACTAAAGGCTTCCATTATTATAACTCCTAAATAAAGCATTAAGTGAAATGTCATTTCACTCATAGGATAATCGAACATCCTAATTCATCGAGCGAAAATAAAATTTAACTGAAACCTTGGATGACCAATTCATCTGTACAATAAAATTCATTTGGACTCGAAATGATCCCGGAAGTATTGAAAAGATGTTTAGGACCAGTCCTAAACACTTCCTCAATATGATGGGATATTTTAGAAGAACAGTTGAACTTAATTGTTATTTGATGAAGAAAATCATCCTCAAAACACAAGAACCTAGACGTCATAGGAATTGACTAGCAATAGTATTAGGATTTTGGTAAACAACCAAAACCTTACCTTAGCTTTACCTAGGCACTTGTTGCAAAATATTTAAATGCTCTGACATGTGTTTTAAGTGTATCTTGGAATGATGAGAAGACCCTCCAGGTATGCTTTTATTTTATTGTAATTTATTTTATTACAATTTATTTACCTTTACTGCACTTTACTTTTCTTGCATGTTAAATAAGAATGTCACCCTGCATGAAAACTGAAACCGTTAGGATAGCCACAAAACTGAAACCCAAAACTAAATTAAAAGTCACAACAAGATAAAATTTGCCGCCACAACATTCAAAATATAAAACAACTCAAAATTTAATCACAAATAGAACACAAAACTACAACTACAACTAAATTAAAACGTCTCGTTGGATGATCGGGAATACCTCGGATGATGTAACCTATGTGTTGCTAACAGGATTTCCCTCGGTCCAAATGAAAGTGTGGAACACATTCAGTTGAGTTTAGCAAATTCATTTGGACTAAGTGAATCTGATAAAAATAACGGTGTCGGGATGACGGAACTGTGAGATCTTAATCAGTTATGTTTAATCAACTTAAGATTTGTTTTAATTAAAACACTAAAGACATTTCGACTTTAAAACTTCTCTAAACCAATACACTTCTCTCATCTCCTCATTTTCACCTTCTTAAACTAAACCTCTACAACGACAAAGGAGCTTGGGGCACAGTGGGCAGCACGATCATCTTCATCAGCAAAACTTGTGTCTACATCAGCTAAACCTTTCTTAGAAATAAATAATAAAGCCATAGGATTTCGAGGTCGTTTGCTTAGTGCAACATAAATCCTCAACTTTTCGTTAGGCATTTGCATAATCATGTTATGCAAATTAAGCCCTAACCAGTCTTAGGATTCTGAGGTAGTCGTTTGGTACGATATAAACCCTCACATCTTCAAGGCTATTTGTATGATCATGTTATACAAATATACGTCCTAATTAATTAAACTGGCAGGATTACAACATTAAATAAACTTAAATTAAAGCCAAACAATAGGATAGTTTAAGAAGTTGCCAAAATTCCTCTTGGATCCTCATCTTCTTCTACTTCTCTTCCGTTGGATTCCCAAAATAAACTGTTCCAAATTTGAGCTAATCCCTTTTGAAATTTCTAAAATCTAATCTTTTGAAAACCTTAAACTTTGAAATTCTTGATAGCAAAACCACTGATCAATATCGATAGTTTTCTTAAATGATTCCCGTCATTTAAGATGTAATTGACTATAGGGGCTTGCCCTTATAGGGAACTTTAAGAACCCAGGTAATATAAACCCTATTTAATTTCCTTATATTAAGTAGGGGAACTTGTCGGCTTATAAAATTGGTTCGCAGACCAAACGGATGTCACAAATCTTCTAGTTTATTTAATCGAGATGGATACACAGTTGTGATGCGGTGCTCGTTTATGTAAACTATTTGGGATGTGAGGTCGTTTTGATTTCATATCTTAAAATTTTCAAACTTAAAATTATTTTCAAAATCAAATGCTTACTTTCTAAATTATATATATTTAAATTAAATTTAAAATCTAAAACTAGCCGACAATTTCTGTAGGAGACCCCCTTTTCAAAACACATAACCTAAAAATATGCCGACAGCGCCTAGGCGCCTGACTCCGTGACCAGGTCATTCGCACCTCTTCACTTTGGGTCACACCTCTTCGCGATCCAGACCGTTTCCTTGTGTCCAAATACATTGTATCACATGTCCTATATATTAGGAGTAACTTCCAGTCTTCTAGAAGCTCCAATAACCGCTTAACACCATCAAAATAACTGCCCAAAGTCATCAAAAAAACTTAACACCGTCTGTATCGAACTGGCGCTTAGGCGCCGGACTCTAGCGCCAAGGCGCCAGGCCAATAATTCCAAAATTTGCTCCATAAGCTCCATTTTTGCTCCTTTTTTGCTTCTTATTCCTTCTTTTTCTTTCTTGGACTCTTTTTAATCAACTACATCCAAAAACATGAAAATACCTTTTATTAAAGCATAATATCCTTAAGAATTGAATCATAAATAAGGCATAAAAATCGGTATTTTTTAGGTAGATCAACAGGTGTCCAAGCCCATATTTAGATCCATGAATTATCAATTCCAAAACAAATTTCAAACTTATATTTCCAATATCAATCGACCTTCCAGTTTGAATACAGAAATTCAAAATAGCACTTTCCTTGGTTACTTTACAAATCTTCAAAGTTGGAATTAACTTTGCCTAAATAAAATAATGCCACTGCCTTGACACCGGATTTAAAGATGCAGAAGGGAAACTAATGTTTCCATTGTCTCTTACTTCCCAATCTTCATTTTCATCTATCAAATAATGATCAACATCATTCATATTATCACTTGTCACATTAAAATTGAAATAGTGTCAGATAAGTACATTCTCAATCATAAAGAGATCAATAATTCTCGTCGGAGAGAATTGTACAAATATACCTCGCATAAAGATGAATCATTGGTTGATCCCATGAAGATTTGCATATAATTCCTTCACAACTGAAATGACTACGGCAGTGGTAGTGTAACATAGCACTTACCAATGCCTTCTCTTTATTATCTCTTCAACTTTTGTAGTAGGATTATCCATACCTCGATTAATAAAGCCTCTCTCCTTGATAATCCTCCTCTTCATCATCACCTTGGTGAATAATCGCTGCGCCTCAAAGCTAACAAACATCCATCGTTTGAAAATGTGAGATCGAGGGGCTTCTATGGAGTAGGAATCAATGGGATGCAAATTTAGAAAGGAACTTTTCATCTTTCTGGACTTTATAAGTTTAAAATAGAGTTTAGGGAGTTATAAGGAAGAAGATCTCGCTCAAAATCACCAAAAATCACATTTTGAAACTCCAAAAACTATCAACAGGTTTTGGGGGCCGGCGGCGCTCGATAGGGCACCAGCGGTGCTCAAACCTTGAAGTTCAGCACACATCTCTGTAATTTGGCGCCGACAGCGCCAGTGGTAAAATATTTCACTGAGCTTCGTTTGGCCCAAAATATTCTAATATCTCAATTCGATCCAATATTTATCAATTCTTAAAAGTATTTATGAGCGATAAGGATTCAAAAATAACTATCTAGAAAAGCACAACTACAACAAACAAGCAAACACACCACAAAGATACATATGTGTTGCCTCTTATAAAGCGTTTGGTTTAACATCGTCAGCCCTACAAAACATTTAGTTAATCGAGATGACTCAGCATTAAAACCTCTTTGAAGTTAAGTTGAAACCCGTCAAAGTAAGGCTTTAATCGATGTCAATTAACCTTGAAAATCTTTCCAGTATCAGGATACTCAATATCAACAGCTGTAAAAGAATGAACTTTTACAACTGCAAAAGGTCCCAACCATCTAGACTTGATCTTTCCAGGAAATAATTTCAACCTTGTTTTGTATAACAAAACTTTCTGTCCATATTCAAATTTATTTTTCAATATATTCCGATCATGCCACAATTTCATTCTCTCTTTATAGATCCTGTCATTGTGATAAGATGCATTTCTAATTTCTTCCAATTCATTCTATTGCATAAATCTCTTCTCTCCAGCATTTTTCAAATTAAAATTCAACTCTTTTATCGCCCAATATACTTTATGTTCCAATTCAACCGGTAAATGACAAGTCTTACCAAACACTAGTCTATAAGGAGACATTCCAATAGAGGTCTTAAAAGCAGTCCTATAAGCCCATAATGCAGTATCTAATCAAGCAGACCAATCTAATTTGTGATTATCCACAGTTTTATCCAAAATTCTTTTAATTTCACGATTAGATACTTCTACAAAACCACTGAGTACGAGGATGATAAGCAGTAGAGATTCTATGAATAATATTATATTTCTCAATCAATCTCTTAATTTGATTATTCCTAAAATGGGATCCACCATCAGTTATAATCACTCTCAGAATTTCATATCCGACAAATATATTTTTCTTTAAAAATTTTGAAACACTCCGAGCATCACATCTAGGTCAAGCAATAGCTTCAATCTATTTCAAGACATAATCAACTGCAACCAGTATATATAAATTCCCAAATGGAGTAAATGGTCCCATAAAATCTAATCCCCATACATAAAACATTTCAACTTCCAAATTATAGTTTAGAGGCATTTCATTTCTTTTAGAGATATTATCTACTCTCTGACATCGATCACATGATTTAATATAATTTTATACATCCTTAAAAAGAGTAGGCCAATAAAATCCAGATTGTAAAATCTTAAATGCAATTTTATCAACACCAAAATGACCCCTAAATTCAGAATCATGAAATCATTGAATAATTAAATTAGTTTCTTCCTGTGGCACACATCTCCTAACAATCAGATCCTTACACTGTTTATATAGATATGGCTCATCCCAAAAATGAAATCTTGCATCATATTTAAACTTCTTTTGTTGTTGGCTTATTAAATCAGGTGGTACAATATCACTCACAATATAATTCACATTATAAGCATACCAAGGCAAATTTCTTCCCATAATAGTATAAAGTTGTTCATCATGAAAAGTTTCTGTAACTTCCTTCTCAAATTCAGATATTTTATCATATTCTAATCTCGACAAATGATCAGCTATTTGGTTATTAGATCCCTTCCTATCAACTATCATAAAATCAAATTCTTGCAGAAGAAGTATCCATCTAATCAGTCTAGGTTTGGCATCTTTCTTTTGCATTAAATATTTGATAGCTGAATGGTCTGTAAGCACAATACTTTTAGCTCCAATTAAATAAGGTTTAAATTTTTCAAAAGCAAAAAGTATTGCTAATAACTCTCTTTCAGTAGTGGTATAATTAATCTGAGCTTCAATAAGAGTTTTACAAGCATAGTAAATGACTTTGAAAATTTTATCATGCCTCTGCCCCAACGCTATTCCGATCACATAATCACTAGCATCACACATAAGTTCAAATGGTTTCTCGCAATCATGTGAAACAAATATAGGTGCAGTGATTAATTTATTTTTCAATAATTCAAAAGCACACAAACATTCATCATTTAAATCAAATTTTCTATCATTTTCTAGAAGTCGGCACAAAGGTTTGATAATTTTAGAAAAATCTTTAATATATCGCCTGTAAAATCCATCGTGTCCTAAGAAACTCCTCACTTCTCTCATGGTAGTGGGTGGTGGCAATCTCTCAATCACTCGAATTTTAGTAGGGTCGACCTCCATTCCAAATTCAGAAATTTTTTGCCCAAGCACAATGCCTCCTACAACCATAAATTGACATTTCTCCCAATTTAAAACTAAATTTATTTTCACGCAAAGCTCCAAAAAGTTTGCTAAGTTTTCCAAACAGATTTCGAACGAAGTCCCGAATACAGAAAAATCTTCCATGAAAACTTCTATTCCATTATCTATCATACTGCTGAAAATAGACATCATACATCTCTGAAACGTTGCAGGTGCATTACACAGTCCAAGAAGGCATTCTTCGAAATGCAAAGGTTCCGTAAGGGCTAGTAAATGTTGTCTTTTCTTGATCCTCAAGAGCAATAGGCATTTGATGATAACAAGTATATCCATTCAGAAAGTAGTAGTACTTGTGTCCAGCAATTATATCCTGCATTTGATCGAGAAAAGGAAGAGGAAAGTGATCTTTTCAGGTGGCGGCATTTAATTTCCTATAGTCATTGCAAACTTGTCATCCATTAATTTGTCTTGTGGGTATAGTTTCATTACATTCATTCACTTCAACAGTCACTCCTCACTTTTTCGGTACATAATGTATTGGACTCACCCAAGGACTATCTTAAATAGGATAAATAATTCCATCATCCAGCCATTTTAAAATCTCCTTCTTAACCACTTCTTTCAATATTGGATTCAATGTCCTCTACGGATTAACTCTCGGTTTACGTTCTTCATCTAATAAAATCCTGTACATACAAATCGAAGGACTGATTCATTTAATATCTGCTAAAGTCCATCCAAAAGCATTCTCGTATCTTTTTAAAATTTCCAACAATTTTTATTCTTGATATTCGTTTTACTCCGAAGATACAATAATGCGGTAAGGTAGAAGATTCTCCTAAAAACATATACTTAAAATGAATAGGGAGAGTTTTCATCTCAAGTTTAAAAGGTTTTATTATAGATGGAATTAAGTTTTTATCTCTTCCTTTCATAGTGTCTAATACTTCAAATCTCTTTCGAATATACTCCAAATCTTCATTCTTTTTATTATCTAAATTTTCTTCATTTTCACTTCCTTCTTAAAACATATTTCGTACTATGCTTATTTTTTAAATATATTTTCAAAATGATCCTTTCTCAAATATTCACAGAACTCCATCCTACAACATTCATTATCTTTTTCCATTGTGGGATACTTCATAGATTTCAAAATATTAAAGGTCAACTTCTGATCATTAACCCTCATAGATAATTCTGCTTTTTGAACATCAATCACTGCTCTCCCAGTAGCAAGGAATGGTATTCCCAAAATGATTGGAATTTCTTTATCTTCCTCCATATCAAGTAAAATAAAATCCACAGGAAAGATAAATTTATCCTCTTTCACTAACACATCTTCCACCACTCCTTTAGGGTAAGTAATGGAACAATCGACCAACTGAAGAGTCACAGATGTAGGAGAAATTTCCCCTATTCCCAACCATTTGAAAGTTGATAAAGGCAAAAGATTAATACTAGCTCCCAGATCACATAAGGCTCTTCCGAAAATAATTTTCACCTATAGCACACGGGATAGTGAAACTACCATGATCTTTAAGTTTTTTCGTAAGCTTCTTCTGAATAATTGCACTACACCTTCTGCTAAGTGCAACAGTTTCATGATCTGTGAACTTTCTTTTCTTTTGAGAATATCCTTCGTAAACTTGGCATAGTAAAGCATCTGTTCTAATGCTTCAATAAAAGGAATATTTATCGTTAGTTTCTTAAGGATCTCCAAAAAATTTCCGAATCTGTTATCCCTGTTTTTTTGCTTAAATCTTTAATGAAATGGAGGCGGTGGTTTTTCAATAGTAATATTCATTGGTTCAAGAGGATATTCCAAGTATGGATAAATCTTGTTTGAACCATTCTCAATATCCACCTTCTCTTTCTCTAATTCAACTTTTTTTTGTACTCTTGTCTCCAATTCCTTTCCACTTCTTAATTGACTAGCCTTAGGTTGTTCCTTGTTTTGATCTTTTGGATTGATCTTAACATTACTTGGAAGCGTTCCAGAAGTTCTATTATTTAGTGCAGTGAAAATATGCCCTAATTGATTTTCAATATTTTTTATCGCATTACCTTGAGCTTGTAGTTGATTTCCCATATTCAGAATCATTTCTTCAGTAGACAACTTCTTATCCTTAAATTACAGGTTACCATTGAATCCAAGAGGATAAGAGGGAATAAAATTAGTATTTCCTTGATTGTTTGAATTTACAACTGGATTTATAAAAGTGTTCCCCCATTGTGGGTTAACATTGGGAATGCTATTATTCCAGTTGAAATTTGGGTGGTTCTTCTAACTAGGATTCAAATAAAGATTGTTAGAACTATTAATAGAATTCAAAGTCTCATAAGGTGTTTGAGATTCTGTTATCTGTCCAAATGAATTTTCCTCTAACACTTGGGGTGGTTGAGAATAATTCATTCCATACTGATCTATTTTCTTAGAAAGGGCTGCAATTTGAGAAACTATCATAGTCATCATATCTGAATCATGAACACTAGCTACTCTCTTAGCATTTACCCGTTCAGAGGGCCATTGAAAATTATTAGTAGCAATTTCTTCTATTAATGCATATGCTTCATCAAAAGGTTTTTACATTAACAATCCACCAGCAGCAGCATCTATAATCGATCTCAATGATCCCACTAATCCATTGTAAAATGTTTGAATTATTAACCAGTCTGGTAATGCATGATGTGGGCACTTCCTAAGAAGATCTTTAAATCTTTTCCAAGCTTCATATATTGATTCCCTTTCAAACTGAACAAAAGATGTGATATCATTTCTTAGCTTAGCAGTCTTTGATGGAGGGAAATATTTTGATAGAAACTTTGAGAAAGTTCTCCCCAAGTTCTAACAGATCTAGGTGCTAACGAATTTAACCACGCCTTAGCTTTATCCCTTAATGAAAAAGGAAAAAGTCTAAGTCTGATAGCATCGCTCGATACTCCATCATATTTAAAAGTAGCACACTGTTCTAGAAAACTAGCGAGATGTAAATTTCGATCCTCATTAGGTGTTCCTCCAAATTGATTATTTTGTACCATTTGGGTAATAGTAGGTTTAAGCTCAAATGAATTAGCAGCAACATCAGGATTTTGAATAGTCAAATGAAATCACATGAATTTCATCTGCTGTTAGGTTAGCATAATCTCTTAAAGGTCTTAGCAAATTTCCTATATTATTTCTCTGATTATCTTGATTATTCATCATTTCACAAGGATTCTCAGTTTGTTTTTTTTTTATTTTTGAATTTTTCTAACAATATGCTCTAACTCCGAATTGTAAGGTACTAAACCTATAGATCCACTACGACGCATATAAAATCACACAAATACTTTAAAAAGAAAATAAACACACAATTACACACTACAAAGTAAAGGTTTTCAGTTACTATATTATCAATAGATACCGTTTATACCTTCCCCGGCAACGGTGCCAAAAACTTTGTGCGGCAGACTTTATATTATGAAAGAACTTATCAACCCAAATTTATATATATTTATAATGATTTTTGTAAAGTCTAAACTTCAACGTAAGTATACGTATCGTATCTAGTAATACAAGGCTCTAATGGAGTTCTGGTTATCGATCCCACAGGGAAGGCATGTTCCTTATAATATATAGCGTAATACTAAAATCCTGTACTTAAATCGCAATTAAAGTTTAAGTTTACTTCTACTAACAAGATACAGAAAATAGTAACAGTTAAGCAAACCACAATTATTTCTAATACCTTTAAAACAGAATTAACAGACACACTAAGCTTTGTATTTGAAAGGTTTTGATATATATGAAAAGTGTCTTTCCTCTTGCAATGAGTATATGATGGGTAAATGATATGGAATGATAATTTATTGTATTGTGCCAAAAAGGAGCATAAATGTTTCTTTACCCTCAAAAGTGTACCCCCTCTTCCAAGCATGAAAAGAACCTTGACATATCCTAAGTTTAGTCACTAAATATAAGGCTAGGCTGCAAGGATACCGGCTACGGAGCTCCCACTCACCCTTCACCTGAAGGCTAACCTTCGAGTTTAGTTACCAATCTTAGGACCAAATTAGGGATCTCAGCCTGTCACTCTGAAACCTCCAATTTGAAGCCCATCAAAACACATTTCCTTATTTATTTGCACTCAATTCCTATGAACTATGCAATTCATTCATGGACATTGAATGGATTCATCAGTATTGTTATAGGACACTCAATCCTTTCAGAGTAAATGGAAAACAACAGATTTTAACAATTCAATTGGCAAGATTGAAATGTAAATTAAGTTCAAAATGAAAAACCATCACAATTTCTTCAATAGTTTAAAAACACTTCAAATCCACATCATCACATCATCACATTATCACAACTCTATGCAAGAAGAAAGACGAAGGAGACTACATAGAATTCATAGGAAAGAAACAGTAAAACATGGATTTTATATATAAAAGAACAATCATACAGACCACAATAGAAAATACAACTTATCTCTTTCTCTTCTCCAAGCAAATCCCTTGAAGTTCCTTTAAATCCTTTTCTGTCATCTTTGCAACACTCAATTCCCTCTTTAGAATGGAAAGGAAGAAGCAATCTCTCACTTTACTCCTCCTTCACTCCTTAGAGAAGAAACCCTCTCAAATCTTCACTTCTACACTCTTCTCTTCTAAACCCTAACTCTAAACACACTCAAGCCTCCTAAACTCTACACTTTTTTTGTCCAAAAACAGTTACATATATGTTAGAAACGAAATCTCAAGAGTTTCCTTAAGCATCCCTTCAAAATGTCGCCAAAAATCTTCAAATTTGAATTGCACCAACTTTAGCCGCCGGTGGCGCTCTGTCGTCAATTAATTCTAGGGATCTCAGAAAAATGGCGCCAGCGGGGCCAGAAGTTGTTTTCTCCTATTTGATCCTTTTCGCTCCAAATTCGTTCCTTTTTACTTCTTTTCACTTCAATCACCTAAAATCATCATACCTGCAACAAATCTTAAAAATACATTTCTTTAAAGTGAAATATCACAAAAAATGGGTAAAATTATATACCAAAAATAGTGTATATTTTTGGTGCATCAGGAATCAGTTTGGATGATATAAAATTATGCAATGCCTTAGAGGTGGCACTCAACATTGAGGCAGGCAAGTTAACTCTTCTTTAATTTGTTATCTTCTATAATCCTCTTCATGAGTCAAAGTAGAAATAACTTTATCCAATGCCTCCTCCGTAGGATTATAATTAGAGTAAAAACATAATGTAGTATGCAGTAACAGGTAAAACACGTTAATTACATCGAACGTGAAATGAACAAACTGCCCTCAAACCATCACAAGGTTTTCTTCTGCTTCAGAGAGATTAGCATAAAACTCTTGCACAATGGAAATAATAGCTACGGTCAAGAAACAGCAAAATTTGTCCCAAAGTCTTTTAACGATCACATCCTCTATCACACTACTAGGCTTATAAAAACCTTGCTCCTGAATCAATATAAGTGATTGTAGTGCTCGCAAGTAACGATCTTAAGCCTTTGTACTTACAAAATTGTTTGAATTAAAAGTGGTTCTCGCCTTGCTTCATTTTGGTCCCATTTATAAAATTTGCATAAAAATTACCATAAATTCCAAAATTAAGCTAAAATCACTAAACTCAACTTCTAAAAACTTAAACTACTATATCTAAGTAATTTCCAAAGTTTTTTTTTCAAATTTTCACCATGAATAGTGATTTTTGGATTTCTCCAAAATGCACTCAAACTATATTGTGAAAATAAAAAAAAAATTACTTAAGAGTAGTGCTCTTACTTTAAGAAGATTAAATCTAGAAAATTTGGCTTGAAACGACTTAAAAATTACAAATTTGGAGATGCCCTAGCTCTCTCAATCGCGAACTCCGAATGAAGAAGATGACGGAGAGAAGAAAACTGGTGAATTTCAGGTTTCTAACACCCGTGAACAGATTTTCACGAGCTGACACATAAGCATGAAAGTTCGGCGCTTAGCTGCAAAACTCTGACATGTAAGTGCAGGGTCTCGGTGCTTACCCGCGAATTCGTTAATTTTAAGTTTTTGCTAATTCCTTTCTTAAGCTCATTTGATCAACCCTAAATGGTCTTAATAAGTATAACTTCTCCTTGTATTCTTCTTATCATCGGAATCACGTATTAATACTAAAATAGATTCAATACAAGTTTCAAACAAACGTACACTTCTTTACTAAAAAACAAATAAGTACAAACTACAAATCTTTAATCCAAGAGTTTTGGATTAATATAATACAAAACAAACACTTAAAACACAAAAAACTTATAACACAAATAATGCATAAAACACTAAGGACTAACAACAAAACAATACTAAATAACATCATAATATAACATAAGAACTTAATTCCATTCTTCATTAGGTGGAACATATCCAAAACCTCTATTAGTTCTTTCTGAACCTTTTGGTATATAAATTTGATAAAATGGTGATGGTTGAAAACTCTTACTGAATCTTCTTCTATCCACTTGTTCTTCAAAAACATCACTTTATCTGCCTCTTCAATATGACTAGTTTGACTAAATTTCCATCCAATATGTGCTAAATGTGCGTTAGTTTCATTTACCTTTGCTTCGATTGATGTCACATCAGCCTCAATCTTTGTAATCTTCTCTGATATTCCTTGAATACTAACGGCTACATATCCATTATATATCTCTTGTGCACTCTGACTAATGAATTTTCTTGTTGCATCTTCTTTCTTCTTAATTTAACTCTCCCAAGAAGATATTTTTGTAATTTAAACACTTCTCTTAGGCTTTTAGGATGAAAATTTGGAATGGGGTGAATATGTCTTCATCTGGTTCCTATTTATAGTCTTTAGATGCTCTAGAACCGTCCTCCCACATTCATAAACCATTAAATTGTGTTCCATATAACTTCCCCATGATTAGGACTTCTAGAAACTCATTTTTTACGTTTTTCATAACTCCGACGCCTAAGCTCCAACTGCTAGCGCTTAGCCGCTAGTGCTCATTTTATCATAGGTCTGCTAAACTTCCAAATAATCATATTAACTCATCCAACTTATCAATTACGGTTTCATTAATCTCCACTAACATAGTATAATCAATTTACTACCACATAATTCTTACTTCAAACCAAACAATAAACACACAAAACAGACTCAAAACAAAGCACACCAATAACTATGGGTTGCCTCCCACAAAGAGTTTGGTTTTAAGTCGTCAGCCCGACATACCCAAATGGCTTATTCTGGGTGACCGAACCTGATAATATCATCAAGTTTAAGTTGATCTACTAAGAAATATGGTTTCAGTCTATGACCATTCACTTTAAATATTTTCTCAATCTTAGAATCTTTAATATACATAGCTCCATAGGGATAAAATTTTATTATAATAAATGGGCCCATTCACCTGGACTTAGGTTTTTCAACAAATAATCTTAATCTGACATTATATAGCAAAACTTGTTGTCCTGGCTCATTATTTTTAGTCAGAATCCTACGATCATGCCACATCTTCATTTTTTCTTTATATATCTTAGCACTTTCATATGATTCATTCCTTATCTCTTCAAGGTCATTTAATTGCAATAATATTTTCTCACCAACATCTTTTAAATTATAATTGAACTATTTAATAGCCCAATATGCTTAATGCTCAAGTTCAATTGGTAAATGAAAAGCTTTCCAAAAAATTAGCCTATATCGGGACATTCTTATAGGAGTTTGATGCACCAAAAATATATACTATTTTTGCTATATAATTTTACCCATTTTTTGTGATATTGCACTTTAAAGAAATGTATTTTTCATGATTTGTTGTAGGTATGATGATTTTAGGTGATTGGAGAAAAATGAAGCAAAAAGGAACGAATTAGGAGCAAAAAGGAGGAAATCTGCTTCTGGCACTGCCGGCGCCATTTTCCCGAGAGCTCAGAAGAAATTTGGATGATAGAGCACCGCCGGCGCCCTATCGGGCGCCTCCGGGGCCCAATGTCGGTTGATTTCAAATTTGAAGAGTTTTGGGGGCTTTTTGAAGGGATGCCTAAAAAAACTCTTGGGATTTCATTTCTAAATTATAAGTAACTATTTTTTGACAAAAAATATTGTGTGTTCTGGAGTTCTAGTGTGGTTCTAGAGAGGGAGAGTGTGTGTTGAGTGTTAGGGCTTAGAAGAGAAGAGAGTAGAAGTGAGGATTTGAGAGGGATTCTTCTCTAAGGAGTGAAGGAGAAGGAGTAAAGTGAGAGATTGCTTTTTCTTTTCGGTTCTAAAGTGGGAATTGAGTGTTGCAAAGAAGAGAGAAAAGGATTTAAAGGAACTTCAAGGGATTTGCATTGGGGAAGAGAAAGAGATAAGTTGTATTTGCTTTTGTGGTTTGTATGACTTTTTTTATATATAAAATCCATGTTTTATTTTGTCTTCTCTATGAATCTGAGTAGTCTCCTTTGTCTTTGTTCTTGCATAGAGATGTGATGATGTGATGATACGGATTTGAAGTGCTTTTTAAGTATTGAAGAAATTGTGATGGTTTTTCATTTTGAACTTATTTTACTTTTCAATCTGGCCAATCAAGTTGTTAAAATCTATTATTGTACATTAAATTTGAAAGGATTTAGTGTCCTACAACAATAATAAAGAATCTATTCAATGCCCATGGATGAATTACGTAGTTCATGGGAATTAACTATAAATAAATAGGGAAATGTGTTTTGATGGACTTCAAATTGGACGTTTCAGGGTGACAGGCTGAGATCCCCAATTTGGTCCTAAGATTGGTAACTAAACTCGAAGGTTAGCCTTCAGGTGAAGGGTGAGTGGGAGCTCCGTAGTGACAACCGGTATCCTCCCAGCCTAGCCTTAGATTTAGTGACTGAACTTAAGATATGTCAATATTCTTTTCATGCTTGGAAGAGGGGGTACTCTTTTGAGGGTAAAGAAACATTTATGCTCCTATTTGACACAATACCATAAATAATCATTCCATATCATTCACACATCATATACTCATTGCAAGAGAAAAATATGCTTTTCTTTATTTCAATACCTTTCAAATACATAGCTTATTGTGTGTCTGTTAGTTAATTCTATTTTAAAGATATTAGAAGTAATTGTAGTTTTCTTAATTGTTACTACTTTCTGCATTCTGTTAGTAGAAGAAAACATTAAACTTTAATTGCAATTTGAGTATTGGATTTCAATATTACATTATCTATTGTAAGAATCGTGCCCTCCCTGTGGGATCGATGACCAAGACACCATTAGAGCCCTGTATTACTTGATACGATACGTATACTTGCGTTGAATGTTTGGACTTTACAAAATCATTTTAAATATATATAAATTTGAGTTCATAAGTTCTTGTAATATAAAAAGTCCGCACCTAGAGTTTTATATGCAGTCCCATAAGCCCATAAAGCAAAATACAATTTGATTGACCAATCCTTTTTGTTGGGATTAACGGATTTTTCCAAATTCGTTTAATTTCATGATTGGGTGATTCAACCAAACCACTTGTCTAAGGATGATAAGCAGTAGCAATTTTTTGGTTGATATGATATTTCTTTACTAATTTCTCGATAATTTCATTGTTAAATGACTTCCCCCATCATCTATGATTACTCTTGGCATTCCAAATCTACAAAATATGTTCTTTCTTAAAAGTTTTGCTACACTTTGAGCATCACATCGAGCTAAAGCAACAACTTTTATCAATTTAGATACATAGTCTAACGCTAACAATATGTATAAATTTCCAAAAGATGGTATAAATGGTCCTATAAAATCTAATCCCCAAACGTTAAATATTTCAACTTCGAACATATAATTGAGGGGCATCTCATTTCTTCTAGAAATTTTTCCTACGCGCTGACATCGATCATAATTTTTAATATAAGTATTTACATACTTAAAAATTTTAAGCTAATAAAATCCAGATTGTAGAATTTTATATGCAGTTTTATCAACATCAAAATGTACGCCAAAATCAGAATCATGACATTTTTAAATAATTTAATAAGTCTCATTTAATGGTACAAATCTTTGAATAATTAGATCCTTTCCTTGTTTATATAAAAACGGGTCATCCCAAAAATAAATCTTAGCTTCAGATAAAAATTTCTTCCTCTGTTGGTATGTCAAAACATAGAGTATAATATCACTAAAAATTAAGTTCACAATATCGAAATACCATGGAACACGCCACTCATTAATAGTGAGCAATTTTTCATCAGAAAAATGTTCATTAATTTCTTCGTCAGAATAAAGAGATTTTTCATTTTCAAGCTTGATCAGATGATCGGCAATATAATTATTACACCCTTCTTATCTACTATTTCAAAGTCAAATTCTTGTAAAAGAAGAATCCATCGTATTAGTCTTGGTTTTTCATCCTTCTTATTCATTAAATATTTAATAGCAGAATTGTCAATATACATAACACGCTTTATTCCAATTAAATACGATATGAATTTCTCAGAATATACTATAGCTAATACCTTATTTTCAATTGTGGTATAATTAATTTGAGCTTCAGTAAGAGTTATACTAGCATAGTAGAACACTTTGAAAATTTTATCATGTTTTCGTCCCAAAAAAGCTTTAATAACATAATCACTTGTATCACACATTAATTCATATGGTTTTCCTAAATCTGGTGAAACAATGATTAGAGCAGTTAATAATTTTGGTTTTAACAACTCAAAAGCTCTTATGCATTCTTCATTAAAATTAAAAATTTTATATTTTTTAATAACTGACATAGAGGCTTAGCAATTTTTTGAAAAGTCTTTAATATAACATCTATAGAATCCAACATGTCCTAAAAAACTCCAAATTTCTCATACATTTGTTGGGCAAGGTAAATTACTGATCGCTTGAATTTTTTTAAGGTCTACTTCCATACATTTTTTGATATATCATGTCCCAAAACAATCCATCATGCTACCATAAATTGGCATTTTTCCCAATTAAGTACTAAATAGTGTTTAAGAACTTTATATAAGTGTTCTAAAAATGATTCAAATGAAATCCAAACACTGAAAATTCATCGATAGACACTTCAATTCCTTTTTTGATTAAATCACAGAAAATTGTCATCATACATCTTTGAAATGTAGCAGGGGCATTACATAAATTAAAGGGCATTCTTCTAAAAGAAAATGTACAATTAGAATTGGTAAATGTTGTTTTCACTTGATCCTCAGGAGCAATTTGTATTGGGTGATAGCCAGTATATCCATCCAGAAAACAAAATTATTTATGCCCAAAGAAGTCTATCCAACATTTGATCAAGAAAAGGTAGAGGAAAATTATCTTTCTTGGTGGTAAGATTTAATTTTCTATAATGAATGTATATTGGTCATCCTATAACTTGTCTTGTTAGTATTAGTTTATTCTTTTCATTAACAGTCACAATTACTCCTCCTTTCTTAGGAACACAGTGAATAGGACTAAGCCATGCACTATTTGTAATAGGGTAGATAATTCTAGCATCTAACCATTTTAAAATTTCTTTCTTAACAACTTCTTTCATAATAGGATTTAATCTTCTTTAAGGATCTGCCCTGGGTTTTCAGTTCTCTTCTATAAGGATTTTTTGCATACAAATTGAAGGATTAATTCCTTTAATATCATCTATTATCCATCCAATGACTTTCTTATATTTCTTTAAAGTTCCAAGCAAACTTTGTTCTTCTTCTACAGTTAATTTGAGGAAATTATAACTGGCAAAGTTGAGGAATTTCCTAGAAAGGCATATTTTAAATGCATAGGAAGTAACTTTATTTCAAGTTCAGAAGGTTTTTCATTTGATGGACTAAAATATTCATCTTTCTTTTTCATGTCCAAAGCTTCAAAACTTTCTTGAATATAATTTAAATCTTCTTTATTAAAATCATTAGATTATTGTACTTCTTCTTCTTGCTCGTGTTCCAATTTACACTTTCAGATTTTTCCACATAAGTTGCTTTAAAATAGCTATCACTCATATATGTTATAACATTCATCATCTTTACCTGTGAATTTTGAAAATTGCTTATCCAACTTTTGTTATCGAAGTCTATGAGGAAATGGTGGTGGTGGATTTTCTAAATCAATTTTTGGTGGAGAAATAGGTCCTTCCAAACCTTTTGGAGCATCCTCTTTTGGTTCTTCAATCTCCTCTCTCTCTACTTCAATCTCTTTTTGAACTCTACCTACCAACTCTCTTCCACTTCTTAGTTGAACAGCTTTTACTTGCTTTTTATTTTTATCTCTTTGATTTATCTCTGTATTACTAGGAATTGTTCCTTCGAATCTGCTGCTTAATAAATTGGATATTTTTCCCAATTGATTCTCAATATTTCTAATTTTAGCTTCTAGATTTTGCAATTGATTTCCAATTTGTAACACTACTTCTTCTATAGACAACTTCTTCTCCTTAAATTGCAATGTACTGTTAAAACCTGGAGGAAAAGTAGGTCTATAATTATTATTACCTTGGTTGTTTTAATTCCTCAATTGTTTTACTTGGTTGTTCCCCATTGCTGATTACTACTACACAGATAATTATTATTCCAGTTAAAGTTTAGATGGTTCTTCTAACCTGGGTTATAATAATTGGAATATGGGTTATTATGCTTGTTTATGACATTCAAAAATTCCTAATGATGTTTGAGAATCTACCATTTGGCCTAATGAATTTTCTTTAATTATTGAAATTTTTGAGAAGAATTCATTCCAAATTGGTCTATCTTCCTTGAAATTGCAGTAACTTGATTTGCTAACGTTGTAAAAGCATCATATTCATGAATATTGGCTCCGTTCTTAGGATTTAGCCTCTCAGTAGGCAATTGAAAATTATTAGTAGCCATTTCTTCAGTTAAAGCATAAGCATCATTAAATTGTTTAGACATCAATGAATCACCAGCAGTAGCATCGATAATAGATCTAAGAGATCCAACTAATCCATTATAAAAAGTTTGAGGTATTAACCAATCTGGCATCGAATGATATGTACACTTTCTCAGGAGATGATTTAAAACGTTCCCATCCATCATATATTGTTTCCCCTTCAAACTGAAAAAAAGATGTAATATCATTTATAAGATTTACAGTCATTGATTGTGGAAAATATTTGGCAAGAAATTTTTGCACTAAATCACCCTAAGTTCTGATAGATCCAGGCGCTAACGAATTTAACCAAATATTAAGTCTTAGTCTTATAGAATCAACTGAAACACCATCATATTTAAATATAAGACACAATTCTAGGAAATTTGCAAGATGTAAATTTGGATCCTCAGTTGGTGCTCCCCAAAACTGATTATTAGATACCATTTGGATAATATCAAGTTTCAGTTTAAATGAATTAGCTGATACAACAAGATTTTTGAATACTACCATGAAGTTCATCTACTGTAGGGTTAGCATAATCTCTTAAAGGTCTAAATTCTTCATGGATTTCAGCATTTTGATTATCTTGATTTGTCATTTCTTGAATATTTTTGTTTTTCGGGTGTTTTTAATTTTTCTGATTTTTCTAATAGTTCTTTCCAATTCTAAATTGTAAGTTACAAGTCTTTCATAACTTTAACTATGCATACACTATTATAAGTCACAATAAAATATAATAAAATCACACAAACAAGAACTTATATAAAAACAACACAACAATTTCCTAAAATAAATCTAATAAGTTTAAATAAGACATCAAAAAGTAAAAATTAGTTTTTCTGAAAATGCTATTTTTTTATAATTATTCTCCTCGGCAACGGCACCAAAAACTTGATCTATGATATTTATGCTTAATTTTTATATATGAATTTATATTTCCTTTTAAATGTTATCTCTTTCTTTACAACGACACTAAAAACTTAATGAATTCAAATAAGAGTTTTAAATCGTTATTATTATAAAATGGGCTTCTATACAAGTATACACATCATTATCAAGTAATATAAGACTTTCTGATTAAGCCTTGAGATTTCGAACCACCCACGGGAAAAAATGTTAAATGTTCTTAATAAAAAAAATTAGAAAAATAACTTTTTATTTTTTAAGAAAGATCTTTCCCAAACTAAAGATAATATTCTAAGAAAGAAAATTTGATTCTTTTTGGTAATTTTTATAATATGAAATGAAAGTAAATAACTGCTTTAACTAAATTATTAATATTAAAGCAAATGCAAATAAAATATCTTTTTCCTTAATATGAATCAGAAAAAGTCATGGAATTTTTTTGTGGAGGTATCTAAAATGTGTTGTGCGAAATAAGAGCAATTATATTCTTTACCCTAACTAGAGATGCTATAAAGAACATAGGTTAATCTAATGCTTTAGTAGTCTTGAAGATGAGCTTGCTAGGAAAGATGCTAGCTCTTACTCTAGATTTTTTTCTTCTCCCTCCGCCATGGGGCTACATCACATATCAAGACATAAAACAATAAAGCAAATTAGGGGCTTTAGCCTGTCACTCTAAAGTCCACTAATTTTAAAACCATCAAAGTATATCTCCCTATTTATTTGCACTCAACCATATGGACTACATTCTCACCCATATAATCTCATGTGATTCTTACCAATTTTTGACTGAGAAAATACCATATCGGAAGTTACCCATGTTTGTACCAAAGGATGCCTCAAACACCCCATCAAAATGGCACCAAAAATTATTTAAATCCTCTTATGTAACTGCCGCACGTAACCGCGAGGTCTCCGCGCATAGCCGCTGGGCTCCTAGAGTGTGAACTCCAGGCCTGGGTGCTTAGCAGCGAGGCTCCAGAGTGTAAGCTCTAGGTTCAGGCACTTAGTCGCCACATATCCATTTTAAACTTTTCTTCATTTTGTTCCAAATTTGATCATTTTTTACTCCTTTCATAACATTCATCCATTTAAACATATTTGCAAGAGAAAACCCAAAATACCTTCCATTAAAGTGCACTATCATTAAAAATAGTAATAAAAATGTATATAAAAATAATATATATATTAGGTGTATCATAGAGCTGTGTGCTTCCTTATCGTGCTGCCTAAGGTGTTTGCTCCAAGTTTCTCGTCACAGTAGATTAAGTTTTCTAATGTGTCAAGTTTAATTTCACATGACTTATAAGAGGTGAATTTAAGTTGATTATAATGATACCAGTTAAGATCCCACAGTTCCATGTTCCGGCACCACTATTTTCTTCGGATTCACTTAGTCCAGATGAATTTACCAAATTCAAATAAATGAATTTAATACTTCTAGACCGTGAGACATCTCGTTAGCGGCCGTATTTGCCACATCCAAGGGTTTCCCGATCATCCAAAGAGACATTTTAATTTAGTTGTAATTGTTGTGTATTCGTTTTGTTTGTGATTAAATTTTGAGTTGTCTTATATTTTTGCTTATCGTGAATGAATTTTTTTAGTTTAACATGTAAGTTGATATAATTTGTAGAAAATGAAAAGTATTGAAAAGTAAAGTGCAATAAAGAAAAGTACTGTAATTAAACTACAAAAGTGTATCAATCCTCTTCTCGCACTCCAGCTTAAATGTCAGTATTGACAGCATGTATGTATAATTTTGTGGAGGATTAAAATTACATGAAAGAAAAAAAGGAAGTACAGGTTTGAAGTGTGCCTACCGAGTCCTATGCCCTAACTTTGCTGGGTCCCTATTTGTTCATGTAAAGGATGTCTTTCCTTGGCAAACCATAATAAGTCCAGTTGTCCTCCAAGATATATTGAAGACTAGTGAATAGATCCGAGAAACACCCTTGAATTTTTACAAACCTTTTGAGTCATCTCGAGTTCGTTTGAACTTATTATATTGCTAAGTCACTCATCCACATTATAGGCTTATGTGCAGTGAACCTTGATGTTTTAATTTTCATGTTAGGTGGGGTAATCATCATTTGACATTTTACTTATGAATTATGTAAGTGAGGGCTCTTAAGGGCTAATTAATTTGCTAAGAAACTTTGTCATTTAATTTAAAGTTGGGCTTATAGTGTTTCAAATGTTTAAAATTAATTATGTTTTCTTTTCTAAACCGCATTAGATCATTTAAATCAAACCTACTACACTAATAAGCCCTTAAGACCTAAGGGATAAATTTGCAATTTTACAAAAGTTAAGTTATATGTTATTTGATTCACATTGAACTATTAAATTAGCATTAAACCATTGACTAGGGGTTCTAAATTGTGAGTTAATGTCTTCCAAAATTAGATCCCTCACTTCATAATCATCTAATTTAATTATCTTCTAATTATAACAATTAAGGAAATTACAATTTTACCCTCGTTGTAGAAAAGTGAGAAATTAATCTCTACCACTTAATCCCTTATGTTTTAATCATCTAGGCAAGTCAATTTATGATCATTCATTACCCAATTACACTTTGATTAGGCCTAAATATTAACTAAGTCTTAAATTTTATAATTATAATCTTGCCCCTAATGGTTTTATCACTTCATAATTCATTAATTTTAATTCAAATGACTTTAAAATTTTTATGTTACCCCACTTACGGGTCAATTAAAACATCAAAGGAGAAAATGTGATTTTTCTGAATTTATATAATTTTCATAATTATTTAAATGCAAAAATAAGGATTTTCAAAGTTAATTCAATAACTTAACCAAAACAAATTATCTGTCCTTAAGAAAATTATTGGAGATTTCACTTGGCCAATGGACCTCCTAGACCAATTTTTATGATTTTTTGGAGTTTTATTTTGATTATTAGAATTATTTGTTGGTTTTGAGTATTAATTAAGTATGAAATGCTATTTAAATTAAAAATTAAGTTTTATATTTTTGCTAAATCCCTATGAGGTTAAGGAACCTAGAGAACCAAATTTCATTTTTTTTATTTATATTTTAATTACTAATATCATTTTGGTGAAAAATTAGAAAATCTAATTTAAGCATTTAAAAATTAATATCTTTATTTAGAAAGTGAGGAAAGTTGTTTTAATTTCCCCCAAGTATTCAGGAGACCAAGTTTGATATTTTGGGTGAATATTTACATTTTAGTAGGTTTTAAGATTTTTAATGATTTTTATATATTTTTAGTTATTTAAATATTAAAAATAAGCTTAAAGAGGAAATGTTATTTTAATTCCAAGTTTCCCTGGTCACTAGGAGCTTCCAAAACTAATTTTGTAATTTTTTGACTTATATTTTAATTATTATAGTTATTTTAATGCAAAAAATACCATTTTACTTGAAAAATCCATTTTAGTGGGTAAATTAATTCCAATTGACTCTAAATTTGTATGGGGAGCTCATTTATTCATTATTCACAGTGTGGGATGATTTGTATAATTTTTTTCATTTAGATTTTATTTATTTAATTTTTTAAAAATTTTTAATAGGCTAATTACCAGTAGTGTCATTTTTAATTATTTAAATCCATTTGATATTTTTCCTAGAGTCTTCTAACCATAGTGAACCTAACAAAAATAAGTTTTGCATTTTTTTTAATTTATATTTTAATTATTATAATTTTTAAACCAAAATTGAGGGGATTAACTTGAAAATTAGGGAACCCTAGCTACTGGTCTAGGAAAAATTAGGGAATATCCCTATCCACAGAGCCTTTCAGCCCTCCAAAAGTCATGCCATGATAAAATATTTTTGCTAAGTTATGACATAAAGATTATTTACTGTGTTTAATTAATTTAAAATTAAATATAACTCAAATAACTTCAAATTTATTTCCACGTTGTTCTCCTCTATTAACTGAGCAACAGGGTATCTTTTTTTATTTTTTTTATTTTTCTACACCATTTTATAGATTTTTAAAGGTGGCTGAATTAAATAAATACAAAAATACCTATTTTCTATTTATTCTGCGTGGCGTTGTCGGCATATTTTTAGGTTTGTGTTGTATTTTAAAAAGGGGGTCGCCTACAGAAGTTGTCAGCGAATTTTAGATTTTAAATTTAATTTAAATATATATATATAATTTGAAAGTAGCATTTAATTTTGAAAATAATTTTAAGTTTGAAAATTTTAAGATATGAAATCAAACTGATCTCACATCCCGAATAGTTTATATAAACGAGCACCGCACCATGACATAGTATATCTATCCCGAAGGATAGACACACTTCTTGATCATGGGGCTCGGTTAAATAAACTAGAAGATTTGTGACATCCGTTTAGTCTGCGAACCAACTTTATAAGCCGACAAGTTCCGCTGCTTAATATAAAGAAATTAAGCAGGGTTTATATTACCTAGGTTCTCAAAGTTCTCTATAAGAGCAAGCCCCTATAGTTAATTACATCTTAAATGATAGGAATCATTTAAGAAATCTCTCGATAATGATCAGTGGTTTTGCCCTCAAGAATTTAAAAGTTTAAGGTTTTCAGAAATCTCTCGATAATGATCAATGGTTTTGCCCTCAAGAATTTCAAAGTTTAAGGTTTTCCAAGGATTGGATTTTGGGATTTTCAATAGGGATTAGCTCAAATTTGGAACAGTTTATTTTAGAAGTCCAAAGGAAGAGAAGTAAGGGAAGCTGAGGATCCAAGAAGAATCTTGGCAACTTCCCAAACTATCCTATTGTTTGGTTTGAATTTGAGAATATCACTTAATGTTCCAATCCTGCCCATTTTAATTAATTAGGATTTACATTCATATAACATGATCATACAAATAACCTGGAAGATATGAGGCTTTATGTTGTACCGAACGACTACCTAGGAATCCTAAGACCGGTTAGGGCTTAATTTACATGACATGATCATGCAAATGCCTAACTAAGAGTTGAGAATTTATGTTGCACTAGAAAAACTACCTCGAATTCCTATAGCTTGGTTATTTAATTCGAGAAAGTTTCTGTGAAGTAGATGCGAATTTCTGTGATGATGATGGTTTGTCTTGCCCACTGTGCTCCAAGGTCCTTGTTGTTGTAGAGGTTTAGTTTTAGAAGTCATAAATCAGGAGAAGATAGAAGTGTTTGGGTTTAGAGAAAATCTTAAAATCCAAGTGTTTTTAATATTTTAATTAAAATAAATCTTAAAGTTGTTTAAATAGAACCGATTAAGATCCCACGGTTCCGTCATTCTGGCACCAGATTATTTTCATTGAATTCACTTAGTCTAGATGAATTTGCTAAACTCAAGCTGAATGAGTTCCACACTTTCATTTAGACCAGTGGGAAATGCAGTTAGCAACACGTGGGTTACATCATCAGAGGTATTCTAGATCATTCAACGAGACGTTTTAATTTAGTTGCAATTGTAGTTTTGTTGTTCTGTTTGTGATTAAATTTTGAGTTGTTTTATATTTTGAATGTTGTGGCGGTGAATTTTATCTTGCAATGACTTTTAATTTAGTTTTGGTTTCAATTTAGGGACTATCCTAAAGGCTTTCGTTTTCATGCAACAATCTTATTTTACATGCAAGAAAAGTAAAGTACAGTGCATGTAAGTAAATTGCAATAAAGTAAACTGCAATAAAATAAAAGTGTACCTGGAGGGTCTTCCCATCATCCCAAGCTACACTTAAAACACACATCAAGGCATTTAAATATTTCAATAGATACCTAGGTAAAGCTAAGGAAAGGGTTTTGGTTGTCTGCCAAATTCTAATCTATAACTAGTCATCTCTATGATGTACAGGTTCTTGGTTTGATTTAAGGATGATTTTCTTCATCGAAGAACTATTAAATTCAATTGTTCTTCTAAAACATCCCGTCGTATTGAGGAAGTGCTTAGGACGAGTCCTAAACATCTTTTCGATATTTACGGGATTATCTTGAGTCCGAATGAATTTCATTGTACTTGGTGAATTGATCATCCGAGGGTTTGAGTTAAGCTTTGTCTCTTGCTCAATGAACTTAGGTATTTGATTACTTGATGAATGAAGTGACATTTCACTTAATACTCTATTTAAGAGTTATAATAATTAAAGCCTTTAAGGGCAAGTTGATTTGTTGAGAATTTTAATCATTCTTAATTTAAGGTTCGAGATAATGGTTTAAAGTGTTTTAATTTAATTATGAGGTTTTAATTAATAATTGTAAGTTTGGAAGAGTGTTCAAATTATTTTAGATTTAATTGTTAATGATTTCATTTAGTTTTGTTGTTAAATGACTTTGATTTAATTTAATTCAATTTCGATTTTAATTTAATTTAACTTTATTTAATTTAATTTTAATTTAATTTTAATTTAACTTAACTTTTATTTTATTTAATTTAATTTAATTTTAATTTAATTTATTTTAATTTAATTTAATTTTAATTTAATTTTAGTTTTAATTTTAATTTTAATTTAATTTAATTTAAATTTAATTTTAATTTAAATTTATTTAATTTGAATTTAATTTAATTTAATTTAATTTATTTTTTTTAATTTTATTCTAACTTTAATTTTAATTTAATTTTTAGTTTTAATTGTTAATTTGGATTATTATTTTAATTTCTTAATTAAGATTTAAATATTGTTAAAGTGACTTATTTAGGGATTTTTAAATTAATGTACTCCATCCATCATCAGTCGTGTAAGGGTTGCATCGGAACAATGGGACCTGTTGAAATAACATTGACGGAACCTCCTTTCTAGGGTTCCTTCAAGTATTCTTTTGGGATCGTTATGTTCCTTTCCGGAGATTGTCATCGAGCCGGTTCTTGAAAGTGATGCAATCCTCCATCTTGTGTCCGAGCATCTGGTGGTAAGGGCAATAGTTCGGTTGATCTTTCATATTGACTTCCTCCGGCTTCTTGGGCTCTGGCAGCTAAAAATTCGGTGTCTTCATTAAGCTGCGGAACATCTTCTCTAATGCTTCAGTTTTGAATGGATATTCTCTATTTAGAAGTTCTCTTAAAGTACGTGATGAACGAGGTGGTTGTTCATAATGCGGGCGACTGATAGCTCGGACGAGGTTGCTGATAACCCTACTGAGGTTGTTGATAGCCCTGCTGAGGTTGTTGGTATGTTTGTTGCGGTCGTTGGTAATTGTCGGCATATTTTTTTTAGGTTGTGTTTTATTTTGAAGAGGGGTCGCCTAACAGAAATCTGTCGGCGAATTTTTAATTTAATTAAAATAAATAATTTGAAAAGTAGTATTTGATTTTGAAAATAATTTCAAATTTGAAGGTTTTAAGATATGAGACTAAGCCGATCTCACATCCCAAATAGTTTATATAAACGAGCACCGCACACAGGCCAGTGTATCTATCACTAAGGATAGACACCTGCATGACGATGGGGCTCGATTAACTAAACTAGAAGATTTGTGACATCCGTTTGGTCGCGAACCAATTTTATAAGCCGACAAAATTCCCACGATTAATATGAAAACATTAAACGGGGTTTATATTACACAGGTTCTTTTAAAATTCCCTATAAGGGCAAGCCCACTATAGTTAATTACATCTTAAGTGACGGGAATCACCTAAGAAAACTCTCGATAATAATCGATAATTTTGCTCTCGAGGATTTCAAAGTTTAAGTTTTCGAGGATTGAATTTTGGAATTTCGATAGGGAATGAATCAAGTTTGGAACATTTTGTTTTGTGAATCTAAAGGAAGAAAAGTAGGAGAAACCACAGATTCGAAGTGAACTTCAGTAATTTTCCGACTATCCTATTGTTTGGCTTGTATTTAGGAAAAATCCTAATGTTTATTTAAATATTTTGATTTTGTCAATTTTAATTAATTAGGACTTATATTTATATGATAAAATCATGCGAATAGCCCGAAGATGTGAGGGTTTATGTCGTATCGGACGACTACCTCGGAATCCTAAGTCCGGTTAGGGCTTAATTTGTAGTGCGAAATGCCAACAAAAGGTTGAGGATTTATGTTGCACTAGGCGAACTACCTCGAAATCCTATGGCTTGGTTATTTAATTCTAGGAAAGTTTTGCTGAAGTAGGTCCAAGTTTTGCGACGACGATGGCCATGCTGCCACATCATGCTCCGAGCTCCTTATTGTTGCAGAGGTTTAGTTTTAGAAATCATAAATCGGGAGATGAGAAAAGTGTTTTGGTTTAGAGAAAATCTTAATTTCCGAGTGGTTTTTTTATGTTTTAATTAAAACAAATCTTAAAGTTGATTATAACGAAGCCGGTTAAGATCCCGCGGTTCCATCCTTCGGCATCATTATTTTATCGGATTCACTTAGTCCGGATGAATTTGCTAAACTCGGCGAATGAGTTCCACACTTTCATTTAGACTGTGGGAAATCCCGTTAGCAACACGTAGGTTACATCATCCGAGGTATTCCCGATCATCCAACAGGACGTTTTAATTTAGTTGTAATTGTAGTTTTGTGTTACGTTTGTGATTAAATTTTGAGTTGTTTTATATTTTGAAATGTTGTGGCGGTGAATTTTATCTTGCAGATCACTTTTAACTTAGTTCTGGTTTCAGTTTTAGGGACTATCCTAAAGGTGTGGGTTTTCATGCAACAGTTGTTTTATCATGCAAGAAAAGTAAAATACATTTGCAAGAAAGTAAAGCTTTTGAGGATTGTTTTAAGTCCAAATGAATTCGATTATATAAATGAATTAATCATCCGAGAATTCAAGTTTCGTTGTTATCTTACTCAGTGAACTAGGACATTTGAATATCCTATAAGTGAAGTAACATTTCATTTAATGTTACTATTTAGGAGTTATGATAACTAAAGCTTTTGAGGGTAAATTAGTATTAAAATGATTTGGTTTAAGTTAAAGAGTTTAAATTTGGAATAGTGTTCAAGTTATTTTAGATTTATTTTGAATTCTTTATGTCTTTGGTGATGTTATATTTAATTTAATTTAATTTAATTTAATTGAGTTTTAATTT
The DNA here is from genome assembly GCA_022702705.1 of Papilionanthe hookeriana x Papilionanthe teres. Taxonomy (NCBI): domain Eukaryota; kingdom Viridiplantae; phylum Streptophyta; class Magnoliopsida; order Asparagales; family Orchidaceae; genus Papilionanthe; species Papilionanthe hookeriana x Papilionanthe teres. Next base: position 127,400,159 of record CM040421.1, on the reverse strand, counting down.
AATTTAATTCAATTGAGTTTGATTTGATGTTAAATTAATTTAATTTGATTTGATTTAATTTTAATTTAATTTGATTTAATTTAATTTAATTTAATTTAATTTAATTTTAATTCATTTAATTTAATTTTTAATTTGGTTTAACTTAATTTAATTTGGTTTTATTTATTTAATTTAATTTAATTTAATTCATTTAATTTAATTTAATTTGTTTATTTAATTTAATTTAATTTAATTTAATTTAATTTAATTCAACTTTTAATTTTAATTTAATTTAATTTAATTTAATCCAATTTAATTTACTTAATTTAATTTAATTTTTATTTTAATTTTATTTTTTAATTTTAATTGAAATTTTTAAAAGAGTTTAATAATTAAGTCTTTTAATATTTTAAATTTGAGTTATCATTTTAATTAAGAATTGAATATAAATGAGATAATTAATTTAGGGATTTTTAAAATAAAGAATAAATCTCTTCCTAATAATATCCCTATTTTAATAATTCCAATTTTATTATTCTTCCAAATTTAATCAATTATTTAATTAAAGTTTAATCATTTTAAAATTGTTTAATGGGTTTCTACCCTTTAATTATTTGAATTTCAATCATCCAAATCAGATTAGGATCAAATATTTTACTTGTTAATTTTTTTATTAAACCTAAAGTTTTAATTAAGGATTAAAATTTTAATTCTTATTTTACCCTTTAAACTTAATAATTTCATAACTCACTAAATTGAACTCAAATGAACTTGAAATTTTTATGTGACTTCACTCATGTGTCAATAAAGACATGAGAGGAGAAAATGTGATTTTTCTGTATTTAATTTATTTATATAATTATTTTTGGTGGAAAATAGTGATTTCCAAGGAAAATTTAATAACATGACCAAGGGAAAGTTTCTGTCCTTAATAAAATTAGGGGACATTCCTAATGACCAGAGAAGCACTTGGACCAATTTTGGAGATTTTTTGAATTATATTATTTTTATTATAATTATTTTAAGTTTTGGAGTGTTAATTAATTTAAAAATAAAATAAATGTTGAAAAATGGATTTTATAATTTTCAAAAATCTCTCTGATATCAAAGAAATCAGAGAAGTAAATTTTGCAATTTTCTAATTTTTCTATGATTTATTATAATTATTTTAGTGAAAATGCTAGAAAATACATTTTTTTTAATTTTAAAATTACCTTAAAGCTTTAAAATTTAATATCTCACTAAATAGACCTAAGAAAAATTTGGGATTTGTTCCTATGTGATTAAAATTCAAAATGTGACATTTTGGTTAATTTTATTATTTTTGTGATTTTCATTATTTTTTAATTATTAAAAATATTAAAATATTATTAAAAATCAACTTTTTTAGAAAATTAAAATTTTAATTTTTTTAGGTTCCCCTGAAATCAGAGAGGCCCCAAAACCAATTTAGTGAATTTTTGAAAGGTATTTTAAAAGTTATGAATTTTTAAAGTTTAAAATGGCTAAGTGGCTTAATCAACCCGATTAGTGGGGCTAACCAAGTCCAATTGACCTCAAATTTTTATGGTGGGTTCCTCCGATCCTAAAGGTCAGTGGAGAATTGATTTCAAGTCAATTTGATGCATGGTTAACTCTAATTAATTAAAGACCTATTTTGGGTGTTTAAGCTAATTAGAGTTGTTTTAAATGAACTAAGTCAAAACCTATTTTTCCTAGGGTTCTCTGGTCATAAGAAACATCACCAAATTTTTCTAGAATTTATTTCACAACATGTTATTTATTGGAATTAAAATACTCAAAACAGCAACATGAATTTGAAAAATCAATAACTTTTTATAGGGATGGCCTCGACTTTGGAAAATTCAGGGAATGTTCCCAAATTCGGAGGCTTCAAAAGCCCTATGGTCTCATGCCATGGTGAATTGTATACATGCATGGAGAATTAAAAGTATGCAGAGAGTAAATAAATTATAAAAAATAAAATACTTGATGAAATTAAATGATTTCTTTTCCACATTATTCTCCTCTGTTCACTGACCAAGAGGGTATTTTTATTTTATTTTTCTGATTTTTCTACACGAGAGATATGAATTTTTGAAGTTTAGGGAATTAAATAAATAGAAAAATACCCTAATTTTCTATTTATCCACGCGGCGCCGCGTCGACCTCGGCGGCTCCGAACGCACGCGCGTCGCGCTCCCATTCGACGGCGCCACCTGAGTCGGCAGCCCGGGCCCCGCGGTTCTCGTACCGTCTCCCGGTCCGACGCCATTCGAGCCGTTCGTCCGCGCGTGTATTGAATGGACGGCATCCGTTCATCGTCCCCGAGCGTCCTCACCCGAGAGGCGTCCACACTAAATCCACTAAGATCTCGCTCGATACTCAATGGATTTTTATGTTCTTATGCTCTATGGATTCGTCTTGAAGAGACGAACACATCTATATGGTTAACATGCATTGAAACTAAGGCATTTGAAATGGAGAATCTCCAGAAGCTCGGGATGAAGAATTAGCTCATACCTTTGCTCAGAGAAGTGTGGCTTCGATCGAGAGTTGTTGCACCTTCGATTGGATCCCGCAAGCTCCGGATGAAGTCTCCCGGTCGCAGTGAATTGTCCGGATGTGATTTCGACCAAGCCCGATCACAAGGCTTGGAGGCTGGAGCAACTAGGTGGCTCGGAGATGGGGCTTTCTGTTGGTGGACACCTTCCCTTGGTACGGTGAAGGTGTAGAACCAATCAATTTGGGAATTGGCTCACCTGTGGAGAAGTGTCCTGGTTTTGGGTGGAATTTCAACTCTGAAATTGAGCTCGCGAGAGGAGAAATGGCAGGGGATCTCATTGGGGATCAAGTGCTCGTGTATGGGGAGGAGTACGGAACAATTTTGGCGAGTTTTGGCAAGGTTTGTGCTCAGCTCTTCTCATGGCCGAGAGGGGTGGAGTTTAAATAGGAGAGGGTGGAGGGCCTCCCAGGGAGAGTTAGGGCTTGGGATCAGCTGCTCTTGGCAAGAGAAGAACAGCTACAATGGCTACTGGGGATGGGGCAGCTCAGCAGGTGAGAATTTCAAAGTTGACTCACATGTGAGCTCTCGGCCATGGTGTTTTCCGGCGGCCTGGTGGCCGGCAGGCCAGGCATGTGTCACCCTCGAGGTCGGGTGGGTCGGGGCTGGGGCTTGGTGCAAGCAATTGGCAATTGCCATGTGTAAAGGCTTTGATTCAAAGTAGAATGGGGCATGGCTAGTTTTGAGTCTAAATGGGTCAATCCACCCATTTGGGCTTGGTGCACCCTTCGAGGTGGCTTTGGATGCTGTGGGGGATCAAAGGGATCGGCTGGTTTGGCATGGAGAAGTCTCCATCCAAATATATTTGGATTAAATTTAAGTTTAGGTGAAACATGATTAAGGCTAATGAGCTTTAGGGATTAAGGAAAGCCCCCCTCTTCTTACCCAATATGGCATGGTGGAGTGTCCAAAGCTCTCATGGCTCACATGTGGCTCATGCATGGCTTCATGGCTCACATTTGGCTTGGAAAAAGTTTGGTCAATTTCATAAAAATGGGTTTTAAGAATTTTGGATAATTTGGTGGAAATTTGGATGAAGCTTGATTTGGAATAATTTTATGGTGAATTTAGGACTTAGGTAATGGATTTAATTAAGTGGATGACAAATGGAGATGTCATGTGGGCTTTAGGGTAGATTTTGGGCCTTTGGATGTTGTGAAGTGGGCTTTTAGGAAAGTTTAAGGGAAATGGGCTTTTGATTTTAGGATGGGCATTTGGATAAAAATTTTGTGAAGAAATTTGTCAAATAAATGTCATAATTGGTTTAGGGATGTTCTATGAAGGGCTTGGAATCAATTTAGTTTGATTTGGAGTTGAATTGGTTTGAATTTGGATTTATTTGGTAAGTGGGCCTATGTAGGTCCAAGTGGGCCAAGTTGGGCTAATGTTGTGCTAGGGTTGAAATTGATATAAAATCAATGTTGAGAAATGTTTATGGGAGTGTTTCAAAGAGGTTTTGACTTTGGTTGGGCTTTGATTTTGGGGTTTGGGCTCATTTGGGTTAGGTTTGGGTTTAGGTCAAAAATGGGCCTTTTAAACTTGGGTTGAGTTTGAGTGGGGTTTGGGTCTAAATTTTGGGCAAATCATGTTAGTATTTTTCTTGTGGGGATGCTAAGGAGGATTTAGAAAAGGTTTGGGGTTAATTGGAGTTGAATTGTGTGAGTTTGGGTTAGGTTTAGGTCATGGGTCCAAATTGGGCTTTAAGGCCAAAAGTGAGATTGGATCCAAATTTCAATCAAATTGGGCTTGAATTTGGTCTAGATTGGTATTTGGGATATTGATTTGAAGTTTAGAATTGAATTGGACCAAAATTGGGGTCAATTGGGTAGGTTTGGTTTGACATTGGGTGCACTTAGGGTTAAAATGGGTCAAATTGGGGGTTTTGACAAAAGTAGGGTAAATTGACAAAATTGGCCCATTGTGTAATTAGAAAAAATGAAATTGGGAATATTTGGGATTTTCTGGAATTTTCTGGGAATTTTCTGAATTTTTGGATTTTTAGGCCAAGAGGGGTATTTTGGGTATTTGGAGGGTATTGGGAGGTTTTCTTGGAATTTTTGGTATTTTTGGGTATGGATGATCAGTTTAAGTGATGTGGAAATGTTTGGGATTGATTTTGGAGAATTTTTGGTAATTTGGAAATTTTTGAGAAATTTGGGTAATTTTAAGGGTTTTGGGTAGGTTTAGTAGGTGTAGGGTCCCGGGGGTCAAAAATTGAAAATTTGGGAAATTGAAGATTGGGTGAATTTGGGTGGAAAGAAGTCATTTTGGTTGAGCCATGAAGCCATATCAAGCCCATATGAGCCATGAAGGGACTCATTTGAGGCATTCACTATGTTGTTCCTAACCTCTTGCCGAGGGCTTAGGGGTTAAGAACCATCCATGTGGATCACCTACATGAGTCGGGAGGTCAAGTTAGGTATGGGTGTGGTTTTAGGAGGTATGTGGAAGTGTAGTGTGTAGGTGTAGTGTATAAGTGTGGTGTGTGTAAGTCGGCCCCTTCACTGGACCGGGCCGCCGAGGCGATCCTGAGGCCAAAGAGTCCTATAGGAACTCATCCTTTAAACTTCCACATTTGATTTCAACCCTCTAGGTGATTAGGGGTCTACGGTCGAGTTTGTGGAGTTTGCGGGGAGTTAAGAAGTGGTTTGAATTTCTAAAAGGTGGGTCCCGATTCTAGTCCTCTAAGATAGTCAAAGGAAAAGCCTAAGGCTAGATCCTAAGTACTAAAGAGAAGAAGAGAAGACCTCATCAAAAATGAGGTCAACAAATGGACCCCCAATAGGTGTGGTGAGCTGACGGAGCACACCGCGCATATTGGTGTTGACCGAAGCGATCAACAAAACCAACACAAACATCCAAGTGACAAACTTAGGATGAAATAGAGGAGTTTTCACTGGGGAGTAGCAAGTATATCTCTGAAACCGGAGATTCCTGAACTCTCGCTGGGGAAAGGAAAAGGAGGTAAACTCCAAATCACATGACTTGGGGGAATTTCGATTTAGATTTTATTTTGTCTCAATTTATGTTTTGATGTGTGAGTTTAGATTTCGATTTGGAGTTTCAATTTAGATTGGAGTTTGTCAAAATTAATTTGAAGGATTTGATTTGAAATGAAAATTGGAATTCTGAGGTTTTAGATGTAACATCTTCAACCTCGAAAGAAAATTGAATTGATTAAATTGAATTGTTGCAATGAGGAGAGATCTCAGAGCAATGCGGTATTGGATGTAAAATCCTTAACCTCGAGAGTTTGATTTTGATGTATTTCGAGTGCGATAGGAAAAGAATCCTAAAGCGATGCGAGTCTTGGATGTAAAATCCTCGACCCAAAAGGTTTGAATTCGATGTATTTCGGTGCAATAGGAAAGAACCCTAAAGCGATGCGATCTTGGATATAAAATCCTCGACCCAAAAGTTTGAATTTGATGTATTTCGGTACGATAGGAAATGAATCCTAAAGCGATGCGATCTTGGATGTAAAATCCTCGACCCAAAAGTTTGAATTTGATGTATTTCGGTGCAATAGGAAATGAATCCTAAAGCGATGCGAGTCTTGGATGTAAAATCCTCGACCCAAAAGTTTGAATTTGATGTATTTCGGTGCGATAGGAAATGAATCCTAAAGCGGTGCGGTCTTGGATGTAAAATCCTCGACCCAAAAGTTTGAATTTGATGTATTTCGGTGCAATAGGAAATGAATCCTAAAGCGAGTGCGATCTTGGATGTAAAATCCTCGACCCAAAAGTTTGAATTCGATGTATTTCAGTGCAATAGGAAAGAATCCTAAAGCAGTGCAGTCTTGGATGTAAAATCCTCGACCCAAAAGTTTGAATTAGATGTATTTCAGTGCAATAGGAAAGAATCCTAAAGCAGTGCAGTCTTGGATGTAAAATCCTCGACCCAAAAGTTTGAATTTGATGTATTTCAGTGCAATAGGAAGGAATCCTAAAGCAGGTGCGGTCTTGGATGTAAAATCCTCGACCCAAAAGTTTGAATTCGATGTATTTCAGGTGCAATAGGAAAGAATCCTAAAGTCTGTGCGATCTTGGATGTAAAATCCTCGACCCAAAAGTATGAATTTGATGTACTTCAGTGCGATAGGAAAGAATCCTAAGCGGTGCGGTCTTGGATATAAAATCCTCGACCCAAAAGTTTGAATTTGATTGAGATTTGAAATCTGGAAAGATTGAATTTGAAATTTTGAAGGATGAGTTTGTACTCGATTGAAATTTGATTTAAGATTTGATTTGAAATTTGGAAGATCAAATTTGAAACTTGATCGGGAGTGGATTTGGAATTTGATTGAGAATTTGATTTGAGATTTGAAAAGATCAAATTTGAAATTTGATCGAGAGTGGATTTGGAATTTGATTGAGAATTTGATTTGAGATTTGAAAAGATCAAATTTGATTCGGAATTTGGAAAGATTGAATTTGAAATTTGATTTAAAATTCGGAAGGATGGAATTTGAGATTTGTGTTGATTTTCGTTTATCTTTTAATGATTCAAATTTTATTTTATCGTTTATTTAATGTTCATGCGAATTTGGTGTTTGTCATTTTTTAAGATTTTTTTTAGGAAAGTTTTCTTTTATTCTTTTTTTTATTTCTTTTACGTTCTTTGTTCGAAGTTCATTTAACTTTAATGGCGTTTCCCAATCAATTTGCACAAAAGAGGTGAAGGCCAAAAACGTGACATGGTCACTTTCATTCCAATCATGTTGAAAATACATCATACAACTCGATGCGGAATACATTTCATACAATCCATGTAGACTCAAAACGGACTATGTATGATCTTTGTTGGTCCATCAAAAGAAGCATTTGTCAAAAAATCCATGTCTGAATAGTGGGGTACATGGTTAATAACATCACCTTCCAAGCCATCCCTGGCAAGGATGCCGAGCTGGATGTACGTTGGAGGTGTGATATTTCCCATGTAACTCAAAGCTCGTAAGGCCGGAGGTTCTCTAGCTACGGGTCCGGTTGGAAATGGTAAGGTATCTTGCTCGTCGTCCATTCTCCCGAAAGTAGCTGAGATCCGCTCCACCGGCACTCTTGGTATGCAATGCTTAGCGATATCCGCTCCGTTGCCCTTCGGTATCATGACGGAACCCACCGGTAAAGGTATCTTTGCTGGCCCTCGGAACTCACCGGGCCTCGCTATCCGGAGGTCGGATCCGAACATGATGTCACACTCATTCAAGAAAGAGGCCGTGTAGAAAGGTCCGACGAAGTCGTGGTGATCTATATGTGGGGGTATGCGGTCACTCCGTTTGTAGATGTTGATGATGCGGCTATTGGGTATGCAATCCGGCGGCGGTACCCTCCATGTTATCAATCTTTTTACCATTCTCCCGATGACTAATGGCATCGGATCTACTTGCCATGACGGAGTATCCCGGTGGGTTTCCCTTTACGTCTTCGACAAAGTTGTAGCGAGCATCCGCATTGTATTGTGATTCTTCCTTTCCCCGGCATCCATCTCCGGGGTTCCGAGTAGGTATTTTCCCTTAGGCGGCCTGCTCGGCCCATTCTTTTCAAATCCCGGATACAATCCACGATTTCTTCGTTGTTCATATTCGAGAATACGTCGGTATGTAGTTCGAGGCCCTCTAGTATGTTGATCCTTCTTCCTTTAATTCTCTCGAAGTATTCAAAAGTTTTCTTTTCAACATCCCGCATCCTCTCCGGCTCGTATTCGGAATGATCGCAGGATGGCGAGGCCTTGTGACATATTGTGGGATATATGGTTCAATCCCTTCACGTTCTCCCGCATACCTCGGCTCCTCGGGGATGATGCTCGTCGGGACATCCCCGGGGTTGCTTCGCAACAAGGTTATGCATTATTGGTGGTTCTATCCGGTGGCGTGGTAGCCTTCTTTCTTCGATCTTCAGGGATTTCCCTGGTTCTTTTTGTTATCCTAGGAGCTGGCCTCCTTTCTTCGAGTTCTGGTGAACCGGTGTCCTTGAAATGTGTGTCTTGGCATTAGCAATTGTCTCGTCGCGCCGGTCCGCAGCTAGTTTTGTTAACATCTTACGGATACGGCGATTCTTATTTCTTCGTTGCGTGGTCGTGAGAGTAGCTATCCGCACTTCTTGAATCTCTCGTGGGCACGGCGGCGACAAGCACCGCCCTCGCCGTAGCGACTACGGACTTCATTTTCTTATCTTCTTCGGTGTTTGCTTTTCTTTTCTTGTTGTTGGATTGGTGGCTTGGGCCACCCACTCTCATCACTCGTCCGCCGGCGAGTTCTTCTCGGTCAGCGGGACCCGGTCACTTTCCTCGTGCTCGTAGGCTCGCCGGTGCGAAATCCGAGTCAATCTCGATTATCGCTCCATCTTTCACCCTCTTTTCATCGAGTGCAAGGCTTACGCCATTCTTAAAGTTCAGGACCAACCGCCCGTTCGACATTTCCCTGCGAAAAGACAAGGAAAAGGATCAGGGGCTGTACTAAGAACAAGAACATTAAGAAAATGTTTATTAAAGACATTTTTATTTCTCCTATATTTTAAAATTTAACAGGAATGAAGTAGGATAAGATCAGGGAAGATATTTTGATTTGGAAAAGAAAACAAGGAAAACATATTATCATGACTTTATTTATCTTAGCACATTTTATTATTTTTGGGTTCGGACCCGATCATAAGTAATTACTTCGCCGTGTTTCTTAGGGATGAAGAATTCATTCCTTCGAAACATCGGGTAGCGTAATACTTTTTCAAGTATCGTCCAGTTGATCGGAAGCATATGTCGTTCTCCCGGCAATTCACTAGCTGGTAGGAACCTCCCGAGTATCTTGCTTCAACCACAAACGGTCCTTCCCAAGTGGGTTCAAATTTTCCTCCCATCTTGCGGTGTGCGAGAATAGGTCTCTTGAGAACGAGAACTAAGTCACCAACTTTGAAGGTTCTTGGGCGGACCCGGCTTGTCATGGGCTTGAACCATCTTAGCTTGGTATAGTTCTAATTTCAGTTGCGCTGCAAGCCTTTTCCCTTCCAAGTTTTCTAATTCTTCGAGTCGTAATTTGGTGTTTTCTTCGTCGTGATCTTGTTTGCAATCGCGATTCCGAGTGAAGGAAGTCGAACCTCTAAAGGTAACATCTGCCTCGGACCCATACACTAGAGCGTAAGGTGTAGCTTGAGTAGGAGTTACGAAGGTTGTACGGTAGGCCCATAAGGCTTCTAACAATTTCTCGTGCCAATTTCTCTTATTATCGTCCGAGGGTTTCTTTAAGATTTGAACGAGAGTTTTATTAAAAGCCTCGGCGAGACCGTTTGCTCTTGGGTAGTAAATTGTTGAGTATCGCCGATCGATTCCGTGTCTCCCGACAAAATTGTTGATTTGTGTGCTTCGAATGCCGACCCATTATCCGAGATGATCCTGCGCGGCACTCCGAAACGGTAGACAACTTGGTTCTTGAAAAGCTGTAGCACGTGGTGTGCTTTCACTTCTACGAGTGGATCCGCCTCCGCCCACTTGGAAAAGTAATCCGTAGCCGCAAGAATGAAGTGATGTCCTTTTGAAGATGGTGGTTCTATTGGACCCACTATATCTGTGCCCCAACATTCAAATGGCCACGATGCGATTGTCGGATGTAGCACATTTGGAGGTTGGTGTAGAACCACCCCGTGCACTTGACATTGGTGACAGCTCTTGGCGGTTTTCATGCAGTCGGTCATCATCGAGGGCCAGTAGTACCCTAGTCTTTTAATTTTCATTTTCATCTTCGGACCCGGCCGGTGAGCGCCACGAGTCCCGAATGCACCTCTTTAACAATTTCACGGGCCTCGGACCCGCTTAGGCACCTTAGCCACATTTGATCAAAAGACCTTCCGTACTGATGTGTTGTTTATTAATGCGTAAGACAGAGTTCTTTTCTTGATCCGATGGGCTAGCGACCTATCGTCCGGTAGCTTTCTGTTCGCGGGTAGTCTATCAATGGTCGTGCCGATCTTACGTGTTTTTACATCACTTCGTTGCAACTGATTCTTCTTCTTTTTCTGATTTGTGTATTGTGTCTATTTTGAGCTATGATAGAACCTGGCGTCCGTGAACTGACACTTCCACTGATTCATCTTGCAAACAGGCAAATTCTTTTGCGAGACAAGCTAAAGCATCTGCTAAAGCATTTTCTTTTCTGGGAATTTTGTAGATTGTCACATTTGGAATCGTTCCAACAATTTGTATGGCATACTTGAAAGTATTGTTCGAGTCTTGGTTTAAAAATTCGTATTGTCCGGCGATCCGTTGAATGATTAACTGCGAATCCCCGTAGATGTTGATGTCCGTTATCCCCATTTGAATAGTTAATTCCGATCCCGTTATGAGGGCTTTGTATTCGCTTCGTTGTTTGTACACGGTTACGTCAGTGGTAGGAGTATCTTAACATCCCCCGCTCCGGCGTTATAAAGATTAGCCCGATTCCTGCCTTACCGAGCACTTATCACTTGCGATTCTTCATCTTTGTGTCTTGAAGATGCTCCGTCGAAATATAATTCCCAACGTCGATCATCGAGGTCTTCTAGGTTCATTATTTGTTCATCCGGAAAATCATCATTGAGAGGAGATTCTGCCGGCAAAGGGTGTCTTTGCGAGAAAGTCCGCTAAGATTTGTCCCTTTACGGCACGCGGAGGCACGAAAGTTATATCGAATTGCAATAATATCATTGACCATCCGGCAAGTCCGCGGAAAGTGTTGGACGAGTCATCAAGTATTGCAATGGATTAAACTTCGAGATCGAGTTAACCTTATGAGAAAGCATGTAGTGCTCGAGCTTTTGAGCGGCGAACATCAACGCCAAACAATGCTTTTCAATTGCGGGATACCTTACTTCCGTCGGAAGTAAACGACGGCTTAAGTAGTAAAGAGCATTTTCTTTACCCTCATCATTGACCTGGGCTAACAAGGCTCCGAGAGGGTCGTCTAGAGCCGCGGTGTAAAGTATCAGTCGATCTACCGAGGCTGAGGCTGCTAAAACAGGAGGTGTCATTAAATATTGTTTAATGTCTTCGAAGGCCTTACGGCATTTCTCTTCCCAAATAAATTTGGCGTCCTTTTTAACTAGTGCCGAGAAAGGCTGACACCTACCGACGGGTTTGAGATAAAGCGTCGAAGATATGCCAGCTTCCCTTGAAACGATCGTAGTTGTTTTAAGGTTTTGGGAGGCGGCATTTCTAAGATAGCTTTAATTTTTTCTGGGTCGATTTCGATTCCACGATGTCGGACAACGAATCCTAAGAATTTCCCGGAGGTGACGCCGAAGGCGCATTTTAAGGGATTCATCTTAAGGTTAAATTGTCTTAATCGTTCGAAAACAATTCTCAAATCATATAGGTTGTTTTCCTTTACTTTGCTTTTGATGACCACATCGTCCACGTAGCATTCGACTTGATTGTGGATGAGATCATCAAAAATTCTTGTCATTGCTCTCTGGTAGGTTGCTCCTGCGTTCTTCAGTCCGAATGGCATCACTGTGCGTAGCAAAATACTCCGATCGGCGTTACGAATGCTTTGTAAGCTTTTCATCTTCGGAGCCATTTTTATCCGGTTGTATCCCGAAGATCCATCCATGAACGAGAATATTTCATGTGTTGAAGCAATGTCGATCATTAATTCAGGATCGGTAGAGGGAATTCATCTTTTGGACATGCCTTGTTTAAATCTCCGAAGTCCACATGATCTCGATCGACCATTCTTCTTTCGATCGGCACCACATTGGTAGCCAAGTCGGGTATTGTTCTTCACGGACAAATTTAGCGTCTATTAGCTTTTTAACTTCGGCTATGACTTGTTGTTCGATTTCTAGACGCATTCTTACGGGACCTTGTACGATTGGAACGAAGTAGGATCCACTCCTAGCTTATGAACTGCAACCTCTGGAGCTAATCCTGGCATCTCATCATAGCTCCAAGAAAAACAGTCTTTAAATTCCATTAATAACTTGATTATTTCTTCAGAGTCTTCTTTGTTGAGTAAGGAGCTAACAAAGGTAGGTCTAGGCTCTTCGCTAGTACCTAAGTTAACTTTCGTTAACTCATCTATTGTGGATTTAATTTCTTCTTCGAATTCTGGTGGAGCGTCTCCAATTTGTAAATCTTCGAGTTCGTCTGTAGTTTCCATGCAGTTTTCATTGGACTTGCAAGTGACAACCAAGCAAAATTCAGTATCGTCAACTGACCCTACTATGCCGAATCCGAGTCCATGCTTTGAATTGGGTGGACGACCGGAGTTATTCCATAATTTTTCAAAATGTTGTGATTGGCCTTTTGTCCATTGTCGAGGTAAGAAACCACGTTGAATTAAATTTTGAACACAGGGAGAGTACCACTCAAAAGGTAATTCCATTAATTCGATGAAGTGGCATCTTCAAATTGTACATTATTTTCGAGTTTTGGAGGAAGAAGCACCACGGTAGAATTTGATTGGCCTTGCACCGTCGTTACGTACCTCTTTGACCACCATACCCTCGATCTTATTAGAATGGATCGGGGTTAGGGTCATAGTATGTACGTAGTGGTTAATCTTCTCGTACATTGATTTGTATTCTTCATTCTTTTCATCTTCGAGGAGATCTTGAATTGCGGCTTCTTTCGACTTATTGTTGTCGCTTCTTGCTTGATTTCTTTTTCTTCTTCGAACTATCTTCCCGATCAACATTGATGGGCTGGTTTCCTCGTCCAATCGTCCTAACGTCTCTACCACGACCTCGTCCCCGGCCTCGACCTCGGATGCGAGTTGTGGAGAAACCTTCACCATCTCGCCGTAAGGGAGTGGTGAGTGACTGTTGGACTAGAACCTCAGGTTCTTCGTTGTCCTGAACTTTCTTTGCTTCATTTATTACGGTATCTCTGGAGAAGATCGTTTTCTTTGGCGGTGCATAATAAGCTGCATCTTCATGGATTCCAATCTCATGTACGGAGAATGGTTGCAAGTCGCCTTTGATGCACTTGTTCCCCTCCATCGTAGTATTTGATGCACTGGTGTAGAGATGATGGTATCATCCTGTTTTCATGTATCCATGGTCGGCCCAGTAGAGCGTTGAACGACGTTTCTGAATCAATTATATGAAATTTTGCGGTTGTCTTTGCTAAGTCGCTGGTCTTCATCAATAGCGTTATTGACCCGAGGGCTCTTTCTCCTTTCTGGTTGAATCCTCCTAATAACATTTTGTCGGCTTCGAGCTCGCGAGCATCAATTTCCAAGTATGCTAGTGTTCGAAGACTCATTATATTGATTGATGCTCCTGGATCCACCAATACTGCGGAGAGTGTAAATTTTCCGATTGTAACAGAGATGTACAATGGTCGGTTGTGATCTGCTGTCCCAAGTAGTAGGTCACTGTCCGTGAAGGTAACGCCTTACTGTTCCTTTAACGAGCAAACCTCATCTAAGGAATCTCCGGCCATTTGAGCTAAGCAAATTTCTGGATCAAGTAAGGCCTTGATCAGAGCTTCTCTCATCTCTTTTGATAAGATGAGGGCGTCGTAAATGCTCGGTTGGCTGGTAGTTTCCTAAGATGGGCTAGCACGTTGTAGTCCACTTTGTTTCCATGTGTCTCGACTTCTTCTCGAATGGGTATTTCTTCTGCTGGGGTTGGTTCTTCTTGAACAACCACCAGCTTTCCTTTGTCCTTTGGACCCATTCTTGGAGGTAGAACTCTTCCACTTCTCTAGTTGACTTCTGTAATTTCTTCTGAATCTAGTGTTCAACTTGTCGGTGTCTCCTCCTGAATCGGAATGACTGGCCCTTCTGGATTATCTTCAAAATCTGAAGGCTCTAACTCTATCGTAACTGGAGCTCCTCGAAACTCACAGATAGATCCGTTGCTTGTTGAACTCTCGTAGCCTCCTTGATGGATGCCTTCTTCGTTATTTTGATTGTCTAGATCGTGTATGATTTGAGAATTGTCGTTGGTATCGAAATCGATGTCCGGATTGTCGCTAGTTACGTAATCGTTAGAAACAGTCAAAACGTAGCCAACGCCATCACCCTTATCATTATATGATCCCACCGAAGTGAGCGGATAATCATACAAAATCGGAGGTTCGAGGGATTTCTCCCCCGAATCGGAAACAACTATCCTAGGATAAGCAGCTCCTAGTCTAGCCTTAGGAGTCTCGGTCCTCTCTTCTTCGTCAATTTTCTTCTTCTCTTCAATCGCCTCCTGTTGAGGTGGTTCTTCTATCGCAAGTGATAGTACCGGCTTAACAGGTCTCGAACTCTGAATTGAGGCTCGCACCGAGGCGGTTCGGATGCTGTCTAAAATCTTCTTCGAAGACCTCGTCCAGGCGGTAGTCCATCCATCGTCAGTTGCATAGGGATCTATCGAAATGATGGGATCAGTTGAGATAACATTGACGGAACCTCCTTTCGGGGTTCCTTCATGTACTCCTTCGAGATTGTTATATTTCCTTTCGAAGGTTGTCGTTGAGCCAACTTTTAAAGGTAATGCAATCTTCATCTTGTGCCCAAGCATCCGGTGGTAGGGGCAAAAGTTGGGATCACCGTTCTTGTTGACTTCCTCCGGTCTTTTGGGCTCCGGCGACTGGAAATCTGGAGTTTTCATTAGGCTACGGAACATCTTCGGTACTGCTTCATTTTTGAACGGATATTCTCTGCTCAGAAGCTCCCTTAATGTACGTTGCGGACGAGGCGGTTGTTCATACTGCGGAGACGACTGATAGCTGGACCGGGGTTGCTTGGTAATCTCGTTGTGGTTCTTTGCGGCCGTTACAGTGGTATTTGCATCGGTTGCTTGCCTTTATCAACTGCTTGCAATGATCTCGGATTTCTTTTCGAAAGTCTTCACCGACTTCGGTTGTCCATCTTATCGGCGAAACTTAATTGTTTCGCCTCTTCTTGCAAGCTTCCGGCCTTGCTTAACAACTTCTCAAAAGTCTTAATAGTGAATCCTTTGAGGAGAAGTGCTATCGGGCCGTGAATGCTTTTAAGCAAGATGCCGACTGCATGTTGTTCTTGCAGTTGTGGTTCACACTTCATACTTAAATTTCTCCATTGAAGTATGTAATCCACCAAAGTTTCATTCGGCCTTTGTTTCTCTACCACTAAATCACCTATAGTGATGTGGTGCTCGAGCTCCGGCGAATCGCTTGATGAAGAGGCTCTCTAGCTGCGAGAATGTCTTCACCGAACCGTTTGGTAATCCCGCATACCGGTCGAAGGCGATTCTCGACGGACTGCGACGAGCTGTCGGAAGAGTAACGCATCGCTCCCGCCGGCATTGCAACAAGCGGCACGAAAGTGTGCAACATGCTTGTCGGGGTTCCCGGTTCCATCGAATGTCTTGAACGAGTTGGTACGAAGCCTTTCGGGTATTGGACAGCGTCGAATTCTTCTGGGTAAGGTCTACCCGTCCGAATGGATGTCCCGTTCTTCGATTGTGCTAAGGCTTCTCGCACCTGCTGTTCTACTAAGTTCTTGATATCCTTTTCAGGGATCATACTTTGTGTTGTATCCTTTTTCAGCTGGTCATCCCCATTGACGGATGTAATCTCCTTTCCTCCGTCTACAATGTGAATGACCTGCGGGGGTGTCTCTCCATGTGGTTGTACTTGACTGCGGAGAGTGGCCGGAGCTACGACCATCTCTTCCATCCTTTTCGCCATTTGAGCGATCGTGTCGTCCTTTTCCGAAGCTGTCTTCTCATCGGTTCGGCTCCTCTCTTCTGCGCGCTGCAGGAGCACCTTGAGAAGCCGATGAAGCTCGTGTCTCAACCATATTGATTTCGCATATTCGTCGTCCATGAACTCCGATGAATCGATCTCATCTCCGAACTTTTCTTCTCTATCTTTTGCCAACCGTCGGATATCGGTTCTCGACTTTTCCATGGCATCTTCTAGCGGAGCATTACGTGTGTCTTTGCGGTTGTCATGCGATAGTCGCCGGGTCCCCTTTTCACGAGTCCCCTTTATCGCGATAGCGCTTTCTTCGATTCCAACCTCCCGGCGAGACTTTTTTCTAGAGGCTGCTTGTTTCGATCTCAATCGCCCCGTAGTGGGACGCCATACCATCCTTCTAGCGGCGGAAGGTCTAGGACCGGATGGTCCATTGGCCAAATGTCGGAAGGTGGTATCCTCCCTAATCTGTAATCCCGAGACTACGACGGGCGGGCTAGCCTTCATTCTCTTGCTTGGCTTTTACGTCATGATGGCGGGCTCTACTCGGGGCCCAAGACGGGATTTGACCGGCACCCGCCCTATCCTTCGTAGAGTTTCGATACGGGGCGAGTTTCCTTCCTTGCTAACTTTTCTACCAAAGTTTGCGGTCGAGCAAACGGCATAGTTCTAGTTCTTTTCTTGCGGCTATCGTTGTAGTATGCGGGCCGAGGTAATGTGGCGACAATCTTGCGAACATTCTCCTCGTCCTCTGCGGCGGAGAGGGGATGGAACCCGCTTCCTCCCAAAAGTGGTATGTAGTCGAGCGGCGGTGTATATCCCGGTAGCGGTGTATATCTTGGCGGCTACGGAATTTCCTCCGGAAAGCAATTTCGGCGGCTACGGCTTCTCTGGCGATCCTTCTACTTGTTTCTTCTTTGGGTCTTTGTCGGTGACGGAATCTTTGAAGCTGGACCCGATTTCGAAAATAGAAGGTCTTACGGGAAGATCTGTACCCTCCACGGTAATAGGTTTACCATAATTACGGATTTCTTTCCCCTTTGATTTGGCGAAGTCGGGGTAGGTGCGGAAACAACTAGACCGATGGGGGTAGTAAGAACGGTCCTCCTGCGGACGGCGATGCTCCTCCTAGTCGGGACCCTTTGCGGGGAGGAAACTCTTGGGTCGACCTAAGGTTGAACTCGAGCGGTGGCTCCTCGGCTTCGGATACCTTGTTCGTCGGTGCAAAGAGGGAGACGTCGGTGACCTTGACGTTCGTGTTTTCAAATCCTCGTCCGAATCGGATGATCCCATTGTCGGGCGGCTCATCCTTATAGACGGCAAAGTCCAGTCCGTTGGTGAAGGAGAAAATCGGCTTCGGGGATTCCATTTATGCAAGGTAGATTCTGGTTGTCAGTCCCAAGTTATGCTTCTTTTCTTTAGGATGAAAAGAAAGGAATTGAAAAGAGTCCGAACTCGTTTTTGTTCATGTATTTATAAGAAAGAATCATTTGTTAAAAGGAATCACTTATTAGAGGGTTTATTTATTTAGAACGGAATGTTCAAAAGTGTAGAGAAGGTAAGGAATCTGATTCGGAGTTGGAAAGGAAAAGAGAGTCTTAAGCAAGACTTCTCGACTCGAAGGATCATTCCTAAACTAACACCTATTGAGGGTCCACCCCACCTCGAAAATGAGGTAAAAGGTTCTCGGAACCTCTCCGTTTAGGGGTGTCTAAACAGTGGCTCCTAAATCCGAGAGAATGTTGGCTATACTCATTCAAGATAGAAATGAACATAGTATTCCAACGGAAAGAAGGGTAGTTTGATCCACTAAGGACATGGATGCACTACCGATTTTTGAAAGCAGAATTATCTGATTATAATGGAGAGAGGAATTTTCCCCAGCGGAGTCGCCAGAAATCTGTCAGCATATTTTTTTTAGGTTGTGTTTTATTTTGAAGAGGGGTCGGCTAACAGAAATATGTCGGTGAATTTTTAATTTAATTAAAATAAATAATTTGAAAAGTAGTATTTGATTTTGAAAATAATTTCAAATTTGAAGGTTTTAAGATATGAGACTAAACCGATCTCACATCCCAAATAGTTTATATAAACGAGCACCGCACCACAAGCCGTGTATCTATCCCTAAGGATAGACACAGCGCATGACGGTGGGGCTCGATTAAATAAACTAGAAGATTTGTGACATCCGTTTGGTCTGCGAACCAATTTTATAAGCCGACAAAATTCCCCTGTTTAATATGAAAACATTAAACCGGGTTTATATTACCTGGGTTCTTTTAAAATTCCCTATAAGGGCAAGCCCCTATAGTTAATTACATCTTAAGTGACGGGAATCACCTAAGAAAACTCTCGATAATAATCAATAATTCTGCTCTCAAGGATTTCAAAGTTTAAGTTTTCGAGGGATTGAATTTTGGAATTTCAATAGGGAATGGATCAAGTTTGGAACATTTTGTTTTGTGAATCCAAAGGAAGAAAAGTAGGAGAAACCACAGATTCGATGTGAACTTCGGTAATTTCCCGACTATCCTATTGTTTGGCTTGTATTTAGGAAAAATCCTAATGTTTATTTAAATATTTTGATTTTGTCAATTTTAATTAATTAGGACTTATATTTATATGATAAAATCATGCAAATAGCCCCGAAGATGTGAGGGTTTATGTCGTATCAGACGACTACCTCGGAATCCTAAGTCCGGTTAGGGCTTAATTTGCAGTGCAAATGCCTAACAAAAGGTTGAGGATTTATGTTGCACTAGGCAAACTACCTCGAAATCCTATGGCTTGGTTATTTAATTCTAGGAAAGTTTTGCTGAAGTAAGTCCAAGTTTTGTTGACGACGATAGCCGTGCTGCCCACCATGCTCCGAGCTCCTTATTGTTGCAGAGGTTTAGTTTTAGAAATCATAAATCAGGAGATGAGAAAAGTGTTTTTGTTTAGAGAAAATCTTAATTTCCAGGTGGTTTTTTTTATGTTTTAATTAAAACAAATCTTAAAGTTGATTATAACGACACCGATTAAGATCCCACGGTTCCATCCTTCCGGCATCATTATTTTATCGGATTCACTTAGTCCAGATGAATTTGCTAAACTCAACTGAATGAGTTCCACACTTTCACTTAGACCGTGGGAAATCCCGTTAGCAACACGTAGGTTACATCATCCGAGGTATTCCCGATCATCCAATGAGGACGTTTTAATTTAGTTGTAATTGTAGTTTTGTGTTCTGTTTGTGATTAAATTTTGAGTTGTTTTATATTTTGAAATGTTGTGGCGGTGAATTTTATCTTGCAATGACTTTTAACTTAGTTTTGGTTTCAGTTTTAGGGACTATCCTAAAGGTGTGGGTTTTCATGCAACAGTTGTTTTATCATGCAAGAAAAGTAAAATACATTTGCAAGAAAGTAAATTGCAGGGAAGTAAATTGCAAGAAAGTAAATTGCAATAAAATAAAAGCGTACTAGAGGGTCTTCCCGTCATCCCAAGCTGCACTTAAAACACAATTAGAATATTTAAGCAAGTTCCTAGGTAAAGCTAAGGGAAGGGTTATGGTTTTCTACCAAATTCCTAATCCTATAGCTAGTCATTTCCTATGACGTCTAGGTCTTTGTATTTTTGTTTGAAGACGATTTTCTTCATCAAAGAATAATTAAATTCAATTGTTCTTATAAATGTCCTATCATATTGAGGAAGTGCTTAAGAAGAATCTTAAACATCTTTTCAATATTTCTAGGATTGTTTTAAGTCCAAATGAATTCGATTATATAAATGAATTAATCGTCCGAGAATTCAAGTTTCGTTGTTATCTTACTCAGTGAACTAGGACATTTGAATATCCTATAAGTGAAGTAACATTTCATTTAATGTTCTATTTAGGAGTTATGATAACTAAAGCTTTTGAGGGTAAATTAGTATTCAAATGATTTGGTTTAAGTTAAAGAGTTTAAATTTGGAATAGTGTTCAAGTTATTTTAGATTTATTTTGAATTCTTTATGTCTTTGGTGATGTTATATTTAATTCAATTTAATTTAATTTAATTGAATTTTAATTTAATTTAATTCAATTGAGTTTGATTTGATGTTAAATTAATTTAATTTGATTTGATTTAATTTAATTTAATTTAATTTAATTTAATTTTAATTCATTTAATTTAATTTTTAATTTGGTTTAACTTAATTTAATTTGGTTTTATTTATTTAATTTAATTTAATTTAATTCATTTAATTTAATTTAATTTGTTTATTTAATTTAATTTAATTTAATTTAATTTAATTCAAATTTTAATTTTAATTTAATTTAATTTAATTTAATCTAATTTAATTTACTTTATTTAATTTACTTTTTAATTTAATTTTATTTTTTAATTTTAATTGAAATTTTTAAAAGAGTTTAATAATTAAGTCTTTTAATATTTTATATTTAAGTTATCATTTTAATTAAGAATTGAATATTAATGAGATAATTAATTTAGGGATTTTTAAATTAAAGAATAAATCTCTTCCTAATAATATCCCTATTTTAATAATTCCAATTTTATTATTCTTCCAAATTTAATCAATTATTTAATTAAAGTTTAATCATTTTAAAATTGTTTAATGGGTTTCTACCCATTAATTATTTGAATTTCAATCATCCAAATCAGATTAGGATCAAATATTTTACTTGTTAATTTTTTTATTAAACCTAAAGTTTTAATTAAGGATTAAAATTTTAATTACTATTTTACCCTTTAAACTTAATAATTTCATAACTCACTAGATTGAACTCAAATGATCTTGAAATTTTTATGTGACTTTACTCATGTGTCAATAAAGACATGAGAGGAGAAAATGTGATTTTTCTGTATTTAAATTATTTATATAATTATTTTTGGTGGAAAATAGAGATTTCCAAGGAAAATTTAATAACATGACCAAGGAAAAGTTTTTGTCCTTAAGAAAATTAGGAGACATTCCTAATGACTAGAGAAGCACTTGGACCAATTTTAGTGATTTTTTGAATTATATTATTTTTATTATAATTATTTTAAGTTTTGGAGTGTTAATTAATTTAAAAATAAAATAAATGTTGAAAAATGGATTTTATAATTTTCAAAAATCTCTCTGATATCAAGGAAATCAGAGAAGCAAATTTTGTAATTTTCTGACTTTTCTATGATTTATTATAATTATTTTAGTGAAAATGCTAGAAAATACATTTTTTTAATTTTAAAATTACCTTAAAGCTTTAAAATTTAATATCTCACTAAATAGACCTAAGAAAAATGTGGGATTTGTTCCTATGTGATTAAAATTCAAAATGTGACATTTTGGTGAATTTTATTATTTTTGTGATTTTTATTATTTTTTAATTATTAAAAATATTAAAATATTATTAAAAATCAACTTTTTTAGAAAATTGAAATTTTAATTTTCTTAGGTTCCCCTGATATCAGAGAGGCCCCAAAACCAATTTAGTGAATTTTTGAAAGGTATTTTAAAAGTTATGAATTTTTAAAGTTTAAAATGGCTAAGTGGCTTAATCAACCCAATTAGTGGGGCTAACCAAGTCCAATTGACCTCAAATTTTTATGGTGGGTTCCTCTGATCCTAAAGGTCAGTGGAGAATTGATTTCAAGTCAATTTGATGCATGGTTAACTCTAATTAATTAAAGAATTATTTTGGGTGTTTAAGCCAATTAGAGTTGTTTTAAATGAACTAAGTCAAAACCTATTTTTCCTAGGGTTCTCTGGTCATAAGAAACATCACCAAATTTTCCTAGAATTTATTTCACAACATGCTATTTATTGGAATTAAAATACTCAAAACAGCAACATGAATTTGAAAAATCAAAAACTTTTTATAGGGATGGCCTTTGACTTTGGAAAATTCAGGGAATGTTCCCAAATTCAGAGGCATCAAAAGCCCTATGGTCTCATGTCATGGTGAATTGTATACATGCATGGAGAATTAAAAGTATGCAGAGAGTAAATAAATTATAAAAAATAAAATACTTGATGAAATTAAATGATTTCTTTTCCACATTATTCTCCTCCGTTCACCGACCAAGAGGGTATTTTTATTTTATTTTTCCGATTTTTCTACACGGAGATATGAATTTTTGAAGTTTAGGGAATTAAATAAATAGAAAAATACCCTAATTTTCTATTTATCCACGTGGCGCCGCGTCAACCTCGGCAGCTCCGAACGCACACGCGTCGCGCTCCCATTCGACGGCGCCACCTGAGTCAGCAGCCCGGGCCCCGCGGTTCTCGTACCGTCTCCTGGTCCGACGCTATCTGAGTCGTTCGTCCGCGCATGTATTGAATGGACGGCATCCGTTCATCGTCCCCGAGCGTCCTCACCCGAGAGCCGTCCACACTAAATCCCTAAGATCTCACTCGATACTCAATGGATTTTTATGTTCTTATGCTCTATGGATTCGTCTTGAAGAGACGAACACATCTATACGGTTAACATGCATTGAAACTAAGGCATTTGAAATGGAGAATCTCCGAAGCTCGGGATGAAGAATTAGCTCATACCTTTGCTCGGAGAAGTGTGGCTTCAATCCGAGAGTTGTTGCACCTTCGATTGGATCCCGCAAGCTCCGGATGAAGTCTCCCGGTCCGGTGAATTGTCCGGATGTGATTTCAACCAAGCCCGATAACAAAGCTTGGAGGTCGGAGCAACTAGGTGGCCTCGGAGATGGGGCTTTTGTTGGTGGACACCTTCCCTTGGTCTGGTGAAGGTGTAGAACCAATCAATTTGGGAATTGGCTCACTGTGGAGAAGTGTCCTGGTTTTGGGTGGAATTTCAACTCTGAAATTGAGCTCACAGAGGAGAAATGGCAGGGGGATCTCACTGGGGATCAAGTGCTCTGTGTATGGGGAGGAGTCTGGAACAATTTTGGCAGAGTTTTGGCAAGGTTTGTGCTCAGCTCTTCTCATGGCCGAGAGGGGTGGAGTTTAAATAGGAGAGGGTGGAGGGCCTCCCGTGGAGAGTTAGGGCTTGGGATCAGTCTGCTCTTGGCAAGAGAAGAATAGCTACAATGGCCACTGGGGATGGGGCAGCTCAACAGGTGAGAATTTCAAAGTTGGCTCACATGTGAGCTCTCGGCCATGGTGTTTTCCGGTGGCCTGGTGGCCGGCCGGCCAGGCATGGGTCACCCTCAAGGTCAGGTGGGTCAGGGCTGGGGCTTGGTGCAAGCAATTGGCAATTGCCATGTGTAAAGGCTTTGATTCAAAGTAGAATGGGGCATGGCTAGTTTTGAGTCTAAATGGGTCAATCCACCCATTTGCGCTTGGTGCACCCTTCAAGGTGGCTTTGGATGCTGTGGGCAATCAAAGGGATCAACTGGTTTGGCATGGAGAAGTCTCCATCCAAATATATTTGGATTAAATTTAAGTTTAGGTGAAACATGATTAAGGCTAATGAGCTTTAGGGATTAAGGAAAGCCCCCCTCTTCTTACCCAATATGGCATGGTGGAGTGTCCAAAGCTCTCATGGCTCACATGTGGCTCATGCATGGCTTCATGGCTCACCTTTGGCTTGGCAAAAAGTTTGGTCAATTTCATAAAAAAGGATTTTAAGGATTTTGGATAATTTGGTGGAAATTTGGATGAAGCTTGATTTGGAAAAATTTGATGGTGAATTTAGGACTTAGGTAATGGATTTAATTAAGTGGATGACAAATGGAGATGTCATGTGGGCTTTAGGGTAGATTTTGGGCCTTTGGATGTGGTGAAGTGGGCTTTTAGGAAAGTTTAAGGGAAATGGGCTTTTGATTTTAGGATGGGCATTTGGATAAAAATTTTGTGAAGAAATTTGTCAAATAAATGTCATAATTGGTTTAGGGATGTTCTATGAAGGGCTTGGAATCAATTTGGTGTGATTTGGAGTTGAATTGGTTTGAATTTGGATTTATTTGGTAAGTGGGCCTATGTAGGTCCAAGTGGGCCAAGTTGGGCTAATGTTGGGCTAGGGTTGAAATTGATATAAAATCAATGTTGAGAAATGTTTATGGGAGTGTTTCAAGGAGGTTTTGACTTTGTTTGGGCTTTGATTTTGGGGTTTGGGCTCATTTGGGTTAGGTTTGGGTTTAGGTCAAAAATGGGCCTTTTAACCTTGGGTTGAGTTTGAGTGGGGTTTGGGTCTAAATTTTGGGCAAATCATGTTAGTATTTTGCTTGTGGGGATTCTAAGGAGGATTTAGAAAAGGTTTAGGGTTAATTGGACTTGAATTGGGTGAGTTTGGGTTAGGTTTAGGTCATGGGTCCAAATTGGGCTTTAAGGCCAAAAGTGAGATTGGATCAAAATGTCAATCAAATTGGGCTTGAATTTGGTCTAGATAGGTATTTGGGATATTGATTGGAAGTTTAGAATTGAATTGGACCAAAATTGGGGTCAATTGGGTAGGTTTGGTTTGACATTGGGTGCACTTAGGGTTAAAATGGGTCAAATTGGGGGTTTTGACAAAAGTAGGGTAAATTGACAAAATTGGCCCATGGTGTAATTGGACAAAATGAAATTGGGAATATTTGGGATTTTCTGGAATTTTCTGGGAATTTTCTGAATTTTTGGATTTTTAGGCCAAGAGGGGTATTTTGGGTATTTGGAGGGTATTGGGAGGTTTTCTTGGAATTTTTGGTATTTTTGGGTATGGATGATCAGTTTAAGTGATGTGGAAATGTTTGGGATTGATTTTGGAGAATTTTGGGTAATTTGGAAATTTTTGAGAAATTTGGGTAATTTTAAGGGTTTTGGGTAGGTTTAGTAGGTGTAGGGTCCCGGGGTCAAAATTGAAAATTTGGGAAATTGAAGATTGGGTGAATTTGGGTGGAAAGAAGTCATTTTGGTTGAGCCATGAAGCCATATCAAGCCCATATGAGCCATGAAGGGACTCATTTGAGGCATTCACTATGTTGTTCCTAACCCTCTTAGCCAAGGGCTTAGGGGTTAAGGACCATCCATGTGGATCACCTACATGAGTCAGGAGGTCAAGTTAGGTATGGGTGTGGTTTTAGGAGGTATGTGGAAGTGTAGTGTGTAGGTGTAGTGTATAAGTGTGGTGTGTGTAAGTCAGCCCCTTCACTAGACCAGGCCACCCAGGGCAGTCCTAAGGCCAAAGAGTCCTATAGGAACTCATCCTTTAAACTTCCACATTTGATTTCAACCCTCTAGGTGATTAGGGGTCTACAGTCAAGTTTGTGGAGTTTGCGAGGAGTTAAGAAGTGGTTTGAATTTCTAAAAGGTGGGTCCCAATTCTAGTCCTCTAAGATAGTCAAAGGAAAAGCCTAAGGCTAGATCCTAAGTACTAAAGAGAAGAAGAGAAGACCTCATCAAAAATGAGGTCAACAGTAACTAGGCTGCGGTCACTGTGGCGGTATCTGCATTGGTTGCTTGCCCTTATCTACTGCCGCGACAATTCCAGATTTCTTTTCGAATGTTTTCACGGGCTTCTTATTATCGTTCTTGTCCGTGAAAATTAACTGATTTGCTTCCTCTTACAAGCTCCCGGCCTTGCTAAGCAACTTCTCGAAAGTCTTGATTGTAAATCCTTTAAGGAGAAGTGCTATCGGGCCATGGATACTTTTAAGTAGGATACTGACTGCATGTTGTTCTTGAAGCTGTGGTTCACCCTTCATGCTTAAGTTTCTCCATAGAAGTATGTAGTCCACTAAAGTCTTGTTTGGCTTCTTTTGCTCCACCACTAGATCACCGATAGTGATGTGGTGCTGAGCCCAGGCAAATCGTTTAATGAAGAGATTCTCCAGTTCTGAAAAGGTCTTTACTGAACCGTTCAGCAATTCTGCGTACCAGTCAAAGGTAATCCCTGACAAACTGCTGACGAACTGGCAGAAGAGTAAAGCATCGCTCCCACCAGCATTGCAGCAACTAGCATGAAAATGTGCGACATGCTACCGAGGGTTTCCTGTTCCATCAAAAGTCTTAAACAGAGGTGGTACGAAGCCATTCGGGTACTGGACTGCATCGAACTCCTCGGGGTAAGGTCTACCTGTTTGAATAGATGCTCCATTCTTAGATTGTGCAAGGGCCTCTCGCACCTGTTGTTCTACCGTGCTCTTAATGTCCTTTTCTGGAATCATGCTTTGTGCAGGATCCTTCTTTGGTTGTACGTCTCCGTTGACGGATGTGATCTCTTTTCCTCCATCTGCAATATGGATGATTTATGGGGGTGTTTCTTTCTAAGGTTGTACCTGACTCTGAAGAGTGGCTAAGGCAGCAGCCATCTCTTCCATCCTCTTTGCCATCTGGGAAATTGTATCATCTCTTTCCCGAAGCTGTGCTCTCAAAACTTCTAGTTCATCTCTTTCTGCAGCTGTTGGAGCACCTTGTGAAGCGGATGATGCTCGTGTTTCAACCATGTTGATCTCGGCATACTCCTCATCCATGAACTTTGATGGGTCAACTTCATCTCCTAGTTCTTCTTCTCTTTCTTTTGCTAACCGTCGGATATCAGTCCTTAATTTGTCCATGGCATCCTCTAGTGGCCCTTTTCGCACGGTCTCGCAGTTGTCTCGTGACAGTTGTTGAACTTCCTTCTCAGAAGTCCCCTTTATTGCAGTAGCACTTTCTTCTGATTCCAATCTCCTAATGAGACTTTTCTTCTCAGGACATTTTTTTGGTCTTAGCTCGCCAGTAGTAGGTCGCCATACCATCCTTCTTGCAGCCGGAAACCTAAGACCGGATGATCTGTCAGCTATATGCTGGAAGGTGGTATCCTCCCTAATTTGCAGACCCGATACAACAACGGGTGAACTGGTCTTTATCTTCTTCTTTGGTTTCTCCGTGGCAGCAATAGGCTCTATTCGCGGTCCGAGGCGGGATTTAACTGGCACCCGTCCTATCCTTCTTAAGATTTCTGATACATAGCATCTTTCTTTCTTTGCCAATTTTTCTATAACCGCTTGCAGTTGAGCCAATGGTGTTGTCTTATCCCTTTTCCTCTTGTAATTGTTGTAGTACGCAGGTCGGGGTAATGTAGTGGCGATCCTATGGACATTCTCTTCATCTAATGCGGCAGAGAGGGGGTGAAACCTGCTCCCTTCCAATAGAGGTATATACTCTGGCAGTTCTTCTCTTTCTCCAGGAATTTCTTCTAGAAAAGCAACTTCAGCAGCTCTGGCTTTCTTGGCCTGCTTCTATTTCTCCTTTGAGTCTGAGTTAGGGGTGCAACTCTTGAACTGGACCCAATCTCAAAAACAGATGGTATTGTAGCGAAATCTGTACCCTCCATGGTGACAGGCTCATCACAGACTTGGATTTTGGCAGAAGTCGAGGTAGGAGCAGAGATGACTAGACCGGTGGGGGTAGAGACAACAGTCCTCCTACGAACAGTAGTACTCCTTTCAGCTGGAATCCTTTACAAGGGAGGGAATTCTTGAGTTGATTTCAAGCTGAACTCAATCACGGGCTCTTAAGTTTCTTACACTTTGTCCATTAGTGTGAAGAGAGTGACGTTAGCGAATTTGATATCTGTGTTGCCAAATCCTTGTCTAAAACGGATGATCCCATTGTTGGGCAGCTCATCCTTGTAAACGGCGAAGTCCATTCCATTGATGAAGGAGAAGATTAAATTTGGGGTAGTCATTTTCTGCAGGGCAGATTCTGAATGTCAGTCTCGAATTATGCTTCCTTTCGTCGTATAGTTTAGGATGAAAAAGAAAGAGTCTGAAAACATTTTCGTTTATCTTAGTGCATTTGTGATTTTTAAAAGAGATTGTTTATTAAAAGGTTGTTTATTAGAAACGAAACAATTAAAGGAAAAAGGTTATAGAAAAGGTAAAGGGCACGATTTAGAATTGGAACGGAAGAGAAAGTCTTATTTAAAACTTCTCAACTCATAGGACCGCTCCTAAGCTAACACCTATTGGGGGTCCACCCCACCTCAGAAAAGAGGTAAAAGGATCTGGTAACCTCTCTATTTAGGGGTGTCTAAACAGTGGCTCCTAAATCTGAGAGGAGTTGGCTATACTCGTTCAAGACAGAAATGAACGGGGTATTCCAACGGAAGAATGGTAGTTTGCTCCACTAGGGACATGATACACTACCGATTTATGAAAGCAAAACCATCTAATCAAAAATGGAGAGAGGAACTAGTCCCCAGAGAAGTCACCAGAAGTTGTCGGCATACTTTTAGGTTTGTGATTGTATTTTAAAAAGGGGGTCGCCTACAAAAGTTGTTGGCGAATTTTAGATTTTAAATTTAATTTAAATATATATATATATAAATAATTTGAAAGTAGCATTTAATTTTGAAAATAATTTTAAGTTTGAAAATTTTAAGATATGAAATGAAACTGATTTCACATCCAGAATAGTTTATATAAACGAGCACCGCACCACAAACCGTATATCTATCCCGAAGGATAGACACACTGCTTGATGATGGGGCTCTGTTAAATAAACTAGAAGATTTGTGACATCCGTTTGATCTGCAAACCAACTTTATAAGCCGACAAGTTCCCCTGCTTAATATAAAGAAATTAAGCAGGGTTTATATTACCTGGGTTCTTAAAGTTCCCTATAAGGGCAAGCCCCTGTAGTTAATTACATCTTAAATGATAGGAATCATTTAAGAAAACTCTTGATAATGATCAGTAGTTTTGCTCTCAAGAATTTCAAAGTTTAAGGTTTTCAAATGATTGGATTTTGGGATTTTCAATAGGGATTAGCTCAAATTTGGAACAGTTTATTTTAAGAGTCCAAAGGAAGAGAAGTAGGGGAAGCTGAGGATCCAAGAAGAATCTTGGAAACTTCCCAAACTATCCTATTATTTGGTTTGAATTTGAGAATATCATTTAATGTTTCAATCCTGCCCATTTTAATTAATTAGGACTTACATTCATATGACATGATCATACAAATAACCTGGAAGATATGAGGGTTTATGTCGTACGCAACGATTACCTCAGAATCCTAAGACCGGTTAGGGCTTAATTTACATGAGATGATCATGCAAATTCCTAAGGAAGAGTTGAGGAATTATGTTGCACTAGGCAAAATACCTCGAAGTCCTATGGCTTGGTTATTTAATTCTAAGAAAGTTTTGCTGAAGTAGATCTGAATTTTGCTGATGACGATGGCCGTGCTGCCCACTGTTCTCCAAGCTCCTTGTTGTTGTAGAGGTTTAGTTTTAGAAGTCATAAATTAGGAGATGAGAGAAGTGTTTTGGTTTAGAGAAAATCTTAAAATCTAAGTGTTTTTAATATTTTAATTAAAACAAATCTTAAAGTTGTTTACAAAGAACTTATTAAGATCCCACGGTTCTCTCATCCCGACACTGTTATTTTCATTGAATTCACTTAGTCCAGATGAATTTGCTAAACTCAACTGAATGAGTTCCACACTTTCATTTAGACCGTGGGAAATCCGGTTAGCAACACGTGGGTTACATTATCCGAGGTATTCCCGATCATTCAACGAGACGTTTTAATTTAGTTGCAATTGTAGTTTTGTTGTTCTGTTTGTGATTAAATTTTGAGTTGTTTTATATTTTGAATGTTGTGGCGGTGAATTTTATCTTGCAATGACTTTTAATTTAGTTTTGGTTTCAGTTTAGGGACTATCCTAAAGGTTTTGGTTTTCATGTAACAGTCTTATTTAACATGCAAGAAAAGTAAAGTACAATGCATGTAAGTAAATTGCAATAAAGTAAACTGCAATAAAATAAAAGCGTACCTGGAGGGTCTTCCCGTCATCCCAAACTGCACTTAAAACACACGTCAAGGCATTTAAATATTTCAATAGATACCTAGGTAAAGCTAAGGGAAAGGGTTTTGGTTGTCTACCAAATTCCTAATCCTATAACTAGTCATCTCCTATGACGTCTAGGTTCTTGGTTTGATTTAAGGATGCTTTTCTTCATCAAAGAACAATTAAATTTAATTGTTCTTCTAAAACATCCCGTCGTATTGAGGAAGTGCTTAGGACGAGTCCTAAACATCTTTTCAATATTTATGGGATTATCTTGAGTCCAAATGAATTTCATTGTACTGGTGAATTGATCATCCAAGGGTTTGGTTAAGCTTTATCTCTTGCTCAGTGAACTTAGGTATTTGATTACTCGATGGATGAAGTGACATTTCACTTAATACTCTATTTAAGAGTTATAATAATTAAAGCCTTTAAGGGCAAGTTGATTTGTTGAGAATTTTAATCATTCTTAATTTAAGGTTCGAGTTAATGGTTTAA
Source organism: Papilionanthe hookeriana x Papilionanthe teres (assembly GCA_022702705.1). Taxonomy (NCBI): domain Eukaryota; kingdom Viridiplantae; phylum Streptophyta; class Magnoliopsida; order Asparagales; family Orchidaceae; genus Papilionanthe; species Papilionanthe hookeriana x Papilionanthe teres. Next base: position 127,369,777 of record CM040421.1, on the reverse strand, counting down.
AGTGTTTTAATTTAATTATGAGGTTTTAATTAATAATTTTAAATTTGGAATAGTTTTCAAATTATTTTAGATTTAATTCTTAATGATTTCATTTAGGTTTGTTGTAAAATGATTTTGATTTAATTTAATTCAATTTTGATTTTAATTTAATTTAACTTTATTTAATTTAATTATAATTTAACTTAACTTTAATTTAATTTAATTTAATTTAATTTAATTTAATTTTAATTTAATTTAATTTAATTTAATTTAATTTTAGTTTTAATTTTAATTTTAATTTTATTTTTTCTTATTTTATTTTATTTTATTTGAATTTAATTTAATTTAATTTTACTTAATTTGAATTTAATTTTATTTTATTTTATTTAATTTTAATTTTAGTTTAACTTTAATTTTAAATTAATTTTAATTTAATTTTTAGTTTTAATTGTTAGTTTGGATTATTTTTTTAATTTCTTAATTAAGATTTAAATATTGTTAAAGTGACTTATTTAGGGATTTTTAAATAAAAGATTAAATATCCTCTTAATAATATCTCTATTTTAATAGTCCAAATTCTAAATGTACTCTTTCCAAAATTTAAATTATTTAATTAATTAAAGTTTCATTTTGATATTTTCAAAGTGTTTAACGGGTTTCTACCCCTTAATTTCCCCAAGTTTCAATCATCCAAGAGAAAATTAAAATCAAATATTTTACCCTCCATTTTGAGTAAACCTAAAGTTTTTTTTAATTAAGGGTTAAAATTTTTAATTACATTTATGCCCTTTTAAGCTTATTTATTTGATAACTCATTAAATTGAGCTCAAATGAATTTGAAATTTTTATGTCACCCCACTCAAATGTCAATTAAGACATTAGAGGAGAAAATGTGATTTTTCTGAATTTAATTTATTTATATAATTATTTTTTAGTAGAAAATAGGATTTTCAAAGAAAATTCAACAACATGACCAAGGAAAGATTTCTGTCTTTAAGAACATTATGAGATGTTCCTAATGACCAGAGGACCACTAGGACCAATTTTGGTGATTTTTTTGAATTATATTTTATTTATTATAATTATTTTGAATTTTAGAGTATTAATTTATTTTAAAATAAAATAAAAGTTGAAAAATAGCTTTCATATTTTTCTTAAATTTCTCTAACCTCAAGGAGTTCAAAAGAATAAATTTTATAATTTTTTGATTTTTCTTTGATTTATTAGAATTATTTTAGTGAAAAAGGTTGAAAAATAATTTTTTAATATTAAAAATTACATTAAGCCTTTAAAATTCAATATCTCATCCTAGGGACTTAGGAAAAATATTTGGTTTGTTCCTAAGTGATTAGGAGTTAAGATGTGATATTTTTATAATTTTTAATATTTTTGTGATTTTTATTATTTTTAATTATTAAAATATTCAAATATGGTGAAAAATCAACTTTTTTAGAAAATTCCAATTTTAATTTTCTTGAACTCCCCTAATATCAGAGAAGCCCCAAAACCATTTTTGTGAATTTTTGAAAAGTATTTTTGGAGTTATGAATTTTTAAAGTTCCATTTTGCTTATGTGGCTTAATCAACCCATTTGGCAGGGTTAATCAAGTCCAATTGATTTCAAATTTTTATGTGAGGTATCTCTGATCCTAAAGATCAGTGGAGAATTGTTTTCACGTTCTTTTGATGTGTGGTTAACCCTAATTAATTAAAGTTCAGTTTTAGGAGTTTGGACCAATAAAGGTTAATTGAATGAATTAACTCAAAATATATTTTTCATAGGGTCCTATGGTCCTAAGGAACATCACCAAATTTTTCTAGAATTCATTTTACAATATGCTAATTATTTGAATTAAAATACCTAAAACAGTGACATGAACTTGAAAAATCAATAACTTTTCACAGAGATGACCTCTGACCTTGAAAAATTCAGGGAATGCTCCCAAGATCAGAGGCTTGAAAAGCCCTATGGTCTCATGCCATGGTGAATTATCTATGCAAATGAAGAATTAAAATATTAAAAACAGTAAATAAATTATTAAAAATAAAATACTCATCCAATTAGTTTGATTTATTTTCCATATATTCTCATTTGTTCACTGAGCAAGAGGGTATTTTTATTTTATTTTTGTGATTTTTCTATGCAAAGATATGAATTTTTAAAGTTTAGGGAATTTAAATAATTCAAAATTACCCTATTTATCTACTTATCCGACTAGGCGCCAGGGCAACATTGGCAGCTCTAAAAGCCCACGCGGCGCATTCCCATTCGACGCCGCCACTTGAGTCAGCAGCCACGCGTCCCGCGGTTCATGTACCATCGCATTGTCCGACTTGATCTCGACCGTCCGCTCGATACACGCGTGATCCAACGTCTCCTGGTCATCTTCTACGACTGGTGTGCACCCGTGACCGTCCACACTAAAACCCTAAGATCTCACTCGATTCTCGATGGATTTTTGTGTTCTTATGCTCTATGGATTCGTCTTGAAGAGACGAACACATCCATACGGTTTATAGGCTATGAAATTAACTTAAACAAAATGGAGTATCACTGGAAGCTCGGGAGGAAGAGTGGGTTCATACCTTTGCTCAGAGAAGTGAAGCTTCGATTTGAGAGTTGTGTCACCTTCGATTAAGTCCAGGCAAGCTCCAGATGAAGTCTCTCGCTCTGGGGAATTATCTAGGTGTGAAAGTGACCAAGCCCGATCACAAAGCTTTGAGGCTAGAAGCAATGGCTGACCTGGTGAGGGGGCTTTTGCTGGGGAACTTCTCGTCTTGGTTTGGTGAAGGTGTAGGACCAATCAATTTGGAGATTGGCTCACTGTGGTGAAGTGTCCTGTTTTTAGGCAGATTTTCAACTCAGAAATTGAGCTCTATCAATGGGGATTAGGGCAAAGGAAAACTGGGGATCAACTGCTCTGGGTTAGGAGAAGGTCCTGGAGCAATTTTGGTAGAGTTTCCTTAAGGTCTGGTTCATCTCCTCATTTGGCTGAGAGGGTGGTGGTTTTAAATAGAGGTGGCTGGAGGGCCTCCCAGGGGGAGTTAGGGCTTGGGATTAGCTGCCTTGGTCAAGGGAAGAACAGCCATGGAGTCCAACTGAGTTGGGACAGCTCAGCTAGTGAGAATTTAAAGGTTTGGCTCACATGGAGCCTTCGGCCAAGGCGTCTTCCGGCGACTGTGGTGGCTGGCCTGCCAGGCATGGGTCACCATCTGACTCAGTGGGATTAGGGGTTAAATATGGTGAAGTCAATTGGAGTTTGCATGTGTAAAAAGCTTGATTAAAATGGAATGGGGGAGAGTGTATTTTGGGCTTGGTTTGGTCAATCCATGGAAATAGGCTTGGTGCACCTCCCCAAGACCTAATTTTGAGCTGAGGGAATCATTTAGGTCAGCTTGGAATGGGTGGAGAAGTCTCCATCCATGGTGAGGTGGCTAAGCATGGTTTAGAGTGTGACATGAGTATGGTTAAAAATGCTTAATGAAAGATTAGGAAAGGGTCCCCTCTTCTTGCCATTAATGGCTTGATGAGGTGGAAAGTGGCTTCCATGGCTTCCATGTGGCTTGTACATGGCTCAATGGCTCACATTTGGCTTGGAAAAAGTTTGGTCAATTTCATAAAAGGGGATTTTATGAATTTTGGTATTTTTGGTGGAAATTTGGATGAAGCTTTATTTAAAATTATTTTATCATTGGTTTAGGACTTAGGGATGATTTTAATTGAATGGATGATGTAGAGAAATGTCAAGTGGGCTTTGGATGAATTTTGGGCTTTTGGATTTGGTGGAAGTGGACTTTTAGAATGGTTTAAGAAAGTGGGCCTTTAGGTTTGAAAATAAATTTGTGAATGGAAATTTTGTGAGGGATCATGCCAAATAAATGTTGGGTTTAGTTTAGAGATGTTTCATGAATGGTTTGGAATCAATTTAGTGTGGTTTGGAGTAGAATTAGGTTGAATGTGGGCTTTTTAGTTAAAGGGGCAAAAGTGAGTCAAATTGGGCTAGATTGGGCTAAGGTTGGGCTAATGTTGGATTTTATGTAAAATTAATGTTGAGAAATGTTCATGGGAGTGTCAGAAAGAGTTTTCAACTTGGGTTGGGCTTTGATTTTGGGATTTGGGCCCATTTGGGTTAGGTTTGGGCTTAGGTCAATTTAAGGGATTTTGGTTTTGGGTTGGGTTTGAGTGGAGTTTTAGGTTCAAACTTTGGGCAAATCAAGTTAGTGTTTTGTTTATGGGGGGTGTTAGGATGGCTTTAGAAAAGATTTAGGGCCAATTGGGGTTGAATTGGGTTAGTTTGAGCTAGGTTTAGGTCATGGGCCAAAATTGGGCCTTAGGCTTCAAATTGAAATTGGGTTTAATTTTCAATCAAATTGGACTTGGATTTGGTTTAAATTGATATTAGGGATGTTTATTTGAAGTTTAGAATTGAGTTGGACCAAAATTGAGGTCAATTGGGGTGGTTTGGTTTGACATTGGGTTCACTTGGGTTTAAAATGGGTCAAATTAGGGGTTTTGATAAAAGTGTAGTAAATTGGCAAAATCTTCCCATGTTGTAGTTGAACAAAATAAAATTGGGAATATTTGGGATTTTCTGGGATTTTTTGGGAATTTTGTGATTTCATGGATTTTTGGGCTAAGAAGGGCATTTTGGGTATTTGGAGGGTATTGGGGGGTACTTTTGGAATTTTTGGTATTTTTGGCTATGGATGATCAATTTGAGTGGGGGGAAATGTTTAGGACTGATTTTGAGGAATTTTGGGTAATTTAGGTAATTTTGCAAATTTTGGGTAGTTCCAAGGGCATTTGGTAGGTTTAATGGGTGTAGGGCCCCGGGGGTCAAAAATTGAAATTTTGAAAAAAGGAAAATTGATCAAATGTGAGTGAAATGGGATCACTTTGGTTGAGCCATGAAGCCATATTAAGCCCATATGAGCCATGAAGCCATATTAAGCCCATATGAGCCATGAGAGGACTCATTTGAGGCATTCACTATATTGTTCCTAACCCTCTTAGCCAGGGGCTTAGGGGTTAAGGACCATCCATATGAATTACCTACATGAGTCAGGAAGTCATGTTGGGTGAGAGTGTGGTTTTAGGACTTTGAATGTGTGTGAGATTGTAGTGTATGTGCAAGTCAATCCTCACCAGGCCAGGCCACCTAGGGTTTTGCTAAGGTGAAGAAGTCCTATAGGGAACTCATCCTTTAAACCTCCCCATTTGATTTTAACCCTCTAGGTGATTAGGGGTCTACAATCAAGCTTGTGGGGTTTCCAGGGAGTCAAGAGGTGTTTGAATTTCTAAAGGGGTGGGTTCCACTTCTAGTTCTCTAAGATTCGTTAAAGGAAAAGCATAAGGTTAGGGCCTAAGTACTAAAGAGAGGAGAAAAAGACCTCATCAAAAATGAGGTCAACAAATGGACCCCCAATAGGTGTGGTGTGCTAACCAAACACACCGCACGTATTGGTGTTGACCGAAGAGATCAACAAAACCAACAAAGATGTCCAAGTGACAAACTTAGGACGAAGTAGAAGAATTTCCGCTGGGGAGTATCAGGTATATTTCCAAGACTGCAGATTCTTGAACTCTTGCTGGGGAATGGAAAAGGTGGTGAACTCCAAATCATAAGATCTAGGGAATTCAATTTAGATTTCATTTTGCTTTTGAATTTTAAGTTTCAATGTGTGAGTTTGGATTTCAATTTGAAGTTTGATTTAAAATTGATTTAAGGAAATTTTGAATTTGAAATTTGGATTTGAAATGAGGATTGAAACCTAGGTTTCAACCTCGGGATTGCGAAGAGAATTGGAATTTAGGTACCAGCCTCGGAGTGAGAATCAGAGTTTAAATATAGATGGAAGAAAGGATGAGAATCAAAACTTAGGGAATCAAAATTAAAGTATTAAACCCGAAAGAGAATCGAAATTTAGGTATCGATCTCAAAAAGGATGAGAATCAGAATTTAGGTATTGTCCTCGAAATGAGAGTCGGAATTTAGGTACCTACCTCGAAGGAAGAGAACTGGAATTTAGGTACCAGTCTCAGAATTTAGGATTGAAATTTAGGTATCAATTTGAAAGAGAATCAAAATTTAGGTATCGATCTTGAATGAGAGTTAGAATTTAGGTACCGACCTTGAAGGAAGAGAACTGGAATTAAGGTACCAGTCTCGGAAATTTAGAATTAAAATTTAGGTATCAATTAGAAAGAGAATTGAAATTTAGGTATCGATCTTGAATGAGAGTCGGAATTTAGGTACTGACCTTGAAGGAAGAGAACTGAAATTTAGGTAACAATCTCGGAATTTAGAATTGAAATTTATGTATCAATTTGAACGAGAAACAAAATTTTCGTATTGATCTCGAATGAGAGTCAGAATTTAGGTACCGACCTCGAAGGAAGAGAACTAGAATTTAGGTACCAGTCTTGGAAATTTAGAATTGAAATTTAGGTATCAATTCGAAAGAGAATCAAAATTTAGGTATTGATCTCAAATGAGAGTCAGAATTTAGGTACCGACCTCAAAGAAAGAGAACTGGAATTTAGGTACCAGTCTAGGAAATTTAGAATTGAAATTTATGTATCAATTCAGTAGACAATCAAAATTTAAGTATCGATCTCGAATGAGAGTCGGAATTTAGGTATCGACCTCGAAGGAAGAGAACTGGAATTTAAGTACCAGTCTCGAAAGTTTGAAAGAGGACTAGAAGTTAGGCTCTAGTCTCTAAGATTTATCTATATGAAGAGGGACCCAGTCTCATGCCATCAGAACCAAATCGAACAAAGTCCGTGGCTCCGTGTCAATAGAACTAGTCGATCCTTTAGGACACAGAAGAAAAAGAATTGAAAGGAGCTGGTAAGTGTACCAAGCTGAAAAGACTTGACTTAGCAATAAGTCGAGGAAAATATTCAAATTTCAAAAGAGTTTCAAACATATTTCGATTGAGAGAAGAACGGAAAGGTTCTAATCAGAGGATTCAGATCGGAATTCAATTTGAGATTTAGATTCGTTTTGTTTGTCCTTTAACGATCCCATTTTTTTTATTTTTGTTATTTATTTAGTGTTCATGTGAATTTTGAAGTTCATTTTAATATTCAGATTTTTAGGAAAAATTCTCATTTATTTTCTTTTCTCTTCTGTTCTTCGTTCAAAGTTCATTTAACTCTAATGACATTTCCCAGTCAATTTGCGCAAAAAGAGGTGAAGGCAAAATATGACGTAGTCGTTCTCATTCCAACTTGCTGAAAGTACATCATGCAACTTGATCTAGTCATGATGAGATTTTCCACAGAAATTTAATGTCTTATACAATCCATGTAAATCCAAAACGGACTGTATAAACTTCTTGTTGATCCATCCAAAAGTGTCTGTCAAAATCCATGTTTGAATAGTAAGAAACATGGGCAATAACAACACCTTCCAAGCCACCCTTAGTAGGGGTGCCGCATGGATGTGCATTGGAGGTGTGCTATTTCCCATGTAACTCACATCTCGTACGGCCGGAGACTCTCCAATTCTGAATCTGGTTGAAAGTAGTAAGGCACTTTTCTGTCGTCCATTCTTCAAAAAGTAACTGAGATCCGTTCCACAGACACTCCTGGAATGCAATGCTTCGCAACGTCTGCTCTGTTTCCTTTTATCACCAGGACGGAACCTACCGGTAGTGGTATCTCTACCGGCCCTCAGAACTCACCGGGGCCTGCAATCCGGAGGTCAGATCCGAACATGATGTTGCACTGGCTAAGGAATGACACTGTGCAGAATGGTCTAACAAAGTCATGATGGTCTATATGCGGCGGTATGCTGTCGCCTGACTTGTAGATGTTGATAATGCAGCTGTTGGGTATGCATTCTGCAGGAAGAACCCTCCATGTTATCATCTTTTTCACCATTCTCTTGATGACTCTTGGCATTGGATCCACCTCACCGCGATGGAGTATCCCTGGTGGATTTCCTTTTATGTCTGTGGCTAAATTGTAGCAACATCCGCATTGGATTGTAACTCTTCCCTTTCCTCGCATCCATCTTCAGGGTTCTGAGTATGTCTTTTCTCTCAGGCGGCCAGCTCGACCCATTTTCTGCAATTCAAGGATGCAATCTACAATTTGTTGTTGCTCATAATCTAAGAAAACATTTGTATGTAGCTCGTGGCCTTCTAAGATGTTGACCCTCTTGTTTCCAATTCTTTCAAAGTATTCAAAGGTTTTCTTCTCAACTAATTGCATTTTCTCCAGCTCGTATTCCGGGATTATCTGAAGTCCTCGGTGTCTAGTAACATACTGCGGGATGTATGGCTCAACCCCAGCACGTTCTTCTGCATGTCTCGGCTCCTCGGGGATAGTCTCCGTAGGGACATCCTTCGGGGTTGCTTTCGCAACAAGACTCTTCTGATCTGGTACATCTGCTCGGCGTCGAGGTACTGACACTATTTTTGCTTTTCTTAGTATTTCTCTTATCTGTTCCAACTTTCTTGGAATTGACTTTCTTCTTTCTGGTTCCTGACGAACCGGTCTCCTTAGAGCATTTGCACTAACGGTATCCACTGTCTGTTTATGTTGATCTTCTGCTGACTTGGTCAACATTTTGCGAATGCGATGATTCTTATTTCTTTGCTGGGTAGCAGTGAGAGTAGCTCTCCTTTCCCCTTGAATTTCTGCGGGCGTGGCGCTGATAAGCCTACCCTCTGCTGTGGCAACCACGGACTTAACTTTCTTATCTTCTCCGGTTGCATGCGCGGCGTTTGCTTTTCCTTTCTTGCTGCTGGATTGGTGGCTGGGGCCACCCATTTTCATCATTGTCTGGCTGTGAAGTTCTTCTCGATCAACTGGGATCCAATCATTTTCTTCGTATTGTAAGTCGGCTGGTGTGAAGTCTGAGTCAATCTCTATCACTGCTCCATCCCTCACTCTCTTTTCATCAAGTGCAAGACGCCCGACATTTTGAAAGTTTAGAACCAATCGCTCGTTCGACATTTCCCTACAAAAAAATAAAGAAAGGATCAGGGGATGTACTATGAACAAGAACAATAAGAAAAACACTTAAAAAAAATCTTATTCACTTATTTTAAATTTAAAAGAAGTAGGAAGAGATGAGAAAATATGAATGAATGGATTTAATAGGAAAGGTTGACATTTTATTATTATGATTTCCCATCTTTTCTTTTTAACATTTTTGTTGATTAGATTTTTTTTATCATCCATTTTATTTTGTTTTGGGTTCGGACCCAGTCACAAAGTGATTAATTCACACGTGTTGCTAGGGATAAGATTCTACCACCCTTCGAAACATCAGGTTGCGTAATACTTCTTTAAATACCATCCATTGATTGGGAGCATAGGTCGTTCTCCATAGCAATTCACAAGCTGGTAGGAACCTCCTAAGTAGACTATCTCGACCACGAATGGCCCTTCCCATGTTGGTTCAAATTTACCTCCTATTTTGCGATGTGCAAGATTAGGTCTTCTGAGAACAAGAACTAAGTCACTGACTTTGAAAGTTCTTGGGCTGACCAGTTTATCATGGGCCTGGATCATCTTGGCTTGATACAGTTCCAAATTCTGCTGTGCGGAAAGTCTTTTCCCTTCCAAGCTTTCCAATTCTTCCAGTCGTAGTCTGGCATTTTCTTTTGTGGTGATCTTTTTTGCAACTGCAATTCGAAGTGACGGAAGCTGAACTTCCAGGGGCAAGACGGCCTCGGACCCGTACACTAAAGCATAAGGCGTAGACTGAGTAGAAGTTCTAAAAGTCGTCCTGTAGGCCCATAAGGCTTCTAACAACTTCTCGTGCCAATTTCTCTTGTTTTCGTCCAAAGTTTTCTTTAAAATTTGAACGAGATTTTTATTAAAAGCCTCGGCCAAGCCGTTTGCTCTTGGGTAGTAGATCGTTGAGTATCACCAATCGATCCCGTGTCTTCTGACAAAATTGTTGATCTTTGTACTTTTGAATGCAGACCCATTATCTGAAATGATCCTGTGCGGTACCCCAAAATGGTAGACAACTTGATTCTTGAAAAATTGTAGCACGTGGTGTGCCTTCACTTCTCTGAGTGGTATAGCTTCTGCCCATTTAGAAAAGTAGTCTGTAGCTGCAAGGATGAAGCGATGTCCTCTTGAAGAAGGCGGTTCTATCGGACCCACTATATCTGTGCCCCAACACTCAAATGGCTACGATGCGATTGTCGGATGTAGCACATTTGGAGGTTGGTGTAGAACCACTCCGTGCACTTGGCACTGGTGACAACTCTTGGCGACTTTCATACAGTCGATCATCATTGAGGGCCAGTAGTACCCTAGTCTTTTAATCTTCATTTTCATTTTCAGACCCGACTGATGAGCGCAACAAAGTCCTGAATGCACTTCTTTGACAATTTCACGAGCCTCAGAACCACTCAGGCATCTTAGCCACATCTGATCAAAAGACCTTCTGTATAATGTTTTATTTATTAATGTGTAAGACAGAGTTCTTTTCTTGATTTGATGGGCTAATGACTTATCGTTCGATAGGTTTCCCGTCTGCAAGTAGTCTATTAATGGCTGCCGCCAATCTTCTGTATTCTTTATCACTGCTGCAATTGTTTCTTCTGCTTTTCTTTCTGATTGGTGTATTGTATCCATGTTGAGCTGGGATAGGACCTGTCATCCTTGACCTGACACTTCAACTGACTCATCCTGCAAGCAGGAAAATTCCTTTGCAAGGCGGGCTAGCGCATCGGCGAGAGCATTTTCTCTTCTGGGAATCTTGTTATGTTTGGAATTTGTTCCAACAATTTCATGGCGTACTGAAAGTACTGCTCGAGTTTTGGCTTTAAAATTCTGTACTGTCTGGCGACCTGTTGAATGATCAACTGAGAATCTTCGTAGATGTTGATGTCCATTATTCCCATCTGAATGGTTAATTCTAATCCGGTTATAAGGGCTTCATATTATGCCTCTTTGTCTGTACACGATTCTGTTAAGTGGTAGGTGTATTTTAACATCCCCCGCTCCGGCGTTATAAAGATTAGTCTGATTCCTGCCTTACCGGGCACTATTGTTTGCAATTCTTTGTTCTTCTGTATTGAGGACGCACCGTTAAAGTATAGTTCCCAACATCGATCATCAGGGTCTTCTAGGCTCATTATCTGCTCGTCAGGCAAATCGCGTCGAGAGGCGAATCTGTCGGTAAAGGGTGTGCTACAAGGAAGTTTACTAGGACTTGTCCCATTACGGCGCGAAGAGGAACAAAAGTTATGTCGAATTGCAATAGTATCATCGACCACCTGGCAAGTCTGCCAGAAAGTGTCGGTCGGGTCATCAAGTATTGCAATGGGTTAACTCTCGAACTAAGGTTGACCTTATGAGAAGCATGTAATGCCTGAGCTTCTGTGCAGCGAAGATCAGGGCCAAACAATGCTTCTCAATTGGAGGATACTTTACTTCCGTCGGAATTAGACGACGGCTTAAGTAGTAGAGAGCATTTTCTTTCCCCTCGTCATTGACCTAGGCTAGCAGGGCTCCAAGGGAGTAGTCTAAAGCCGTGGTATAAAGTATCAACGGTTTACCTGAGACTGGGGCTGCTAAGACAGGAGGTGTCATTAAGTATTGTTTGATGTCATCGAAGTCATGTTGAAATTTGGAGTCCCAAGTAAACTTGGCATCCTTCTTAACCAAAGCAGAAAAAGGCTGACACCTTCCTGACAAATTTGATATAAAGCATCGAAGATATGCCAACTTTCCTTGAAAGGATCGTAGTTGTTTCAAGGTTTTAGGAGATGGCATTTCTAAAATAGCTTTATTCTTTTCTGGATCAATTTCAATCCCGCGATGTCGGACAACAAATCCTAAGAATTTCCCGGTGGTGATGTCGAAGGCGCATTTTAAGGGATTCATCTTAAGGTTAAATTGTCTTAGTCACTCGAAAACAATTCCCAAATCATACAGGTGATCTTCTTTCAGTTTTCTTTTGATGACCACATCATCCACGTAGCACTCGACTTGGTTGTGAATGAGATCATCAAAAATCTTCGTCATCGCTCTTTGGTATGTTGCTCCTGCCTTCTTTAGTCCGAATGACATTACTATGTAGCAATACACCCCGATCGACATTCCGAATGCCGTGAGCTTTTCGTCTTCTGGTGCCATCTTTATCTGGTTGTATCCTGATGATCCATCCATGAATGAAAATATTTCATGTGTTGAAGCAATGTCGATCATCAGTTCTGGGATTGGTAGTGGAAATTCGTCCTTTAGACATGCTTTATTTAAATCTCTGAAATCAACGCAGATTCTGATATGAACATTCTGATTTCTTACTGGTACCACGTTGGCTAACCAAATAGGGTATTGTTCTTCACGGACAAATTTAGTGTCTATTAGCTTCTTAACTTCGGCTATTACTTGTTGCTTAATTTGTAGACGCATTCTTCTGGGAGCTTGTCTGACTGGAATGGAAGTAGGATCCACTCCTAGCCTGTGAACTGCGACTTCTGGAGCTAATCCTGGCATTTCATCGTAACTCCAACCAAAACAGTCCTTGAATTCCATTAGTAGCTTGATCATTTCCTCGGAGTCTTCTTTATTGAGTAAGGAGCTAACAAAGGTTGGCCTAGGCTCTTCGCTAGTACCTAAGTTAAAATCCATTAACTAGTCTATTGTAGATTTGATTTCTTCCTCGAATTCTGGTGGAGCATCTCTGATTGGTAGATCTTCGAGATCTTTTGAACCTTCTAAGCAGTCTTTATTAGGTTCGCAAGTGACAACCAAGCAAAATCCTATAACATCAACTGATCCTACTGTGCCAAATCCGATACCATGTTTTGATTTGGGAGGCCGACCGGCATTATTCCATAATTTTTCAAAATGTTGTGATCGGCCTTTTGTCCATTGTCGAGGTAAGACACCATGTTGAATTAAATTTTGAACACGGGGAGAGTACCACTCAAAAGGTAATTCCATTAATTCAGATGAAGTAACATCTTCAAATTGTACATCTTTTTCAGTTTTGGAAGAAGAAGCACCACGATAAAACTTGATTGGCTTAGTACCACCACCATGCACTTCCTTGACCACCATACCCTCCATCTTATTAGAATGGATCGGGGTCAGGGTCGTAGTATGTAAATGATGGTTAATCTTCTCGTACATTGAATTATATTCTTCATTCTTTTCATCTTCGAGAGAGATCTTGAACTGGGGTTTCTTTTGACTTATTGTCGCTGCTTCTTTCTTGAATTCTTCTTCTTCTTCAGAAGTGTTCTCCCAATCAACATCGATGATCGGTTTCTTCTGTCAAACTATTCCAACATTTCTTCCACGTCCTCGTCCCCGGCCTCGACCTCGGGTGTGAGATCTGGATAAATCTTCACCATCTTGCCGTAAGGGAGTGGTGAGTAACTGTTGGACTAGAACTTCAGGTCCTTCATCATCTCGAATTTCTTTTGCTTCATTTGGTATGGTATTTTTGGAAAAGATTGTTTTCTTTGGGGACGCGTAGTAGGCCACATCTTCATGAATTCCAATTTTGTGTACGGAGATTGGTTGCAAGTCACCTTTGATACACTGTTCTCCTCCTTCGTAATACTTTATGCACTAGTGCAGAAACGACTGTGCCATCCGGTTTTCATGGATCCATGGCCGACCCAGTAGAACATTGAACGACATCTCAGAATCAATTATGTGGAATTTTGCGATTGTCTTTGCTAAATCACCGGTCTTCATTAGTAGTGTTATCGATCCAAGAGCTCCTTCTCCTTTTTGATTAAAGCCTCTTAATAGCATCTTGTCTGCTTCAAGCTCTCGAGCATCAAATTCCAAATATGCTAGCGTCTGAACATTTATTATGTTGATTGATGCTCCTGGATCAACCAGCACTCTGGAGAGCTTAAATTTTTCAATAGTGACTGAAATGTATAATGGTCAGTTGTGATCAGCTGTTCCCAGTAATATATCATTGTCTGTGATGGTAACACCTCGCTGTTCTCTTAACGAGCAAACCTCATCGAAGGAATTACCGGCCATTTAAACAAATTTCTGGATCAAGTAAAGCCTTGATCAGAGCCTCCCTCATCTCTTTTGACAGGATCAGAGCGTCGTATATGCTTAGTTTGGCTGGTAGCTTCCTAAGATGGGCTAGCACGTTGTAGCCCACTTTATTACCATGTTCCTCAGTTTCTTCTCGAATGGGCAGTTCCTCTGCTGGGGTTGGCTCTTCCTGAGCAACCACCTGCTTTCCTTTATACTTTGGACCCATTCTCGGGGGTAGAACTTTTCCGCTTCTTAAATTCACTTCAGTTATTTCTTCTGAATTTGGTATTGAATCTGCCGGTGTATCCTCTTGAATTGGAACCACTGGCTCTTTTGAAGTTGCTTCGGTGTCTGATGGTTCTAATTCTATTGTGATCGGAGCTCCTCGTAATTCATAAATGGACTCTTTGCTTGTCGAGCTTTCGTAGCCTCCTTTGTGAACATCTTCTTCTTCGTGGTCGTCGAGGTTATGTATGATTTGAGAATCATTATTTGTATTGGAATCGAGATCCGGATTAAGCCGGTTGTCGTTAGTTACGTAATTGTTAGAAACAGTTGAAATGTAGCCAACGCCATAACCCTTATCATTATAAGATCCCGCCGGGGCGAGCAAATAATCATACAGAGTTAGGAGTTCGAGGGATTTCTCCCCCGAATCGGAAACAACCATCCTAGGATAAGCAGCCCCTAGTCTACCCTTCGGAGCCTCGGTCTTCTTTTCTTCCACGATCTTCTCCTCCTTCTGAGGTGGTTCTTCAATCGCAAGTGATAGTACCGGCTCGACAGGTTTTAAACTTTGAGTTGAAGCATGTACCGAAGCGGTTTGGATGTGATCTAAAATTTTCTTCGATGATCTTGTACAGACAGTACTCCATCCATCAACAGTCGTGTAAGGGTTTATCGGAACAATGGGACCCGTTGAAATAACATTGACGAAACCTCCTTTCTGGGGTTTCGTCATGTATTCTTTTGGGATTGTTATGTTCCCTTTTCGGAGGTTGTCATCAAGCCAGCTCTTGAAAGTGATGCAATCCTCTATCTTGTGTCTGAGCATCTGGTGGTAAGGGCAATAGTTCGGATGATCTTTCTTATTGACTTCCTCCGGCTTCTTGGGCTCTGGCAGCTGAAAATTTTGTGTCTTCATTAAGCTGCGAAACATCTTCGCTACTGCTTTAGTTTTGAATGGATATTCTCTATTTAGAAGTTCCATTAAAGTACGTGACGAACGAGGTGGTTGTTCATAATGCTGAGGCGACTGATAGCTCGGACAAGGTTGCTGATAACCCTGCTGAGGTTGCTGATAGCCCTGCTCAGGTTGTTGGTATGTTCATTGCGGTGGTTAGTAACTAGGCTGCGGTCGCTCTGGAGGTATCTGCATTGGCTACTTGCCTTGATCTACTGCCGCGACAATTCCAGATTTCTTTTCACATGTTTTCACGGGCTTTTGCTTATCGTTCTTGTCCGCGAAACTTAACTGCTTTGCTTCCTCTTGCAAGCTCCCGGCCTTGCTAAGGAACTTCTCGAAAGTCTTGATTTTAAATCCTTTAAGGAGAAGTGTTATCGGGTCATGGATACTTTTAAGTAGGATGCCGACTGCATGTTGTTCTTGAAGTTGTGGTTCACACTTCATGCTTAAGTTTCTCCATCAAACTATGTAATCCACTAAAGTCTCGTTCTGCTTCTGTTGTTCGACCACTGGATCACTGATAGTGATGTGGTACTGAGCCCCGGCAAATCGTTTAACAAAGAGCTTCTCTAGTTCTGAAAAGTTCTTTACTGAACCGTTAGTCAATTCTGCGTACCAGTCAAAGGCAATCCCTAACAAACTGCTGACGAACTGGCGGAAGAGTAAAGTTTCGCTCCCACCGGCATTGCAGCAACTAGCACGAAAATGTAAGACATGCTGCCGAGGGTTTCCTGTTCCATCAAAAGTCTTAAACAGAGGTGGTACGAAGCCTTTCTGGTACTGGACTGCATCGAACTAGTCGGGGTATGGTCTACCCGTCTGAATAGATGCTCCATTCTAAGATTGTGCTAGGGCCTCTCGCACCTGCTGTTCTACCATGCTCTTAATGTCCTTTTCTGGAATCATGCTTTGTGCATGATCTTTCTTTAGTTGTACGGCTCCTTTGACAGATGTGATCTCTTTTCCTCCATCTGCAATATGGATAATTTCTGGGGGTGTTTCTTTTTGAGGTTGTACCTGACTCTAGAGAGTGGCTAAGGCAGCAACCATCTCTTCCATCCTCTTTGCCATCTGGAAAATTGTATCATCTCTTTCCCGAAGCTGTGCTCTCAACACTTCAGGTTCACCTCTTTCTGCAGATGCTGGAGCACCTTGTGAAACGGATGATGCTCGCGTTTCAACCATGTTGATCTCGACATACTCCTCATCCATGAACTCTGATGAGTCAACTTCATCTCCTAGTTCTTCTTCTCTTTCTTTTGCTAATCGTCATATATCGGTCCTTAATTTGTCCATGGCATCCTCTAGTGGCCATTTTCACACGGTCTCGCAGTTGTCTCGTGACTGTTGTTGAACTTTATTCCCGGGAGTCCCCTTTATTGGAGTAGCACTTTCTTCTGATTCCAGTCTCCTGACGAGACTTTTCTTCTCAAGACATTGTTTTGGTCTTAGCTCGCCAGTAGTAGGTCGCCATACCATCCTTCTTGCAGCCGGAAGCCTAGGACTGGAAGATTTGTCTGCTATATGCTGGAAGGTGGTATCCTCCCTAATTTGCAGACCCGATACAACAACGGGTGAACTGGCCTTTATCTTCTTCTTTGGTTTCTCCGTGGAAGTAACAGGCTCTATTCGCGATCCGAGACGGGATTTAGCTGGTGCCCGTCCTATCCTTCTTAAGATTTTTGATACAGGGCATCTTTCTTTCTTTGCCAATTTTTCAATAACAGCTTGCAGCCGAGCCAATGGCATAGTCTTATCCCTTTTCCTCTTGTTATTGTTGTAGTACGCAGGTCGGGGTAAAGCAGTGGAGATCCTACGGACATTCTCTTCATCAAATGCGGCAGAGAGGGGGTGAAACCTGCTCCCTTCCAATAGAGGTATATACTCAGGCAGTTCTTCTCTTTCTTCAGGAATTTCTTCTAGAAAAGCAACTTCAGTAGCTCTGGCTTTCTTGGAGATCTTCCTGCTTCTATTTCTCCTTTGAGTCCGAGTTAGGGGTGCAACTCTTGAACTGGACCCAATCTCAAAAACATATGGTATTGTGGCGAAATCTGTACCCTCCACGGTGACAGGCTCATCACAGACTTGGATTTCCTTCCCCTTTAGTTTGGCAGAAGTCGGGGTAGGTGCAGAGATGACTAGACCTGTGGGGGTAGAGAAAACAGTCCTCCTACGAACAGTAGTACTCCTTTCAGCTGGAACCCTTTGCAGGGGAGGGAATACTTGAGTTGATTTCAAGTTGAACTCAATCACGGGCTCTTTAGTTTCTGACACTTTATCCATTGGTGTGAAGAGAGTGACGTCAGCGAATTTGATATCTGTGTTGCCAAATCCTTGTCCGAAACGGATGATCCCATTGTTGGGCAGCTCATCCTTGTAAACGGCGAAGTCCATTCCATTGATGAAGGAGAAGATTAACTTTGGGGCAGTCATTTTTTGCCGGGCAGATTCCGAATGTCAGTCCCGAATTATGCTTCCTTTCGTCGTAATGTTTAGGACGAGAAAGAAAGAGTCCGAACTCATTTTCATTTATCTTAGTGCATTTGTGATTTTTAAAAGAGAATGTTTATTAAATGGTTGTTTGTTAGAAACGAAACAATTAAAGGAAAAAGGTTATAGAAAAGGTAAAGGGCACGATTTAGAATTGGAAAGGAAGAGAAAGTCTTATGCAAGACTTCTAAACTCGAAGGACGGCTCCTAAGCAAACACCTATTGGGGGTCCACCCCACCTCAGAAAAGAGGTAAAAGGATCTCGGAACCTCTCTGTTTAGGGGTGTCTAAACAGTGGCTCCTAAATTCAAGAGGAGTTGGCTATACGCGTTCAAGACAAAAATGAACGGGGTATTCCAACGGAAGAATGGTAGTTTGCTCCACTAGGGACATGGATACACTACCGATTTATGAAAGCAAAACCATCTAATAAAAAATGGAGAGAGGAACTAGTCCCCAGCGGAGTCGCCAGAAGTTGTCGACATATTTTTAGGTTGGTGTTGTATTTTAAAAAGGGGGTCACCTACTGAAGTTGTCGGTGAATTTTAGATTTTAAATTTAATTTAAATATATATATATATATAATTTGAAAGTAGCATTTAATTTTGAAAATTTTAAGATATGAAATCAAACTGATCTCACATCTCGAATAGTTTATATAAACGAGCACCGCACCACAAACCGTATATCTATCCCAAAGGATAGACACACTGCTTGATGATGGGGCTCCGTTAAATAAACTAGAAGATTTGTGACATCCTTTTGGTCTGCAAACCAACTTTATAAGCCGATAAGTTCCCCTGCTTAATATAAAGAAATTAAACAGGGTTTATATTACCTGGGTTCTTAAAGTTCCCTATAAGGGCAAGCCCCTATAGTTAATTTCATCTTAAATGATAGGAATCATTTAAAAAAACTCTTGATAATGATCAGTGGTTTTGCTCTCAATAATTTCAAAGTTTAAGGTTTTTAAAGGATTGGATTTTGGGATTTTCGATAGGGATTAGCTCAAATTTGGAACAATTTATTTTAAGAGTCCAAAGGAAAGGAAGTAGGGGAAGCTGAGGATCCAAGAAGAATCTTGGAAACTTCCCAAACTATCCTATTGTTTGGTTTGAATTTCATAATATCATTTAATGTTACAATCCTGCCCATTTTAATTAATTAAGACTTACATTCGTATGACATGATCATAAAAATAACCTGGAAGATATGAGGGTTTATGTCATACCGAACGACTACCTCGGAATCCTAAGACCGGTTAGGGCCTAATTTACATGACATGATCATGCAAATGCCTAACAAAGAGTTGAGGATTTATGTTGCACTAGGCAAACTACCTCGAAGTCCTATGACTTGGTTATTTAATTCTAAGAAAGTTTTGCTAAAGAAGATCTGAATTTTGCTGATGACGATGGTCGTGCTGCCCACTGTGCTCCAAGCTCCTTGTTGTTGTAGAGGTTTAGTTTTAGAAGTCATAAATCAGGAGATGAGAGAAGTGTTTTGGTTTAGAGAAAATCTTAAAATCCAAGTGTTTTTAATATTTTAATTAAAATAAATCTTAAAGTTGTTTAAACAGAACCGATTAAGATCCCACGGTTCCGTCATCCCGACACCGTTATTTTCATCGAATTCACTTAGTCCAGATGAATTTGCTAAACTCAACTCGAATGAGTTCCACACTTTCATTTAGTCCGTAGGAAATCCCTTTAGCAACACGTGGGTTACATCATCCGAGGTATTCCCGATCATTCAACGAGACGTTTTAATTTAGTTGCAATTGTAGTTTTGTTGTTCTGTTTGTGATTAAATTTTGAGTTGTTTTATATTTTGAATGTTGTGGCGATGAATTTCATCTTGCAATGACTTTTAATTTAGTTTTGGTTTCAGTTTAGGGACTATCCTAAAGGTTTTGGTTTTCATGCAATAGTCTTATTTAATATGCAAGAAAAGTAAAGTACAGTGCATGTAAGTAAATTGCAATAAAGTAAACTGCAATAAAATAAAAGCGTACCTGGAGGGTCTTCCTGTCATCCCAAGCTGCACTTAAAAGAAACGTTAAGGCATTTAAATATTTCAATAGATACCTAGGTAAAGCTAAGGGAAAGGGTTTTGGTTGTCTACCAAATTCCTAATCCTATAACTAGCATCTCCTATGAAGTCTAGGTTCTTGCTTTGACTTAAGGATGATTTTCTTCATCAAAGAACAATTAAATTCAATTGTTCTTCTAAAACATCCCGTCGTATTGAGGAAGTGCTTAGGACAAGTCCTAATCATCTTTTTAATATTTCTGGGATTATCTCGAGTCTAAATGAATTTCATTGTACTTGTGAATTGATCATCCAAGGGTTTTGTTAAGCTTTGTCTCTTGGTCAGTGAACTTAGGTATTTGATTACTCGATGAATAAAATGACATTTCACTTAATACTCTATTTAAGAGTTCTAATAATTAAAGCCTTTAAGGGCATGTTGATTTGTTGAGAATTTTAATCATTCTTAATTTAAGGTTCGAGTTAATGGTTTAAAGTGTTTTAATTTAATTATGAGGTTTTAATTAATAATTTTAAGTTTGGAATAGTGTTCAAATTATTTTGGATTTAATTCTTAATGATTTCATTTAGGTTTGTTGTTAAATGATTTTGATTTAATTTAATTCAATTTCGATTTTAATTTAATTTAAGTTTATTTAATTTAATTTTAACTTAACTTAACTTTAATTTTATTTAATTTAATTTAATTTTAATTTAATTTAATTTAATTGTAATTTAATTTAATTTTAATTTAATTTACTTTAATTTTAGTTTTAATTTAAATTTAAATTTAATTTAATTTAATTTTATTTAATTTGAGTTTAATTTAATTTAATTTTAATTAATTTGAATTTTATTTTATTTTATTTTATTTTATTTTAATTTAATTTTATTTAATTTTAATTTAATTTTAATTTAATTTTTAGTTTTAATTGTTAATTTGGATTATTATTTTAATTTCTTAATTACGATTTAAACATTGTTAAAGTGACTTATTTAGGGATTTTTAAATTAAAGAATAAATATCCTCTTAATAATATCCCTATTTTAATAATCCAAATTTTAAATGTACTCTTTCCAAAATTTAAATTATTCAATTAATTAAAGTTTCATTTTGATATTTTCAAAGTGTTTAATGGGTTTCTACCCCTGAATTTCCCTAAGTTTCAATCATCCAAGAGAAAATTAAAATCAAATATTTTACCCTCCATTTTGATTAAACCTAAAGTTTTTTTTAATTAAGGGTTAAAATTTTTAATTACCTTTATGCCCTTTTAAGCTTATTTATTTCATAACTCATTAAATTGAGCTCAAATGAATTTGAACTTTTTATGTCACCCCACTCACATGTCAATTAAGACATTAGAGGAGAAAATATGATTATTCTGAATTTAATTTATTTATATAATTATTTTTTAGTAGAAAATAGGGTTTTCAAAGAAAATTCAACAACATGACCAAGGAAAGTTTCTATCTTTAAGAAAATTATGGGATGTTCCTAATGACCAGAGGACCACTTGGACCAATTTTGGTGATTTTTTTGAATTATATTTTATTTATTATAATTATTTTGAATTTTAGAGTATTAATTAATTTTAAAATAAAATAAAATTTATAAAATAGATTTCATATTTTTCTTAAATTTCTCTAACCTCAAGGAGTTCAGAGGAACAAATTTTATAATTTTCTGATTTTTCTCTGATTTATTAGAATTATTTTAGTGAAAAAGGTTGAAAATTCATTTTTTAATATTAAAAATTACATTATGCCTTTAAAATTCAATATCTCATCCTAGGGACTTAGGAAAATATTTGGTTCCTAAGTGATTAGGAGTCAAAATGTGACATTTTTATGATTTTTAATATTGTGATTTTTATTATTTTTTAATTATTAAAATATTCAAATATGGTGAAAAATCAACTTTTTTAGAAAATTCCAATTTTAATTTTCTTGAACTCCCCTAATATCAGAGAAGCCCCAAAACCATTTTTGTGAATTTTTGAAAAGTATTTTTGGAGTTATGAATTTTTAAAGTTCCATTTTGCTTATGAGGCTTAATCAACCCATTTGGTAGGGTTAATCAAGTCCAATTGATTTCAGATTTTATGTGAGGTCTCTCTGATCCTAAAGATCAGTGGAGAATTGTTTTCAAGTTCTTTTGATGTGTGTTTAACCCTAATTAATTAAAGTTAAGTTTTAGGGTTTTGGCCAATTAAAGTTAATATGAATGAATTAACTCAAAATATATTTTTCATAGGGTCCTCTAGTCCTAAGAAACATCACCAAATTTTTCTAGAATTCATTTTACAATATGCTAATTATTGGAATTAAAATACCTAAAACAGTGACATAAACTTGAAAAATCAATAACTTTTCACAGAGATGGCCTCTGACCTTGAAAATTTAGGGAATGCTCCCAAGATCAGAGGCTTCAAATGCCCTATGGCTCATGCCATGGTGAATTATCTATACAAATGAAGAATTAAAATACTAAAAATAGTAAATAAATTATTAAAAATAAAATACTCATCAAATTAATTTGATTTCTTTTCCACATTATTCTCCTCTATTCACTGAGCAAGAGGGTATTTTTATTTTATTTTTGTGATTTTTCTATGCAAAGATATCAATTTTTAAAGTTCAGGGCATTTAAATAATTCAAAAATAACCTATTTATCTACTTATCCGACTCGGCGCCAGCGCAACATCAGTAGCTCCGAAAGCCCACGTGGCGCATTCCCATTCGACGCCGCCACGCGTCCCGCGGTTCATGTACCACCGCGCCGTCCGACTTAATCTTGACCGTCTGCTCGATACACGCGTGATCCAATGGCTCCTGGACATCTTCTACGACTGGTGTGCACCCGTGACCGTCCACACTAAAACCCTAAGATCTCACTCGATTCTCAATGGATTTTTGTGTTCTTATGCTCTATGGATTCATTTTTAAGAGACGAACACATCCATATGGTTTATAGGCTATGAAATTAACTTAAACAAAATGGATAATCGCTGAAAGCTCAGGAGGAAGAGTGAGTTCATACCTTTGCTCAGAGAAGTGAAGCTTCGATCTGAGAGTTGTGTCACCTTCGATTGAGTCCAGCCAAGCTCCAGATGAAGTCTCTGGCTCTAGGGAATTGTCTAGGTGTGAAAGTGACCAAGCCCGATCACAAAGGTTGGAGGCTAGAAGCAATGGCTGGCCTGGTGAGGGGGCTTTTGCTGGGGAACTTCTCCTCTTGGTCTGGTAAAGCTGTAGGACCAATCAATTTGGAGATTGGCTCACTGTGGTGAATTGTCCTATTTTTGGGTGGATTTTCAACTCAGAAATTGAGCTCTATCAATGAGAATTAGGGCAAAGGAACACTAGGGATCAACTGCACTGGGTTAGGAGAAGGTCCTGAAGAAATTTTGGCAGAGTTTCCTTAAGGTCTGGTTCATCTCCTCATTTGGCCGAGAGGGTGGTGGGTTTAAATAGAGGTGGCTGGAGGGCCTCCCAGGGGGAGTTAGGGCTTGGGATTAGCTGCATTGGTCAAGGTAAGAACAACCATGGAGTCCAATTGATTTGGGACAGCTCAGCTAGTGAGAATTCAAAAGTTTGGCTCACATTGAGCTTTCGACAATGGCGTTTTCCGGCGACTGTGGTGGCTTACCAAGCATGGGTCACCATCTGACTCAGTGGGATCAGGGGTTGAATTTGGTGAAGTCAATTGGAGTTTGACATGTGTAAAAAGTTTGAATAAAATGGAAAGGGGGAGAGTGTATTTTGGGCTTGGTTTGGTCAATCCATGGAAATAGGCTTGGTGCACCTCCCCAAGACCTGATTTTGAGCTGAGGGAATCAATTAGGTCAGCTTGAAAGGGGTGGTGAAGTCTCCATCCATGGTGAGGTGGTTAAGCATGGTTTAGAGCGTGACATGAGTATGGTTAAAAATGCTTAAGGAAAGATTAGCAAAGTGTCCCCTCTTCTTGCCATTAATGGCTTGATGAGGTGGAAAGTGGCTTCCATGGCTTTCATGTGGCTTGTACATGGCTCAATGGCTCACATTTGGCTTGGAAAAAGTTTGGTCAATTTCATAAAAGGGGATTTTATGAATTTTGGCATTTTTGGTGGAAATTTGGATGAAGCTTTATTTGGAATTATTTGATCATTGGTTTAGGACTTAGGGATGATTTTAATTGATTGGATGATGTAGAGAAATGTCACGTGGGCTTTGGATGAATTTTGGGCTTTTGGATTTAGTGGAAGTGGACTTTTAGAATGGTTTAAGAAAGTGGGCCTTTAGGTTTGAAAATAAATTGGTGGATGGAAATTTTGTGAGGGATCATGCCAAATAAATGTTGGGTTTAGTTTAGGGATGTTTCATGAATGGTTTGGAATCAATTTGGTGTGGTTTGGAGTAGAATTGGGTTGAATGTGGGCTTTTTAGTTAAAGGGGCCAAAGTGAGTCAAATTAGGCTAGCTTGGGCTAAGGTTGGGCTAATGTTGGATTTGATGTAAAATTAATGTTGAGAAATGTTCATGGGAGTGTCACACAGAGTTTTCAACTTAGGTTAGGCTTTGATTTTGGGATTTGGGCCCATTTCGATTAGGTTTGGGCTTAGGTCAATTTAAGGGATTTTGGTTTTGGGTTGGGTTTGAGTGGAGTTTTAGGTTCAAAATTTGGGCAAATTAAGTTAGTTTTTTTGTTTATGGGGGTGTTACGAAGGCTTTAGAAAAGATTTTGGGCCAATTGGTGTTGAATTGGGTTAGTTTGAGCTAGGTT
The DNA here is from genome assembly GCA_022702705.1 of Papilionanthe hookeriana x Papilionanthe teres. Lineage (NCBI taxonomy): Eukaryota > Viridiplantae > Streptophyta > Magnoliopsida > Asparagales > Orchidaceae > Papilionanthe > Papilionanthe hookeriana x Papilionanthe teres. The sequence goes on along the minus strand of CM040421.1, from coordinate 127,345,330 downwards.
TAGGTCATGGGCCAAAATTGGGCCTTAGGCTTAAAATTGAATTTGGGCTCAAATGTCAATCAAATTGATATTGGGGATGTTGATTTGAAGTTTACAATTGAATTGGATAAAAATTCAGGTCAATTGGGGTGGTTTGGTTTGACATTGGGTTCACTTGGGTTTAAAATGGGTCAAATTGGGGGTCTTGATAAAAGTGGGGTAAATTGGCAAAATCGGCCCATGGTGTTGTTGAACAAAATAAAATTGGGAATATTTTGGATTTTTTTGAATTTTTTTTGGGAATTTTCTGATTTTTTGGATTTTTGGGCTAAGAAGAGCATTTTGGGTATTTGGAGGATATTGGGTGGGTACTTTTAGAATTTTTGGTATTTTTGGTTATGGATGATCAATTTGAGTGGGGGGAAATGTTTAGGACTGATTTTGAGTAATTTTGGGTAATTTAGGTAATTTTGCAAATTTTGGGTAGTTCCAATGGCATTTGGTAAGTATAATGGGTGTAGGGCCCTAGGGGATAAAAATTGAAATTTTAGAAAAAGGAAGACTGATCAAATGTGAGTGAATTGGGATCACTTTGGTTGAGCCATGAAGCCATATTAAGCCCATATGAGCCATGAGATGACTCATTTGAGGCATTCACTATGTTGTTCCTAACCTTCTTAGCCAGGGGCTTTGGGGTTAAGGACCATCCATATGAATTACCTACATGAGTCAGGAAGTCTTGTTAGGTGAGAGTGTAGTTTTAGGACTTGGAATGTGTGTGAGAGCGTAGTGTCTGTGCAAGTCAACCCTCACCAGACGAGGCCACCCAGGGTATTCCTAAGGCCAAGAAGTCTTATAGGGAACTCTTCCTTTAAGCCTCCACATTTGATTTTAACCCTCTGGGTGATTAGGGGTCTACAATCAAGCTTGTGGGGTTTGCAGGGAGTCAAGAGGTGTTTGAATTTCTAAAGGGGTGGGTTCCACTTCTAGTCCTCTAAGATTAGTCAAAGGAAAAGCATAAGGCTAGGTCCTAAGTACTAAAGAGAGGAGAAAAAGTCCTCATCAAAAATGAGGTCAACAAATGGACACCCATTAGGAGTGGTGTGCTAACCAAGCACACCGTGCATATTGGCGTTGACTGAAAAGATCAACAAAATCAACACAGATGTCCAAATGACAAACTTAGGACGAAGTAAAAGAATTATCGCTGGGGAGTATCAGGTATATTTCCAAGACTGGAGATTCCTAAACTCTTGCTGGGGAATGGAAAAGGAGGTGAACTCCAAATCACAAGATCTGGGGAATTCAATTTAGATTTCATTTTGCTTTTGAATTTCAAGTTTCAATGTGTGAGTTTGGATTTCAATTTGAAGTTTGATTTAAAATTGATTTAAGGAAATTTTGAATTTGAAATTTGGATTTGAAATGAGGATTGAAACCTAGGTTTCAACCTCGGGATTGCGAAGAGAACTGGAATTTAGGTACCAGCCTCAGAGTTAGAATCAGAGTTTAAATTTCAACGGAAAATGGATGAGAATCAGAATTTAGGTACTGATCTCGAGAGAATGAGATTTGAAATTTAAGTATCAAACCTGAAAGAGAATCAAAATTTAGGTATCAATCTCGAAAAGGATGAGAATCAGAATTTAGGTACGGACTTCGAAATGAGAGTCAGAATTTAGGTACTGTCCTCGAAGGAAGAGAACTGGAATTTAGGTGAGAGTCGGAATTTAGGTACCGACCTCGAAGGAAGAGAACTGGAATTTAGGTACCAGTCTCGAAAATTTAGAATTAAAATTTAGGTATCAATTCGAAAGAGAATCGAAATTTAGGTATCGATCTCGAATGAGAGTCGGAATTTTGGTACCGACCTCGAAGGAAGAGAACTGGAATTTAGTTACCAGTCTCAGAATTTAGAATTGAAATTTAGGTATCAATTCGAAAGAGAATCGAAATTTAGGTATCGATCAAGAATGAGAGTCAGAATTTAGGTACCGACCTCGAAGGAAGAGAACTAGAATTTAGGTACTAGTCTCGGAAATTTAGAATTGAATTTTAGGTATCAATTCGAAAGAGAATCAAAATTTAGGTATTGATCTCAAATGAGAGTCGGAATTTAGGTACCGATCTCGAAGAAAGAGAACTGGAATTTAGGTACCAGTCTCAGAAATTTAGAATTGAAATTAAGGTATCAATTAGGAAGAGAATCGAAATTTAAGTATCGATCTCGGATGAGAGTCAGAATTTAGATAGCGACCTCGAAGGAAGAGAACTAGAATTTAATTACCAGTCTCAAAAGTTTGAAAGAGGACTAGATTTTAGGCTCTAGTCTCGAAGATTTATCTGTATGAAGAGGAACCCAGTCTCAAGCCATCAGAACCAAATCGAACAATGTCCGTGGCTCTGTGTCAATAGAACTAGTCGATCTTCTATGACACAGAAGAAAAAGAATTGAAAGGAGCTGGTAAGTGTACCAAGCTGAAAAGACTTGACTTAGCAATAAGTCAAGGAAAATATTCAAATTTCAAAAGAGTTTCAAACAAATTTCGATTGAGAGAAGAACTAAAAGGTTCGAATCAAAGGATTCAGATCAGAATTCAATTTGAGATTTAGATTCGTTTTGTTTGTCCTTTAACGATCCCATTTTTTTATTTTTGTTGTTCATTTAGTGTTCATGTGAATTTAGAAGTTCATTTTAATATTCAGATTTTTAGGAAAAATTCTCATTTATTTTCTTTTCTCTTCTATTCTTCGTTCAAAGTTCATTTAAATCTAATGGCGTTTCCCAGTCAATTTGCACAAAAAAGTGAAGGCAAAAGATGACGTAGTCGTTCTCATTCCAACTTGCTGAAAGTACATCGTACAACTTGATCTAGTCATGATGACATTTTCCTCAGAAATTTAATGTCTCATACAATCTATGTAAATCCAAAACGGACTGTATAAACTTCTTGTTGATCCATTCAAAAGTGTCTGTCAAAAATCCATTTTTGAATAGTAAGAAACATGGGCAATAACTTCACCTTCCAAGCCTCCCTTAGCAGGAGTGTCGCATGGATGTGCATTGGAGGTGTGCTATTTCCCATGTAACTCACATCTCGTAGGGCCGGAGACTCTCCAATTCTGCATCTGGTTGAAAGTGGTAAGGCACTTTTCTATCGTCCATTCTTCTCAAAGTAACTGAGATTCATTCCACAGGCACTCCTGGAATGCAATACTTTGCAACGTCTGCTCCGTTTCCTTTTATCACCAGGACAGAACTTACCGGTAGTGGTATCTCCATCGGCCCTCGGAACTCACCTGGGCCTGCAATCTGGAGGTCAGATCTGAACATGATGTTGCACTTGTTGAGGAATGACACTATGCAGAATGGTCTAACAAAGTCATGATGGTCTATATGCGGCGGTTTGCAGTCGCCTTCCTTGTAGATGTTGATAATGCAGCTGTTGGGTATGTAATCTACAGGCAGTACCCTCCATGTTATCATCCTTTTCACCATTCTCTTGATGACTTTTGGGATTGGATCCACCTCACCGTGAAGAAGTATCCTTGGTGGATTTCCTTTTCTGTCTGTGGCAAAATTGTAGCAACATCCGCATTGGATTGTAACTCTTCCCTTTCCTAGCATCCATCTTCGGGGTTCTGAGTATGTCTTTTCTCTCAGGCGGCCAGCTCGACTCATTTTCTGCAATTCAAGGATGCAATCTACAATTTGTTGTTGCTCATAATCCGAGAAAACATCTGTATGCAGCTCGAGGCCTTCCAAGATGTTGACCCTCTTGTTTCCAATTCTTTCAAAGTATTCAAAGGTTTTCTTCTCAACTAATTGCATTGTCTCCAGCTCGTATTCCAGGATTATCTGAAGTCCTCGGTGTCTAGTAACATACTGCGGGATGTCTGGCTCAACCCCAGCACGTTCTTCTGCATGTCTCAGCTCCTCGGGGATAGTCTCCATAGGGACATCCTCCGGGGTTGCTTTCGCAACAAGACTCTTAAGATCCGGTACATCTGCTCGGCGTCGAGGTACTGACTCTATTTCTACTTTTCTTGGTATTTCTCTTATATGTTCCGACTTTCATGGAATTGACTTTCTTCTTTCTGGTTCCTGACGAACTGGTCTCCCTGGAGCATTTGCACTAACGGTATCCACTTGTCCGTTTATGTTGATCTTCTCGCTAACTTGGTCAACATTTTGCGAATGCGATGATTCTTATTTCTTCGCCGGGTAGCAGGTGAGAGTAGCTCTCCTTACCCCTTAAATTTCGCGGGCGCGGCGGCCGACAAGCCTACCCTCTCGCTGTGGCAACCATGGACTTAACTTTCTTATCTTCTCCGGTTGCATGCACGGCGTTTGCTTTTCTTTTCTTGCTGCTGGATTGGTGGCTGGGGCCTCCCATTTTCATCACTGTCTCGCTGTGAAGTTCTTCTCGATCAACTGGGATCCAATCATTTTCTTCGTATTGTAAGCCGGCTGGTGTGAAGTCTGAGTCAATCTCTATCACTGCTCCAACCCTCACCCTCTTTTCATCAAGTGCTAGACTCACGCCATTGCTAAAGTTTAGAACCAACTGCCCGTTCGACATTTCCCTGCGAAAAAATAAGGAAAGGATCAGGGGTTGTACTAACAACAAGAACAATAAGAAAAACACTTATAAAAATCATATTCACTTCTTTTAAATTTAAAAGTCATAGGAAGAGATGAGAAAATATCAGGAATGAATGGATTTAAAAGGAAAGATTAACATTTTATTATTATGATTTACCATGTTTTCTTTTTAACATTTTCGTTGATGATATTTTTTTTATCATCCATTTTATTTTGTTTTGGGTTCGAACCCAGTCACAAAGTGATTACTTCACCCGTGTTTCTAAGGATAAGTTTCTACCACCCTTCGAAACATCAGGTTGCGTAATACTTCTTTAAATACTGTCCATTGATTAGGAGCATGGGTCGTTATCCACGGCAATTCACAAGCTGGTAGGAACCTCCTTAGTAGAATGTATCGACCATGAACGACCCTTCCCATGTTGGTTCAAATATACCTCCTATATTGTGATGTGCAAGAATAGGTCTTCTGAGAACAAGAACTAAGTTAACGACTTTGAAAGTTCTTGGGCGGACCAGTTTATCATGGGCCTGGATCATCTTGGCTTGATACAGTTCTAAATTCTGCTGTGCAGAAAGTCTTTTCTCTTCCAAGCTTTCCAATTCTTTCACTCGTAGTCTGGCATTTTCTTCTATGGTGATCTTTTCTGCAACTGCAATTCGGAGTGACGGAAGCTGAACTTCCAGGGGCAAGACGGCCTCGGACCCGTACACTAAAGCGTAAGGCGTAGACTGAGTAGAAGTTTTAAATGTCATCCTGTAGGCCCATAAGGCTTGTAACAACTTCTCAGGCCAATTTCTCTTGTTGTCGTCCAAAGTTTTCTTTAAAATTTGAACGAGAGTTTTATTAAAAGCCTCGGCTAAGCCATTTGCTCTTGGGTAGTAGATCGTTGAGTATCACCAATCGATCCCGTGTCTTCTAACAAAATTGTTGATCTTTGTACTTTTGAATGCAGACCCATTATCTGAAATGATCCTGTGCGGTACCCAAAAACGGTAGACAACTTGATTCTTGAAAAATTGTAGCACGTGGTGTGCCTTCACTTCTCTGAGTGGTATAGCTTCTGCCCATTTAGAAAAGTAGTCGCGTAGTCGCAAGGATGAAGCGATGTCCTCTTGAAGAAGGCGGTTCTATCGGACCCACTATATCTGTGCCTCAACACTCAAATGGCCACGATGTGATTGTCGGATGTAGCACATTTGGAGGTTGGTGTAGAACCACTCCGTGCACTTGGCACTGGTGACAACTCTTGGCGACTTTCATACAGTCGGTCATCATTGAGGGCCAGTAGTACCCTAGTCTTTTAATCTTCATTTTCATTTTCGGACCCAACTGATGAGCACCACAAAGTCCTGAATGCACTTCTTTGACAATTTCACAAGCATCGGACCCGCTCAAGCATCTTAGCCACATCTGATCAAAAGACCTTTTGTATAATGTATTATTTATTAATGTGTAAGACAAAGTTCTTTTCTTGATTTGATGGGCTAATGACTTCGCATCCGGTAGGTTTCCCTTCTGCAAGTAGTCTATTAATGGTTACCGCCAATCTTCTGTATTTTTTGTCACTGCTGCAATTGTTTCTTATGCTTTTCTTTCTGATTGGTGTATTGTATCCATGTCGAGCTGTGATAGGACGTGTCGTCCTTGAACTGACACTTCAACTGACTCATCCTACAAGCAGGAAAATTCCTTTGCAAGGCGAACTAGCGCATCGGCGAGAGCATTTTCTCTTCTGGGAATCTTGTAGATTGTTACGTTTGGAATTTGTTCCAACAATTTCATGGCGTACTGAAAGTACTGCTCGAGTCTTGGCTTTAAAATTTTGTACTGTCCGGCGACCTGTTGAATGATCAACTGAGAATCTCCGTGGATGTTGATGTCCATTATTCCCATCTGAATGGTTAATTCTAATCTAGTTATAATGGCTTCGTATGCTGCCTTGTTGTTTGTACACGGTTCTGTTAAGTGGTAGGAGTATTTTAACATCCCCCGCCACGGTGTTATAAAGATTAGTCTGATTCCTGCCTTACCGGGCACTATCATTTGCAATTCTTTGTTCTTCTGTGCTGAGGATGCACCATCAAAGTATAGTTCCCAACGTCGATCATCAGGGTCTTCTAGGCTCATTATTTGCTTGTCAGGCAAATCGTCGTCGAGAGGCGAATCTGCCGGTAAAGGATGTGCTGCAAGGAAGTCTGCTAGGACTTGTCCCTTTACGGTGCGAAGAGGAACAGAAGTTATGTCAAATTGCAATAGTATCATCGACCACCTGGCAAGTCTGCCTGAAAGCATCAGTCTATTCATCAAGTATTGCAATGGGTTAACTCTCGAAATAAGGTTGACCTTATGAGAAAGCATGTAATGCCTGAGATTTTGTGCGGCAAAGATCAGGGCCAAACAATGCTTCTCAATCGGAGGATACTTTACTTCCGACAGAATTAGACGACGGCTTAAGTAGTAGAGAGCGTTTTCTTTCCCCTTGTCATTGACCTGGGCTAGTAGGCTCCAAGGGAGTCGTCAAAAGCTGCGGTATAAAGTATAAACGGTCTACCTGAGACTGGGGCTGCTAAGACAGGAGGTGTCATTAAGTTTTGTTTGATGTCATGGAAGGCATGTTGACATTTGGAGTCCCAAGTAAACTTGGCATCCTTCTTAACCAAAGCAAAAAAAGGCTGACACCTTCCTGACAAATTTGATATAAAGCATCGAAGATATGCCAACTTTCCTTGAAAGGATCGTAGCTGTTTCGTGGTTTTAGGAGGTGGCATTTCTAAAATAGCTTTAATCTTTTCCGGATCAATTTCAATCTCATGATGTCGGACAATAAATCCTAGGAATTTCCTGGAGGTGACGCCGAAGGCGCATTTTAAGGGATTCATCTTAAGGTTAAATTATCTTAGTCGCTCGAAAACAATTCTCAAATCATACAGGTGATCTTCTTTCAGTTTGCTATTGATGACCACATTATCCACGTAGCACTCGACTTGGTTGTGAATGAGATCATCAAAAATCTTCGTCATCGCTCTTTGGTATGTTGCTCCTGCGTTCTTTAGTCCGAATGGCATTACTGTGTAGCAATACACCCCGATCGGCGTTCTGAATGTCGTAAGCTTTTCGTCTTCTAGAGTCATCTTTATCTGGTTGTATCCTGATGATCCTTCCATGAATGAAAATATTTCATGTGTTGAAGCAATGTCGGTCATCAGTTCTAGGATTGGTAGTGGAAAGTCGTCCTTTGGACATGCTTTATTTAAATCTCTGAAATCTACGCAGATTCTGATCTGACCATTCTTCTTTCTGACTGGTACCAAGTTGGCTAACCAAGTAGGGTATTATTCTTCACGGACAAATTTAGCGTCTAATAGCTTCTTAACTTCGGCTATTACTTGTTGCTCAACTTCTAGACGCATTCTTCTGGGAGCTTGTCTGACTTGAACGGAAGTAGGATCCACTCCTAGCCTGTGAACTGCGACTTCTGGAGCTAATCCTGGCATTTCGTCGTAACTCCAAGCAAAACAGTCCTTGAATTTCATTAGTAGCTTGATCATTTCCTCAGAGTCTTCTTTATTGAGTAAGGAGCTAACAAAGGATGGCCTAGGCTCTTCGCCAATACCTAAGTTAACTTCCATTAACTCGTCTATTGTAGATTAGATTTCTTCCTCGAATTCTGGTGGAGCATCTTTGATTGGTAGATCTTCGAGATCTTTTGAAGCTTCTAAGCAGTCTTTATTAGGTTCGTAAATGACAACCAAGCAAAATCCTGTATTATCAACTGATCCTACTATGCAAATCCAAGACCATGTTTTGAATTGCGAGGCCAACCGGCATTATTCCATAATTTTTCAAAATGTTGTGATCGGTCTTTTGTCCATTGTCGAGGTAAGACACCACGTTGAATTAAATTTTTAACACAGGGAGAGTACCACTCAAAAGGTAATTCCATTAATTCAGATGAAGTAACATCTTCAAATTGTACATCTTTTTTAGTTTTGGAAGAAGAAGCACCATGGTAAAACTTGATTGGCTTAGTACCACCACCATGCACGTCCTTGACCACCATACCCTCCATCTTATTAGAATGGATCGCGGTCAGGGTCATAGTATGTACATGATGGTTAATCTTCTCATACATTGATTTATATTCTTCATTCTTTTCATCTTCTAGAGAGATCTTGAACTGGGATTTCTTTTGACTTATTATCGCTGCTTCTTTTTTGATTTCTTCTTCTTCATCGGAAGTGTTCTCCCAATCAACATCGATGACCGGTTTCTTCTGTCCAATTGTTCCAACATTTCTTCCATGTCCTCGTCCCCGGCCTCGACCTCGGGTGCGAGTTCTGGAGAAATCTTCACAATCTCACCGTAAGGGAGTGGTGAGTAACTGTTGGACTAGAACTTCAGGTTCTTCATCGTCTCGAATTTCTTTTGCTTCATTTGGTATGGTATTTCTAGAAAAGATTGTTTTCTTTGGAGGCGCATAGCAGGCTGCATCTTCATGAATTCCAATTTCGTGTACGAAGAATGGTTGAAAGTCACCATTGATACACTATTCTCCTCCTTCGTAATACTTCATGCACTGATGCAGAGATGACGGTACCATCCGGTTTTCATGGATCCATGGCCGACCCAGTAGAGCATTGAAAGACGTCTCAGAATCAATTATGTGGAATTTTGCGGTTGTCTTTGCTAAATCACCGGTCTTCGTTAGTAGTGTTATCGATCCAAGAGCTATTTCTCCTTTTTGATTGAAGACTCTTAATAGCATATTGTCTGCTTCAAGCTCGCGAGCATCAATTTCAAAATTTGTTAGCGTCCGAAGATTCATTATGTTGAATGATGCTCCTGGATCAACCAACACTCTGGAGAGCATAAATTTTCTAATATTGACTGAAATGTATAACATTCGATTATGATCAGCTGTTCCCAGTAATAGATCATTGTCCGTGAAGGTAACACCTCGATGTTCTCTTAACGAGCAAACCTCCTCAAAGGAATTACCTGCCATTTGGGCTAAACAAATTTCTGGATCAAGTAAAGCCTTGATCAGAGCCTCCCTCATCTCCTTTGACGGTATCAGAGCGTTGTATACGCTTAGTTTGGCTGGTAGCTTCCTAAGATGGGCTAGCACGTTGTAGTCCACTCTATTACCATGTTCCTCGGTTTCTTCTCGAATGTGCAGTTCCTCTACTGGGGTTGGCTCTTCCTGAGCAACCACCTGCTTTACTTTATCCTTTGGACCCATTCTTGGGGGTAGAAGTTTTCCGCTTCTTAAATTTACTTCAGTTATTTCTTCGAAATTTGGTGTTGAATCTGCCGGTGTATCCTCTTAAATTGGAACCACTGGCTCTTCTGAAGTTGCTTCGGTGTCTGATGGTTCTAATTCTATTGTGATCGAAGCTCCTCGGAATTCATAAATGGACTCGTTGCTTGTCGAGCTTTCGTAGCCTCCTTTTTGAACATCTTCTTCGTCGTGGTCGTCGAGGTTGTGTATGATTTGAGAATCATTATTTGTATTGGAATTGAGATCTGGATTAAGCCAGTTGTCGTTAGTTGCGTAATCGTTAGAAACAATTGAAACGTAGCCAATGTCATAACCCTTATCATTATAAGATCCCGCCGAGGCGAGCAATTAATCATATAGAGTAAGGAGTTCGAGGGATTTCTCCCCTGAATTGGAAACAACCATCCTAGGATAAGCAGCCCCTAGTCTACCCTTCGGAGCCTCAGTCTTCTTTTCTCCCACGATCTTCTGCTCCTTCTTGGGTAGTTCTTCAATTGTAAGTGATAGTGCTGGCTAGACAGGTTTCAAACTTTGAGTTGAAACTTGTACCGAAGCGGTTTGGATGTGATCCAAAATTTTCTTCGATGATCTTGTCCAGACAGTACTCCGTCCATCATCAGTCGTGTAAGGGTCTATCGGAACAATGGGACCCATTGAAATAACATTGACGGAACCTTCTTTCTGGGGTTCCTTCATGTAATCTTTTGGGATCGTTATGTTCCCTTTCCGGAGATTGTCATCAAGCCAGCTCTTGAAAGTGATGCAATTCTCTATCTTGTGTCGAGCATCTGGTGGTAAGGGCAATAGTTCGGATGATCTTTCTTATTGACTTCTTACGGCTTCTTGGGCTCGGCGGTGAAAATCCGGTGTCTTCATTAAGTCGCGGAACATCTTCGCTATCGCTTCGGTTTTGAATGGATATTCTCTATTTAGAAGTTCTCTTAAAGTACGTGAAGAACGAGGCAGTTGTTCATAATGCTGAGGCGACTGATAGCTCGGACGAGGTTGCTGACAACCCTGCTAAGGTTGCTGATAGCCCTGCTGAGGTTGTTGGTATTTTCGTTGCGGTGGTTAGTAACTAGGCTGCGGTCGCTCTGGCGGTATCTGCATTGGCTGCTTGCCCTTATCTACTCCCACGACAAATCCAAATTTCTTTTCGAATGTTTTCACGGGCTTCTGCTTATCGTTCTTGTCCGCGAAACTTAACTGCTTTGCTTCCTCTTGCAAGCTCCCGGCCTTGCTAAGCAACTTCTCAAAAGTCTTGATTGTAAATTCGTTAAGGAGAAGTGCTATCGGACCATGGATACTTTTTAGTAGGATGCCGAGAGAATGTTGTTTTTGAAGATGTAGTTCACACTTCATGCTTAAATTTCTTCGTCGAAGTATGTAATCCACTAAATTCTTGTTCAGCTTCTGTTGCTCCACCATTAGATCACCGATAGTGATGTGGTGCTGAGCCCCGGCAAATCGTTTAATGAAGAGATTCTCCAGTTCTGAAAAGGTCTTTACTGAACCGTTAGAGAATTCTGCGTACCAGTCTAAGGCAATCCCTGAAAAAATGCTAATGAACTGGCGGATGAGTAAAGTGTCGCTCCCACCGGCATTGCAGCAACTAGCACGAAAATGTGTGACATGCTGCCGAGGGTTTCCTGTTCCATCAAAAGTCTTAAACAAAGGTGCTACGAAGCCTTTCGGGTACTGGATTGCATCGAACTCCTCGGGGTAAGGTCTACCCATCTGCTAGATTCTTCATTTTTGGATTGTGATAGGGCCTCTCGCACCTGTTGTTCTACCATGCTCTTAATGTCCTTTTCTGGAATCATGCTTTGTGCAGGATCTTTCTTTGGTTGTACGTCTCCATAGACGGATGTGATCTCTTTTCCTCCATCTGTAATATGGATGATTTCTGGGGGTGTTTCTTTCTGAGGTTGTACCTGACTCTGGAGAGTGGCTAAGGCAGCAGCCATCGCTTCCATCCTCTTTGCCATCTAGGAAATTGTATCATCTCTTTCATGAAGCTGTGCTCTCAATACTTCCGGTTCATCTCTTTACGCGATTCTTTGGAGCACCTTGTGAAGCAGATGATGCTCGCATTTCAACCATGTTGATCTCAACATACTCCTCATCCATGAACACTGATGAGTCAACTTCATCTCCTAGTTCTTCTTCTCTTTTTTTGCTAACCGTCGGATATTGGTCCTTAATTTGTCCATGGCATCCTCTAGTCGCCCTTTTCACACGGTCTCGCAGTTGTCTCATGACGATTGTTGAACTTCCTTCCCGGGAGTCCCCTATATTGTAGTAGCACTTTCTTTTGATTCTAGTCTCCTGACGAGATTTTTCTTCTCATACATTTTTTTGGTCTTAGCTCGCCAGTAGTAGGTCACCATACAATCCTTCTTGCAGCCGGAAGCCTATGACCGGATGATTTGTCAGCTATATGCTGGAAGGTGGTATCCTCCCTAATTTGTAGACCCGATACAACAACAGGTGAACTGGCCTTTATCTTCTTCTTTGGTTTCTCCGTGGCAACAACAAGCTCTATTCGGGGTCCGAGGCGGGATTTAGCTGGCGCCCGTCCTATCCTTCTTAAGATTTCTGATACAGGGCATCTTTCTTTCTTTGCCAATTTTTCTATAACAGCTTGCAGCCGAGCCAATGGCATAGTCTTATCCCTTTTCCTCTTGTAATTGTTGTAGCATGCAGATCGGGGTAATGCAGTGGCGATCCTATGGACATTCTCTTCATCTAATGCGGCAGAGAGGGGTTGAAACCTGCTCCCTTCGAATAGAGGTATATACTCAGGCAGTTCTACTCTTTCTTCAGAAATTTCTTCTAGAAAAGCAACTTCAGCAGCTTTTGCTTTCCTGGCGATCTTCCTACTTCTATTTCTCCATTGAGTCCGAGTTAGGGGTGCAACTCTTGAACTGGTCCCAATCTCAAAAACAAATGGTATTGTAGCGAAATTTGTACCCTCCACGGTGACAGGCTCATCATAGACTTAGATTTCCTTCCCCTTTAGTTTGGCAGAAGTCGGGGTAGGTGTAGAGATGACTAGACCGGTGGGGGTAGAGACAACAGTCCTCCTACGAACAGTAGTACTCCTTTCAGTTGGAACCCTTTGCAGGGGAGGGAATTCTTGAGTTGATTTCAAGTTGAACTCAATCACGGGCTCTTCAGTTTCTGACTCTTTATCCATTAGTGTGAAGAGAGTGACGTCAGTGACTTTGATATCTGTGTTGCCAAATCCTTGTCCGAAACTAATGATCCTATTGTTGGGCAGCTCATCCTTGTAAACGGCGAAGTCCATTCCATTTATGAAGGAGAAGATTAACTTTGGGGCAGTCATTTTCTGCAGGGCAGATTCCGAATGTCAGTCCCGAATTATGCTTCCTTTCGTCGTAAAGTTTGGGGCGAAAAAGAAAGAGTCCGAACACATTTTCATCTATTTTAGTGCATTTGTGATTTTTAAAAGAGATTGTTTATTAAAAGGTTGTTTATTAGAAACAAAACGATTAAAGGAAAAAGGTTATAGATAAGGTAAAGGGCACAATTTAGAATTGTAAAGGAAGAGAAAGTCTTATGCAAGACTTTTCAACTCGAAAGACCGCTCCTAAGCTAACACCTATTGGGGGTCCACCCACCTCAGAAAAGAGGTAAAAGGATCTCGGAACCTCTCTTTTTAGGGGTGTCTAAACAGTGGCTCCTAAATCCGAGAGGAGTTGGCTATACTCGTTCAAGACAGAAATGAACGGGGTATTCCAACAGAAGTATGGTAGTTTGCTCCACTAAGGACATGATACACTACCGATTTATGAAAGCAAAACCATCTAATCAAAAATGGAGAGAGGAACTAGTCCCCAGCGGAGTCGCCAGAAGTTGTCGGCATATTTTTAGGTTTGTGTTGTATTTTAAAAAGGGGGTCGCCTACAGAAGTTGTCGGCAAATTTTAGATTTTAAATTTAATTTAAATATAGATATATATAATTTGAAAGTAGCATTTAATTTTGAAAATAATTTTAAGTTTGAATATTTTAAGATATGAAATCAAACTGATCTCACATCCTGAATAGTTTATATAAACGAGTACCACACCACAAACCGTATATCTATCCCGAAGGATAGACACACTGCTTGATCATGGGGCTCGGTTAAATAAACTAGAAGATTTGTGACATCCGTTTGGTCTGCGAACCAACATTATAAGCCGACAAGTTCCCCTGCTTAATATAAAGAAATTAAGCAGGGTTTATATTACCTGGGTTCTTAAAGTTCCCTATAAGGGCAAGCCTCTATAGTTAATTACATCTTAAATGATAGGAATCATTTAAGAAAACTCTCGGTAATGATCAGTGGTTTGGCTCTCAAGAATTTCAAAGTTTAAGGTTTTCAAAGGATTGGATTTTGGGATTTTCAATAGGGATTAGCTCAAATTTAGAACAGTTTATTTTAAGAGTCCAATGGAAGAGAAGTAGGGGAAATTGAGGTTCCAAGAAGAATCTTGGAAACTTCCCAAACTATCCTATTATTTGGTTTGAATTTGAGAATATCATTTAATGTTTCAATCCTACCCGTTTTAATTAATTAGGACTTAAATTCGTATGACATGATCATACAAATAACCTGGAAGATATGAGGGTTTATGTCGTACCGAACGACTACCTCGGAATCCTAAGAACGGTTAGGGCTTAATTTACATGACATGATCATGCAAATGTCTAACGAAGAGTTGAGGATTTATGTTGCACTAGGCAAACTGTGCTCCAAGCTCCTTGTTGTTGTAGAGGTTTAGTTTTAGAAGTCATAAATCAGGAGATGAGAGAAGTGTTTTGGTTTAGTGAAAATCTTAAAATCCAAGTGTTTTTAATATTTTAATTAAAATAAATCTTAAAGTTGTTTAAACAGAACCGATTAAGATCCCACGGTTCTGTCATCCCAGCACCGTTAATTTCATTGAATTCACTTAGTCCAGATGAATTGCTAAACTCAACTGAATGAGTTCCACACTTTCATTTAATCCGTGGGAAATCCCGTTAGCAACACGTGGGTTACATCATCCGAGGTATTCCCGATCATTCAACGAGACGTTTTAATTTAGTTGCAATTGTAGTTTTGTTGTTCTGTTTGTGATTAAATTTTGAGTTGTTTTATATTTTGAATGTTGTGGCGGTGAATTTCATCTTGCAATGACTTTTAATTTAGTTTTGGTTTCAGTTTAGGGACTATCCTAAAGGTTTTGGATTTCATGCAATAGTCTTATTTAACATGCAAGAAAAGTAAAGTACAGTGCATGTAAGTAAATTGCAATAAAGTAAACTGCAATAAAATAAAAGCATACCTGGAGGGTCTTCCCGTCATCCTAAGCTGCACTTAAAACACACGTTAAGGCATTTAAATATTTCGATAGATACTGAGGTAAAGCTAAGGGAAAGGGTTTTGGTTGTCTACCAAATTCCTAATCCTATAACTAGCATCTCCTATGAAGTCTAGGTTCTTGCTTTGATTTAAGGATGATTTTCTTCATCAAAGAACAATTAAATTCAATTGTTCTTCTAAAACATCCCGTCGTATTGAGGAAGTGCTTAGGACGAGTCCTAATCATCTTTTCAATATTTCTGGGATTATCTCGACTCCAAATGAATTTCATTGTACTGGTGAATTGATCATCCAAGGGTTTGGTTAAGCTTTGTCTCTTGGTCAGTGAACTTAGGTATTTGATTACTCGATGAATAAAGTGACATTTCACTTAATACTCTATTTAAGAGTTCTAATAATTAAAGCCTTTAAGGGCAAGTTGATTTGTTGAGAATTTTAATCATTCTTAATTTAAGGTTCGAGTTAATGGTTTAAAGTGTTTTAATTTAATTATGAGGTTTTAATTAATAATTTTAAGTTTGGAATAGTGTTCAAATTATTTTAGATTTAATTCTTAATGATATCATTTAGGTTTGTTGTTAAATGATTTTGATTTAATTTAATTCAATTTTGATTTTAATTTCATTAAACTTTATTTAATTTAATTTTAATTTAATTTTAATTTTACTTAACTTTAATTTTATTTTATTTAATATAATTTTAATTTATTTTATTTTAATTTAATTTTAATTTAATTTAATTTTAATTTAATTTAATTTAGTTTTAGTTTTAATTTTAATTTATATTTAGTTTAATTTAAATTTAAATTTATTTTAATTTAATTTAATTTTCTTTAATTTGAATTTAATTTAATTTAATTTTAATTTAATTTGAATTTAATTTAATTTAGTTTTATTTAATTTTAATTTAATTTTAATTTTAGTTTAACATTAATTTTAATTTAATTTTAATTTAATTTTTAGTTTTAATTGTTAATTTGGATTATTATTTTAATTTCTTAATTAAGATTTAAATATTGTTAAAGTGACTTATTTAGGGATTTTTAAATTAAAGAATAAATATCCTCTTAATAATATCCCTATTTTAATAATCCAAATTTTAAATGTACTCTTTCCAAAATTTAAATTATTTAATTAATTAAAGTTTCATTTTGATATTTTCAAAGTGTTTAATGGGTTTCTACCCCTGAATTTCTCTATGTTTCAATCATCCAAGAGAAAATTAAAATCAAATATTTTACCCTCCATTTTGATTAATCCTAAAGTTTTTTTAATTAAGGGTTAAAATTTTTAATTACCTTTATGCCCTTTTAAGCTTATTTATTTCAGAACTCATTAAATTGAGCTCAAATAAATTTGAAATTTTTATGTCACCCCACTCACATGTCAATTAAGACATTAGAGGAGAAATTGTGATTTTTCTAAATTTAATTTATTTATATAATTATCTTTTTTTGTAGAAAATAGGGTTTTCAAAGAAAATTCAACAACATGACCAAGGAATGGTTTCTGTCTTTAAGAAAATTATGGGATGTTCCTAATGACCAGAGGACCACTTGGACCAATTTTGGTGTTTCTTTTAATGACATTTATTTATTATAATTATTTTGAATTTTAGAGTATTAATTAATTTTAAAATAATATAAAAGTTGGAAAATAGATTTCATATTTTTCTTAAATTTATCTGACCCCAAGGAGTTTAGAGGAACAAATTTTATAATTTTCTGATTTTTCTTTGATTTATTAGAATTATTTTAGTGAAAAAGGTTGAAAATTCATTTTTTAATATTAAAATTACATTAAGCCTTTAAAATTCAATATCTCATCCTAGGGACTTAGGAAAAATATTTGGTTTGTTCCTAAGTGATTAGGAGTCAAAATGTGACATTTTTATGATTTTTAATACTTTTGTGATTTTTATTATTTTTTAATTATTAAAATATTCAAATATGGTGAAAATTCAACTTTTTAAGAAAATTCCAATTTTAATTTTCTTGAACTACCCTAATATCAGAGAAGCTCCAAAACCATTTTTGTGAATTTTTGAAAAGTATTTTTAGAGTTATGAATTTTTAAAGTTCCATTTTGCTTGTGAGGCTTAATCAACCCATTTGGTAGGGTTAATCAAGTCCAATTGATTTCAAATTTTTATGTGAGGTCTCTCTGATCCTAAAGATCAGTGGAGAGTTATTTTCAAGTTCTTTTGATGTTTGGTTAACCCTAATTAATTAAAGTTCAATTTTAGGGGTTTGGACCAAATAAGGTTAGTATGAATGAATTAACTCAAAATATATTTTTCATAGGGTCCTCTGGTTCTAGGGAATATCACAAAATTCTTCTAGAATTCATTTTACAATATGCTAATTATTGGAATTAAAATACCTAAAACAGTGACATGAACTTGAAAAATCAATAACTTTTCACAAAGATGGCCTCTAACCTTGAAAAATTCAGGGAATGCTACCAAGATCAGAGGCTTCAAATGGTCTCATGCCATGGTGAATTATCTATACAAATAAAGAATTAAAATATTGAAAACAGTAAATAAATTATTAAAAATAAAATACTCATCCAATTAATTTGATTTCTTTTCCACATTTTTCTCCTCTCTTCAATGAGCAAGTGGGTATTTTTATTTTATTTTTGTAATTTTTTTATGCAAAGATATGCATTTTTAAAGTTTAGGGCATTTAAATAATTCAAAAATACCCTATTTATCTAATTATCCGACTCGGCGCCAGCGCAACATCGGCAGCTCCGAAAGCCCACGCAGCGCATTCCCATTCGACGCCGCCACTTGAGTCAGCAGCCATGCGTCCCGCGATTCATGTACCATCTCTCCGTCTGATTTGATCTCGACCGTCCGCTCTATACACGCGCGATCCAATGGCTCCTGGTCATCGTCTACGACTGGTGTGCACCCGTGACCGTCCACACTAAAACCCTAAGATCTCACTCGATTCTCAATGGATTTTTGTGTTCTTATGCTCTATGGATTCGTCTTGAAGAGACGAACACATCCATAAGGTTTATAGGATATGCAATTAACTTGAACAAAATGGAGAATTGCTGGATGCTCGGGAGGAAGAGTGAGTTCATACCTTTGCCCAGAGAAGTGAAGCTTCGATCTGAGAGTTGTGTCACCTTCGATTGAGTCCAGGCAAGCTCCAAATGAAGTCTCTTGCTCCGGGGAATTTTCTAGGTGTGAAAGTGACCATGCCCGATCACAAAGCTTGGAGGCTAGAAGCAATGGCTGGCCTGGTGAGGGGCTTTTGCTGGGGAACTTCTCCTCTTGGTCTGGTGAAGGTGTAGGACCAATCAATTTGGAGATTGGCTCACTGTGATGAAGTGTCCTGTTTTTGGGTGGATTTTCAACTCGAAATTGAGCTTCGCTAATGGGGATTAGGGGCAAAGTAACACTGGGGATCAACTGCTCTCGGATAGGAGAAGGTCCTGGAGCAATTTTGGCAGAGTTTCCTTAAGGTCTGGTTCATCTCCTTATTTGGCCGAGAGGGTGGTGGGTTTAAATAGAGGTGGCTGGAGGGCCTCCCAGGGGGAGTTAGGGCTTGGGATTAGCTGCCTTGGTCAAGGGAAGAACAGCCATGGAGTCCAATTGAGTTGGGACAGCTCAGCTAGTGAGAATTCAAAAGTTTGGCTCACATGGAGCTTTCGGCCATGGCGTTTTCCACGGATCGTGGTGGTCGGCTCTGCTGGGCATGGGTCACCATCTGACTCAGTGGGATCAGGGGTTGAATTTGGTGAAGTCAATTAGAGTTTGACATGTGTAAAAAGCTTGACTAAAATGGAATGGGGGGAGAGTGTATTTTAAGCTTGGTTTGGTCAATCCATGGAAATAGGCTTGGTGCACCTCCCCAAGACCTGATTTTGAGCTGAGGGAATCATTTAGGTCAGCTTGGAAGGGGTGGTGAAGTCTCCATCCATGGTGAGGTGGCTAAGAATGGTTTAGAGTGTGACATGAGTATGGTTAAAAATGCTTAATGAAAGATTAGGAAAGGGTCCCCTCTTGTTGCCATTAATGGCTTGATGAGGTGGAAAGTGGCTTCCATGGCTTACATGCGGCTTGTACATGGCTCAATGGCTCACATTTGGCTTGGAAAAAGTTTGGTCAATTTCATAAAAGGGGATTTTATGAATTTTAGCATTTTTGGTGGAAATTTGGATGAAGCTTTATTTGGAATTATTTGATCATTGGTTTAGGACTTAGGGATGATTTTAATTGAATGGATGATGTAGAGAAATGTCATGTGGGCTTTGGATGAATTTTGGGCTTTTGGATTTGGTGGAAGTGGACTTTTAGAATGGTTTAAGAAAGTGGGCCTTTAGGGTTGAAACTAAATTGGTGGATGGAAATTTTGTGAGGGATCATGCCAAATAAATGTTGGGTTTAGTTTAGAGATGTTTCATGAATTGTTTGGAATCAATTTGGTGTGGTTTGGAGTAGAATTGGGTTGAATGTGAGCTTTTTAGTTAAAGGGGCCAAAGTGGGTCAAATTGGGCTAGCTTGGTCTAAGGTTGGGCTAATTTTAGATTTGATGTAAAATTAAAGTTGTGAAATGTTCATTGGAGTGTCACAAAGAGTTTTCAACTTGGGTTGGGCTTTGATTTTTGGATTTGGGCCCATTTGGGTTAGGTTTGGGCTTAGGTCAATTTAAGGGATTTTGGTTTTGGGTTGGGATTGAGTGGAGTTTTAGGCTCAAAATTTGGGAAAATCAAGTTAGTGTTTTGTTTATGGGGGTGTTAGGAAGGCTTTAGAAAAGATTTGGGGCCAATTGGGGTTGAATTGGGTTAGTTTGAGCTAGGTTTAGGTCATGGGCCAAAATTGGGCCTTAGGCTTCAAATTGAAATTGGGCTCAAATGTCAATCAAATTGGACTTGGATTTGGTCTAAATTGATATTGGAGATGTTAATTTGAAGTTTATAATTAAAGTGGACCAAAATTGAGGTCAATTGGGGTGGTTTGGTTTGACATTGGGTTTACTTGGGTTTAAAATGGGTCAAATTGGGGGTTTTCATAAAAGTGGGGTAAATTGGCAACATTGGCCCATGGTGTTGTTGAACAAAATGAAATTGGGAATATTTGGGATTTTTTGGAATTATTTTGGGAATTTTCTGATTTTTTTGGATTTTTGGGCTAAGAAGGGCATTTTGGGTATTTGGAGGGTATTGGGGCATACATTTGGAATTTTTGGTATTTTTGGCTATGGATGATCAATGTGAGTGGGGGGAAATGTTTAGGACTGATTTTGAGGAATTTTGGGTAATTTAGGTAATTTTGCAATTTTTGGGTAGTTCCAAAGGCATTTGGTAGGTTTAATGGGTGTAGGGCCCCGTGGGACAAAAATTGAAATTTTGAACAAAAGGAAGATTGATCAAATGTGAGTGAAGTGGTTTCACTTTGGTTGAGCCATGAATCTATATTAAGCCCATATGAGCCATTAGAGGACTCATTTGAGGCATTCACTATGTTGTTCCTAACCCTCTTAGCCAAGGGCTTAGGGGCTAATGACCATCCATATGAATTACCTACATGAGTCAGGAAGTCAAGTTGGGTGAGAGTGTGGTTTTAGGACTTGGAATGTGTGTGAGAGTGTAGTGTATGTGCAAGTCAACCCACACCAGAGCAGGCCACCCAGGTATTCCTAAGGCCAAGAAGTCATATAGGGAACTCATCCTTTAAACCTCCACATTTGATTTTAACCCTCTAGGTGATTAAGGGTCTACAATCAAGCTTGTGGGGTTTGCAGGGAGTCAAGAGGTGTTTGAATTTCTAAAGGGGTGGGTTCCACTTCTAGTCCTCTAAGATTAGTCAAAGGAAAAGCCTAAGGCTAGGTTCTAAGTACTTAAGAGAGGATAAAAAGACCTCATCAAAAATGAGGTCAACAGGTGCAGAGTGGATCCTAGGGAGTTCTGAAAGACCATGCGATGCTGACTGGATCCTAGGCATCTCTGAAAGACCACTCAGTGTGCTCCCATTCGACACCACTTTTTGAGTCAACCTATGCTTTATGCCCTGCAGTTGTGTCTGGCGCAATCTCAACTATCCATCCATTACATGCACGATCAGACGATCCTTGGCTTTCATCTTCACCTGGTGTGTCCCATGAACCGTCCACACTAATACCCCTAAGATCTCAAGCTAGACTGAAACAATACACTTTGGGTTTTTTTCTATAAACGCATCTAGCCTAGAGGAACACATCTATATGGTTTATACAGTATGAAATCAAGTGTATCACCATGAACATTGAAAACAAGGTCGGTTTGGGGGAAGAATTCAATTCCTTTGCCCAAGAGGTGAGGCCTCAATTAGCTGCTTGGAGAAGCTTCAGATGACTCCAATGAATCTCCTGGAAGTGTTGTTGAGCTCTGGTGAATTATCCAAGTATGAAATAGATCATACGTTTTGGAGGCTTTGATAGAAGTCTAGGTTAGAGGGCTCTGTGATGGGGCTTCTGTGGGGAATCAACTTCGCTTGCTCTAGTGATGGTGTGGGTAAAGTTAATTTGGGTTTGGTGCAGTGTGGTGGTGTAGTGGAGTTTATTCTAGTTTTGGTTGAAAGTTCAGTGGGGAAATTAGTTCTAAACAATGAGGAAAATGGCTAGGAGTCAGTGGACTGCACTCAAGAAGGTCTGGAGAAGCTCTGGTGAGATTTTGGTAGGTTTTCCCAAGGTTCTATGTACTCTCCCGTTTGTCCGTGAAGAGTTAATTTATAGCCATGGCCGCATAGTGGAACTCAGGGTTGGCTTATGGGTGGCACAGCTTGCTGAGGTGGAGGGCTGAGCGGCGCAAGCGACCAACCAGAGTTGGACACATATGATGGGTCATTTTAATTTTATTTAGTGTGGGCTGGCTTTCAGTTTTAGCTCCTCTGGTGACTAGGGGGCTGGCTAGGGTGGTGCTCAGGCAATGAAGTTTAGGTGAGGTAGTGAGCAGGCCTTAATGGTGAACAAGATGGCTGGTGTTGACATTGGGTAAGAGATCTTTTTGGTTTAACCATTTAAGAAGGAAATCCCCTAATTTAGGGAACCCTTGGTCCATGGCTCATGCAGGTTGGGCTAGGTGGGTCTAGATCTGTCCCTAAGGTCTATGAGATGGATGTGGTGAACTTGGCTTGGTTAGTTTGGCTAGGTATGGTCACATTTAGAACTTGGGTTCAAATTTGTGTCTTTTAGGTCAAGCATTGGCTAGTTTTGGTATTGGTTTGATTTAGGGTCAATTTATTGATCAATTTGGCTTGAAATTAATGGAATATTTAGAAGGAAATGGACGACCTTGCACCGATCTTGGAATTTAATGAGAGTGGAAAATTTGTGAGATTTATTAGGATTTGTGAAGATTTATGGAAATTTGTGGAGATTTATAGAAATTTTTGGAGATTTATGGAAATTTGTGGAGATTTATAGAAATTTGTGGAAATTTATGGAAATTTGAATGTAGGATTCATGAGGTGTACAAATAACTCAGATTCGTGCAAAGAGCAAGGAACTCAAGACGGGGGAAGAACCTATATGTATTTTCTTCTCTTTTGTTCGCTTTGTTTTCTTTTCATTTTTTATATTACTTTTCTTAAAAGAATTTCTTTTTTTTAGTTTTCTTAGATTTGATTTACATCATTGATTTTGATTTCATTTTCATAATTTATTTTGATTTTTTAAGTTTTCTTTCTTTTTATATCGTTCTTTTTTCGTTATATTTTGGAACCAATACATGGTCGTGCGGCTTTTCATCCATAGCACAATTTGAAGTACATTTCAAGAACACACTCCGATTTGTGACAAAATATCTTCATTAACTTCTTTTTGAAATGTAGTACAATTGATTGTATGCTAACAAGCATCAAAATATCAGAAATACATCTGAGTAGCAACTGAAAACATCATATACTGAATGATGTCTCCAAAGAGTAGTGAGTGCATGTCCTTCAAGGTTGCCCTTTGATCAAGCTAACCTCCTAAGCTTCACTCCGGAATGAAAGTCCCCTTTCCTACACTTAAAGGTACAACTATGTCACAACTCTAGTGGTCAGAGACCCTCCAAGTTTGGGTTTTGCTCGTATCCATATGGTGCTTTATCTTCATCTATCTTGTGAAAGATAACTGAAACTCTATGCTGTGGGACTGCAGGTATGCAGTGCTTCGCCAAATCTGCTCCATTTCCTTTCATGACCAAAATTGATCCAACTTGTATTGGAATCTCCACTGAGCCTATGAACTCTCCAGGACCGACAATCTGTATCTCCCTTCCAAATAGAATATTGCCCTCAGTCATGAATGATACCATGCAGAACGGCCTGATGAAATCATGGTGGTTAACATGAGGTGAGATGCAATCCCCTTCCTCATATATTTTAATGATACAGTTGTTCAATATACACTCTAGAGGCAATATGGGCCACTCCACCGTCTCTTGATCATTTTCTTTATTGGGGACGGCTTGGGGTCCACTTCATCATTTTACAAAATCCCCGATAAATTTCCTTGTCTATCCATCACAAAGTTATAGCTGCAACCACACTGAATCATGATCCTACCCTTCCCTCTTTACCATTTCTACAACTCTGAGTAGGTTATTTCCCTCATGTGGCCAGCCTAGCCCAAGTCTCTGAGACTGAAGACGCAATCAAAAAACTTTTCTTCATCACTTCTTGAGAAAACATTAGTATACAGTTCCAATCCTTCCAGGATGTTGACAATCCTTCCATGGATCTCCTCATAAAGTTCTAACTCTTTCCTTTTAACTCTTTGTATTTTTATCATTACATAATCTGAGACTCCCTGCTATCGTCGAGGCACCACAAATCGTGGTACGTATGGCTTCAATTCATGGTGTTCCTTGCTCCTTATCAGCATTGAGGTAGCTGTGTATGCCTCAAAAATTTAATATTCCTCTAGATGCAAGACAATGTAATCTGGGCACTCTGAAAATGTCCCCATAGCTGACGGCTGCCTGGGTAAACCTGAGCTACAAATCAGACACCGAGTGAAATCTCCTCAAGTGCGGCGCATGATGGGATGGGCTCTATAGTAAACTTTGGCTCAGTTTCTGTAGCAGGAAGACTGGCAGAGGTTTCTTTCATTTCTGGATCATAATATTCTTCCTCAGAAATTGATGCAAGCTCTTTGGTTGTCCACTTAGTTTGTCTCCTCTCAAGCCCGTCCAAGGCTCGACGCTTGCGGCGTTTGGCATTTCTTCTTTAAGTGCGCCTTAGTAGCGTGTCTGGAGCTTCCTCTGTGGCAGCAATAACTAGATCTCCTTCTGGCATAGTGATCATTAACGATACATGCTTATTCCTTACTGTCGGGAGGTATGAATCTGTAAATTTTTCAGTATCTTTCTGCTTCGACGTCTCTTCTGCCTCTTTGTGACTGATTCTGACCAGAAACTGTAGGTCTGCAGCCTCCCTGTGACTGACTAAATTCATTAAGGGGCCCTCATAGAAAACATTTACTTGGGAAAAATTCAAGTCGAAGTTTATCACACCTCCCTCCAATGCCTTCTCTTCGTTTAACGCTAGATTTAAGCCATATTTAAACACCAAAACCAGCTTTCTTCCTAACATTTTCCTGCAAACAATAAGAGAAATGTCGGTGAGGTGGTACTTTGCACGAACAAGAACAAGAACAAATTATTATTTAGTGTATTTTAAATGTCATTATCTTATTTAATATAACTTTATGAAGTTTAGTATTAAAACGAAAATATTTCAATGTGCGCATATTATTTTGATAGAAATTTTTTTATTTCATTAAAAAATTTCTTTTATGTTGGACACAGTCACAGACACTGGCTGTCTAGCTATCTCGAAATGAAAGTCATCTTTTGGATTTATCATGTTGCATAGGACTTTAATTATCGTCTGTTAATTAGCAACATGGGCCTTTCTCCTTGTGAATCCACCGGCTGGTAGGATTCACCTGAGTATACTTTCTCCACCGAGAATGGTCCCTCCCACGTTGGTTCAAATTTTCCACTTATCTTGCGGTGTACAAGAATAGGCCTTCTGAGAATGAGAACAAGGTCACCAACTTTGAAAATCCTCATGCAGACCAATTTATCGTGGGCCTGAATCATCTTCGCTTGTTAGAGTTCCAAATTATGATGCGCGAGCAATCTCTTCCCTTTTGATGGTTGTTCTATATGCCTATAAGGCTTCTACTAATTTCTTGTTCCATCCACTTTTTTGGTCATCCAATGTCTTCTTCAAAATCTATACAAGAGTCTTGTTGAAAGCTCCTGCTAAACCGTTTGCTCTTATAGGCAATTTTGGGTAGTAGATTGTAGAGTACCTTTAGTCTATCCTGTGTCGTTTGACGAAGTTGTTGATCTTGCTACGCTTGAAAGCGACCCATTGTTAGAAATGATTCTGCACGGTACACCAAAACGGTAGACAAAGTGATTCTTGAAAAACTGTAGCACCCGCTACACTATGACTTCTCATAACGGAATTGCCTATGCCTATTTAGATAAGTAATCTTTCGTTGCGAGGATAGATCTATGTCCTTTAGAAATTGGAGGGTCTATCAGACCCGCTACATCTATACCCCAACACTCGAATGGCCACGAGGCAATTGTGGGGTGCAGAACATTTGGAGGTTGGTGCAGAACCACTCCATGAACCTGGAACTGATGACATTTTATAGTTGTTTCCATACTATCTTTCATCATTGCCGACCAGTAGTATTCAAGTCTCTTGATCTTCTTCTTCATTATTGGCCCTGACTGGTAAGTGCCACACAATCCGACATGCACTGCTTTGGCAATATTTTGTGCTTCTATTCTACTCAGATATCTTTACCTCATTTGATCGAACGATATTCTATACAGAATGTTGTTGATTAAGGCATATAACATTGCTCATTTCTGAATATGATGCTCTACTGAATTGTCTTCTAGCAGTTTTCTTGTTTGCAAATATTCTACGAACAGTTGACGCCAATCCTCTGTATCATCTGTCACTTTAGCTACTATCTCTTTCTTTTAGAGCTTGTGTAAACTATCAAGGTTGATTTGCGACAAAACCTGACGTTCATGTACTATAATGTCGATAGAATCTTTGGGTGGGCAAGCCAAATCTTTTGCAAGCTTAGCTAAAGCGTCCACATGGGCATTATCTACTTGAGGAATCCTATAGATCGTCACACTGTGAATCTGTTCCAACTGTTTCATTTCATACCGATGGTATTCTTCCAACCTTGGCTTCAGAATCTTGTATTGTCCTGCCACTTGTTGAATAACAAGTTGGGAGTCACCATATATGGAAATATCCATTATTTCCATTAATATTGCCAATTCAAATCTAGTTATTAGTGCTTCATAATATGCTTCATTGTTAGTACACGGCTCTGTCAGGTGGTAGGAAATCCTTAGCATTTCCTGATTTGGTGCAATGAAGATCAAACCAATAACTTCTTTGCTTGGTATCACCCTTTGCTGTCCTTTATCTTTTCTAGCTGATGAAGCTCCATTGAAGTAAATCTCCCAATGCTTGGCAAGTAGCTGTTCAACTTGCGTTATCTGCTCGTTTGGTAGGTCATCATTGAGAGGGAAACCAGCTAGTGGTGGGAGCGCTGCAAGGAAGTCTGAGAGAATCTGCCATTTGATAGCGCGAAGGGGAACAAAAGTTATATCAAATTACAATAGAATCATCGACCATCTTGCTAGACGTTTGAAATGTGTTGGTCAGGTCATCAAATATTGCAATGAATTAACTTTTAAAATCAGGTTGACCTTATGAGACAACATGTAGTGTCTAAGCTTCTGAGCGGTGAAAAGCAAAGCTAGACAATGTTCTTAATAGGAGGATACTTTACTTCCGCAAGTATTAGATGTCGACTCAGGCAATAGAGTTCATTTTATTTACCCTCATCATTGAATTACACTAACAAAGCTCTAAGGGATTTGTCTAAGACCAGGGTATAAAGTATCAATGGTCTACTGATGCACCAAAAAAATGTTCGATTTTTCACCTATATTGTGTACACATTTTTTGTGATATTGCACTTTAAAGAAGTGTATTTTTCACGTTTTCTTGCAGGTATGATAATTTAGGCATTTGGAGCAAAATAAAGAAAAATGATGAAATATGAAGTCAAATGAGGTGATTTTTGGAAAATAGGGTCTGGGCACCGACAGCGCCAGTCTGGGTGCCAATGATGCCATTTAACAGAAAATTCAGACTAAAATTACAGTTGGGCGCTGACAGTGCCCAGGTCCAGCACCAACGGTGCCTAGGACAATTACACGTAATTTCATTATAGATTTGGCATATTCAGACGCTTTTTTGATGGTTGCTTGAGTCATCTCTTGGGAAACTCATCCCTACTCTATATTAGAAGGCTAAAATCGCCACAAAATAAGGAAGGAGTTGTTAGTTTAAGTGTGTTAGGCGTGGGTGTGAGTGGAAAATAGTGAAGAGTCACTGTAGAGTGTCTGTGGAGTCTTATCGAGTTGATTGGAGTGAGTTTTGAGTGTTGTTGTAAGAAGAGAAAGAGAATTAAAGGAACTTCAAAGGATTTGCATTGTGGAAGTGTTACAGATAAGTTGAGTTTTCTATGAACTTTCTTTCAAATATAAAATCCATGTTTTCTTGTATCTTGCTTATGAATTTTGAGTAGATTTCTTAGTCTTTCTTCTTGTAGTGAGATATGGTGAAATGAAGAGATGGATTGGATATGTCTTAAATTTTAAATACTTGTGATAATTTTACACTTTGTTCTTCATTTACTTTTAGATTTGGTTAATTGAAATGTTAAAATTTGTTGTGAAACATAAGATCCGAAAGGACTATGAGTTCCACAACAAAGAGGAGATTACATTCAATTCTATGGATGAGAATGTAGTCCATAGGGTTGAGTGCAAATGAATAGAGAAATATACTTTGTTGGGCGTAGAGTTAGAGATTTTATGGTTGATAGAATAAAATCCTCAATTCGGTCCTAGTGTTTGTAAACTAAAGCGAGAGTTAGCTCTCAAGGGAGAGGGAAGTGGGAGCTTTGGAGTGGGAGCCAATATCCTCTTAACCTAACCATAGATTTAGGGACCAAATATAGGATTAGCCAATGTTCTTTATGCACTCGGTAAGGGGTAAAGAATAGAAATGCTCTTATTTGGCACAATAAAATTTCTAACAATCTAAATCTTTCACTAACCATTAACTCTTTGCAAGAGGATGTATGATTTTTCAAAATTTGAATCTTTCATTATTAAAATAGTAAAGCATTGTTTAAAATCAGTAAATTTACTTTGAAGTTAAGAAAATAGTTTGGTAAATTGAGATACATTAACATATTCAAATATTATCAACTTGTGCTTTTCACCTGTAGGTTTTATAAAGTTTAAACATTGTGTTTTATTACTAATGTCATAAGTTGCACCTTCCTTATGAGATTGATAACAAGAACTCCAATAGAGCTTTGTATTATTTGTGTGATACATATACTTGCATTTGTATTCTGGTGTCTAAAAGAAAATATATTGAAATAAAAAACATCGCATCAAGTTTTTGGCACCGTTGTCAAAGAAGGTAACAATTAACTTTAATAGTATTTAAAAAAAATTTGTTTAATTTAAAAAACTTATAATTGTTTTATTGCTTATTTTATGTTTGTTGATTGCATTTGTTTATGCGTAGTTTTGGATCTAAAAGTCTATTACCTTACGACCCTGAGTTAGAACGTTCTGTTAAAAAAAACTGAAAACAATAAAAATCTAAGAAGTTGAACAAGATGACAAACAACCTAGATAATCAAAGAGTTGAAAATGATCATCAATAGAGACCTTTAAAAGATTATGCTAATCCTATAACAGATGAAATTCACTTAACTATTCAAAATTCTAATGTTGTTACAAATCCATTTAAGCTTAAACCTGTTATTATCTTGATGGTACAAAATAATCAGTTTTGTGGAACACCTACTGAAGATCTTAATTTACATCTTGCTAGTTTTCTAGAATTATGTGCTACTTTTAATTATGATGGAATGTCCATTGACGCCATCAGACATAGACTTATTCCTTTTTCTTTAAGGGATAAAGCTAAGGCGTGGTTAAATTCATTAGCACCTGAATCTATCAGAACTTGAGGAGAACTATCTCAAAATATCGTGGCTAAATATTTCCAACCTTTGAGAACATCTAAGCTTAGAAATGATATTACATCTTTTTGACACTTGGAAGGGGAATCAATATATGAAGCTTGGGAAAGATTTAAAGATCTCTTTAGAAATTTTCCACATCATGCTCTACTAAACTGGTTAATAATTCAAACTTTTTATAGTGGGTAAATAAGATCTCTTAGATATATTATCAATCCTACTGCCGGTGGTTCATTAATGTAAAAATCTTTTGATGAAGTGTATTCTTTGATTGAGAAGATGGCTACTAATAATTTTCAATAGCCCCCTGAATGAGTAAATTCTAAAAGAGTAGCTAGTATCCACGATTCTAATGCTATAACAATTTTGTCTTCTTATTGTTGCTATATCTAAGAAATTTGATCAAATTGGAATGAACTATTTTCAAACACCACCTGTTTTAGAGGAAAATTCATTTGGACAAATGCTAGAACCTCAATCATCTTATGAGACAATGAATGCCATAAATAATAAAACCAATAATCCTTATTCTATTTATTAAAATCCTGGTTGGAAGAATCACCCTAGTTTATATTGGAGTAATAATAATTCGGTGAACCCATGAAATTCTAACAACCAAGGAAATTCTAACTATAGACCTTATTAACCTCCAGGTTTTATCAGTAACTCACAAGTAAAGGAGAAGAAATTTTTTATTGAAGAATTAGTGTTTAATATGGGGAATCAATTACAAAGACAAGGTAATCAATTACAAAATCTTGGAGCTGCTATTAGAAATATTGAAAATTAATTGGGGCATATTGCCACTGCTCTTAGTAAAAGACCTTCCTGAATTCTTCCTAGTATTGTCGAAATCAATCCAAAAGACCAAAATAAAGAGCAAATTAATGCTATTGAACTAAGAGGTGGAAAGGATTTGGAAACAAGAGTAAAAAAAGAAATTGAGTTTGAAAAGGAAAGGGTGGAAATTGAAAAGGTTAACAATGATTCATATTCTAATTTGGAATATCTGATTAAACCATTAAAAATTACTATAGAAAGGCATCCACCTCCATTTCCTCAAAGATTGTAACAATAATAGAGAGATAAACTATTTTCAAAATGTTTGGAAATCCTTAAAATTTCGACTATAAATATTTTGTTTGTTGAAACCTTAGAAAAAATGCCAATTTATGTGAAGTTTATGAAGGATATACTTAATAAGAAAAGGAAGTTTATAGATAACCAGACTGTTACACTTAGTGAGGAGTGTAGCACAATTATTCAGAAAAAGCTTTCTAAAAAAATAAAGGATCCTGTTAGCTTCACTATACCTTGTACTATTGGTGAAAGATTTTTTGGAAGAGCCTTATGTGATTTGTGAGCCAGTATTAACCTCATGCCTCCATCAATTTTTAAAAGCTTAGGTTTAGGAGAGATTTCCCCTACAACTATAACTCTTCAATTAGTTGATCGTTTGATCACCTATCCTAAAGGAGTTATAGAAGATGTATTGGTAAAGGTTGATAAATTTATCTTTTTGGTGGATTTTATTGTATTAGATATGGTGGAAGATAAAGAAATTCCTCTTATTTTGGGGAGACCATTCCTTACTACTGGAAGAATTGTGATAGATGTTCAAAAGGAGAATTAACTATGAGATTTAATGAACAAGAGGTGACATTCAATATATCAAAAGCCATGAAGTATCCAGCAACAGAATGGGATAATGAATGTTTCAAAATGGACGTTCATGATTATCTGAGTAATGAGCATTTTAAGAAGAAATTTGAAGAGAAACTTAAGCAAGAAGATTTGAAAGATTAGAATAAGGATGAAATGGAAGATAAAAATGATGAGATGGAGAATGAGAAGTTGGATTATGTTCGAAAAGATTCGAGATGTTGGATATTACGTGAAAGTGGTAATAAAAATCTCATTCCATTCATTATAAAACCTCCTGAACTTGAAATGAAAATATTACCTACCTATTTAAATTATGTATTTTTAGAAGATTCATCCACATTACCTGTAATTATTTCCATAAATTTAACTGAATCACAAGAGCAAAAACTGTTGGAAACCATGAAAAGATAGAAAAAAGCCTTTGGATGCACTTTAGTTGATATTAAAGGAATCAGTCCTTCGATTTGTATGCATAGAATTTTATTAGATGAACATCATGAGCTTAAGGCTGATCCTTAATGGAGATTGAACCCAATGATGAAAGAAGTAGTAAAGAAGGAAATTTTGAAGTGGTTGGACGCTGGAATAATATATCTTATTTAATATAGTGCTTAGGTAAGTCCAATTCACTGTGTTTCAAAGAAAGGTGGGTGACAGTTGAAGTAAATGAGAAAATGAATTAATGCCTACAAGACAAGTCACTGGATGGCGTATTTGCATTAATTATAGAAAATTAAATGCTGCCCTAGGAAATATCACTTTCCTTTACCGAGTTTAGACCAAATGTCGGATAGATTAGCTGGAAACAAGTTTTATTGCTTTTGAGATGGATATACTTGCTATCATCAAATACCTATTGCTCGTGAGGATCAAGAAAAGAATACATTTACTAGCTCGTATGAAACATTTGCTTTTAGAATAATGTCATTTAGATTATGTAATGCACCTGCAAAATTTCAAAGATGTATGATGTCAATTTTCTGTAATTTAATTGAGAACGGTATGGAAGTGTTTATGGATGATTTTTCAGTGTTTGAAACTTTATTTGAAATATGTTTAAATAATTTAGAAAAAGTAATGAAACTCTATGAAGAAAAAAATTTAGTATTAAATTGGGAGAAATATCAATTTATGGCTTTAAGAGGAATTATACTTGGGCATAAAATTTCAAGAGGAATTGTACTTGGAAAAAATTCAGATATTGAGAAATTACCACCTTCTACTACTATGAGAGGGGTTAGAAGCTTTTATGACATGCTAGTTTCTACATGCATTTTATTAAAGAGTTTTCAAAAATTATTAAGCTATTGTGTTATCTTTTAAAAAAAAGAAGTAAAATTTGATTTTAATGAAGAATGCATTAAAGCCTTTGAATTACTAAAAGAAAAATTAATCATTGATCCTATTATAGTTTCACCTGATTGGGAGAAACCATTTGAATTAAGCTATGATGCTAGTGATTATGCGATTGGAGCTGATTTAGGTCAAAGACATGACAAAGTTTTCAAAATGATATACTATGCTAATGAAACTCTTAATGATGCTCAAATTAATTACACCACTAATAAAAGAGAGTTATTAGCTATTGTATTTACTTTATATAAATTTAGATCTTATTTGATCGAGGCTAAATGTATAGTGCAAATAGAACATTCTGCTATTAAGTATCTAACGTAAAAGAAGGATGTGAAACTAAGATTAATTCGATGGATACTTTTAATGCAAGAGTTTAATTTTGAAATAGTGGCTAGAAAAGGATCTGATAATCAAATAGCTGATCATTTATCTAGGATGGAACATAAAGAATTAACTGATTTTACAAAAGAAATTTTGAAAACTTCCCTGATGAACAGTTGTATAATGTTAATGTTAAGGATATACTGTGGTATGCTGATCTTGTTAACTATATTAAGTGACATTTTACCTCTTGAGCTAACAAAGCAAAAACAAAAGAAATTTATCTATGATACTAAGTTTTACTTTTGGCATGATCCATATTTATATAAACAGTATAAGGATCTAGTTATGAGGAGATGTGTGCCTATTGAATAAACTGAGCAAATTATTCAAAGATATCATGATTCTGAATTTGGAGGGCATTTTAGGACTGATAGAACTGCACATAAGATTTTACAATTTGGATTTTATTAGCCTACTCTTTCTGGAGATGTTAATGAATATATTAAAACATGTGATCGATGTTAGCGAGTACGAAATATTTCTAGAAAAAATGAGATTCCTCTGAATTATACAATGGAAGTTGAAATTCTTGATGTATGGGGATTAGATTTTATGGACTATTATTCCTTCATTTGGAAATTTATATATATTAATTGGTGTTGACTATGTTTTAAAATAGATTGAAGCAATAGCTTTACCTAAATGTGATGCTTGGAGTTTTTTAAAATTTTTAATGAATAATATTTTTACAAGTTATGGAATGCCGAGATTGATCATCAGGAGGGTACCATTTTAAAAGTAAGATAATTGAGAAATTGGTTAGAAAATACAACATTTTGCATACATTCTCAACTGCTTATCATCCCCAGACTAGTGGTCTAGTAGAAGTATCAAATCGCGAAATTAAAAGAATTTTAGAAAAAACTGTAAATCCTAATAAATTGGATTGGTCTGCTAGATTGCACACTGCTTTGTGGGCGTATAGGACAGCTTATAAAGCTCCTATAGGAATGACCCCGAATATATTGATTTTTGGTAAGACATGCCACTTGCAAGTAGAATTGGAACATAGAGCATATTAGGCTATTAATAAATTTAATTTCAATTTGAAGGATGTTGTCGAGAATATACTATTACAACTGAGTGAACTTGAAGAGATCTGAAATGAAGCATATGATAATGTAAAAATCTATAGAATAAAAATGAAAATCTAGCATGATCGGAAGATATTAAGAAAGAAATTTGAACCTAGAGAAGAAGTGTTGCTATATAATACAAGATTGAGATTATTTCCAAGAATATTGAAGTCTAGGTGGTTAGGAACATTCACTGTTATTAATATCTATGATTATGGAGCTATTGACATTGAAGATCCTAAAACTGCAAATGTATAAAGATAATGGGCACAAACTAAAATATTATTTTGAGGGGCAAAGACCAAGTTTTAAAGAGGTTTTAATTTAGAGTCATCCCGAGTAAAAATTTGTTACATCGAGCTGATGACGTTAAACCAAATGCTTTATGGGAGCAAACCATAGTTATGTTTGTTATTTTGCTTTGTTTTGGTTGTTATCATTGTTATAATTATATTTAATTTTTTCTTTGGAATCCAAAATAATTTTATATGTCATAAATGACATCTATTATTAGATTCATGGGAAGATTTGGATTTTATTCGGACAAAATATGATTTAGTGAGCTTACCTGCTCTGGGTGTCGACGACGCCATCTTACAGAGACTGGGCACCGACGGTGTCACACTTACAAAATTGCTATTTTTTGACAAAAAATTGGTTTTTGGAGGTTTTTGGCGGATTTCTTCCCCAAATAACTTCCAAACTCGTTTTTAAAGCCATTTTTGATAGGAAAAACGTTAATAGATTCACCAATTGAGACATCTCATGGCTTCCAATTCCAAAATTTCTTCAAAGAAATGGAATTTTCAATAGAAGAAAGTTCTCACCTTTGAAGCGTAGAAACTTTACGACAAAGTCCTTGTGAAGAAGATACTAATCAAGGAAATAGGCTTTGTGAATCGATGATTGAGTAATCCAAGTACTCCAGTGGAAGAGATGATTGTGCATAGGCATTGGAAAGTACTTTGCTACACTATTTTTATGGTAGTCATTCCTGTAGAGAAAGAGTTTTATGCAAATCTTTATGGACTCAACCAAGGAGGCTTCTATGTTCGAGTTAAGTGTGTACCATTTACTCCTTCTAGGATAAATGATATATTCATGATTGAAAGTGTTCCAATTTGCCACTAAACAAATTTTGTCCCTACAAGAGAAATCATGGATGAAGCCAATAGATACTTAAGTGATGAAAATTAAAGTTGGGAGACAAGAGATGACGATCATGTAAGTTTTCTTCTACACTCTTGAATCCTATATCGAAGCAATGACATTTCTTTATTTCTGCGAAGTTATTTCTAACTATGAAAATCGGTAAAGTTGCAAAGGAGAGTGTCATTCATAATTATTGCATTCAAATGGAAAAACCTATTGATGTGGGCTCTATAATTGTGAAATTTTTTTTGGGCTTGATTATGCATGGATCTACTTATGGTTTGGGACATCCTTCTACCAAATTTCTGCTTTGTAGTCAGTATCAAGTGCCGTATGAATATTGAGAAAATGTGCTTTCGCCTTAGAATCCCATGGACCCAACAAATTATTATAATTGCATAGGATATGGAGAGGAAGATGATATGAACATTATTATGGATCAACCATCTCATAATTCAACACCTTTAAGTCCTTGCAATCCTGAAAGTTTGATCATCCTAATTGGCTAATTAAAGAGCATTTTAATCACACTGGATGAATTGAAGAAGGTATGATACGTATGTTTAAGAAGAATTCTTGGATCAAAGAAGATTCGATCGATGAATTTCAATACTAACCTTTTTACAACCTTTATGTGCTTCACCAAATTATGGGAGACATTCGAGATGAGGATAGTTTTGATGTTGATGAGTAATAGTGACTCTTAAGACTGGATTTCTAGTATTTGAATTTATGCATTCTTGTGTGTTTGTTATGGATTTGCTTTGAATTTAAGATGCTTTATTCTTTGTTTGAGTGTTTGTTGTTTAGTTTTCAGCGTTAGGGTATTGTGGTTTGATTTTGACACTGAACTTTTATATTGTATGGCTTGCATTACTTGTAATGGTGTGTATTGATGACTTTTCTTGTAAGTGTTGGATTATATATATAAATGTGAAGTTTTGTTTTCTTTGTAAAATTTGTTGATAGTAGACCACTTAATGATGAAAATTAAATCTTAATAAGGCTAATTAGATGATGGCCTGACAAAGAAATGATTGAATTTAAGAAAAAATTTAAAATTAGAAATTTTTCTCTAGGCACCGACGGAGCCCGTATGGGCGTAGACGGCGCCCAAAAGTCGAAACTCCAGATTTCACTTAAAACCCACGAAATCTGCATGGTTAAAGCCATTTTTACCTCTTTTAGTCTTCTTCTACCTCTAGCGTTAGCGGAAACTTTCCCTAGGGCTTGCTTAAACTCGGATTTGAGGTGATTTGAAGAGGAAAGGAACTTGGATCTCATCTTTTATTGGTAAGAGCTTTACTTTAAACTTGAAATTTTTATTTTCACCATAGATTATTCCTACATTTTTAGATCTAAAATTTTGATGTTTTTGGAGAAAACTGAGAGAATCCATGGTGAAAAGTTCTTACCCATTACAATTATCATTGGAGTGTACCACATTATTATCTTTGAATTATTTGATTTTATTTGCACTTTTATAGATTTTATCATGGCTCCAAGAATGAGTGAGGGGAAGAGAAAACTTAATTTTGATGAGAAGAGATTTGTTAACATGAAGGCCCAACCACTATAATACCCAACTTTGAACTAAGAAGATTATTCAGGACCTTGCTTTTCAAAGTCCGGGTAGAGTCATTGAAAGGGTCATTGTTGATCGGCATTGGGAAAACTTTTGTTATTTTACTATCGAGTCTATTTTGGGCATAGTGCGAGAGTTCTATGCCAATTTTGGTGAAACTTCCGACGAACATGTGTTTGTGCGTGGAAAGATGGTGGAATTCACCCCAGATCGGATTAATAAATTTTATCCGTTGAGGGGTTCCTTCTGTGAGTAACCCAATTCAGTGCCACTAATGAAGCTTCAGATGAACTGATTGCATATCAAATTGATAGAAAATGAGAGCAGAAGCTGAATAACAAACAAAAGGTAAACTTTTCTGCTTTGAAGTTAAATGTTCCATCTAAAGCCTGACAATATTTCATTTCTGCAAGGTTATTACCAACATATCACCATAGCGAAGTGACTAAAGACGGAGCCATTTTAAACTTCTATATTTGGCACATGAAAGTGATTAATATTGCCTCTGTCATCAATAAGAATATTCTTGTTATTGCTAAGGGTGAGACAACTGGTAGATTAGGCCATCCTACCATGATTTTCACTCTATGTGAATAATCAAGAGTTTATTTTAGAAGAGATGAAGAGAAAGTTGTGCCTCTAAAGCCTAATGGAAAAGAAAATATTAAGACTTATGAATCTCATGTTGGATAGAGAGCTGGGAGTAGTAGTCATGATATTCTTTCTACTTCTAGTGTTATTACTCTTCATGGAATTAGGGGGCAACAGATGATCCAATAAAGACGTGTTAACAATGCATCAGGCTATAGATTCTTATAATGATGATTTTATGGTGAGGAGAATGGAATGTGAAACTGCTTATAATGAAGCCATGGTTAGATTCTTGAAGGATGATCCTACTGTGGAATTCTCTATTTGTCCTAGTTTCAATCCATATCAGCAGCAAGATCTGAATGTATATAAGGAAGAAGAAGAAGAAGGAGAAGAAGAAGAAGAGCAAGATGAGAGTGATTACTGATTGTGGTATGTTGTTACATTGATTTGTTGTTATGTATTATTTTGTTATAGAACTTATGATTTGTTTTATGTTTGATTCCTTGGTGAGACTCTGCGATGTGTGTACATGTGTTTAATTTTTAAACTGCTTTGTTAAATTTGGATTTAAACTGTTGTATATTTTCATGAACTGTTAAATGTTTAGTTTAAGTTTTTAAAATGTCCCTTTAACCTGCAAATCATTGATATGTTATGTTTAGCACACTTTCGATATTATTATGTAGTTGTTATTATTAATGATTGATCAATACTTGCATACCTTGAAGAGAAAAGAAATGGAAGACCTGGTACGTACAAGTTAGTACTTTTTGTTCTTTCGTCCTACTTTTATATTTCTAAAGTAATTTATTTAAAAAATTTAAGTTTGGAGGGAAGAAAACCTAAACTTTTATTTGTCCTCAAATGAACTATCTATTTTTTAAAAACTATTTTTAACATAATTTATGGTAAGAATTTAACATTAGAAAGTTATATTTTTTATTTTATTTAAATATTATATAGTAGACTTTAGACTTAAGTTTTAACAATGAAAGTTAATTTTATAGTTAAAATATTTAGTACAAGAGAATAAGACTATAGTTTACTAATTAAAGTAAATGAAAGAGTATTTTTCAAATATTTAATAGTCTTAGGATTACATGTAAGAAGAAAGGAGTGAAACTTTATGAAGTAATTTTTATACTAAAATTGATGTATAAATAAAGAAATGTAATGAGTTATATTTTTAAAAATAGGATGGTGAAGTTCAAAATCATTTAAGGCTGTCCAGATATAGTAATTCTAGCATAAGAAAAGAGAGAAAAGAAAATAAATGATTGAAAAACAATCCATACATATAAAATAAAAGAAAAATAAAAGAAAAATATATGTGAGGAGAAGCTTGAGGAGATGCCTAATCAAAAATTCGCTTCACTTGAATTAACCTAAGGAACAGAACTTAATCACATTTCTGGATTTATATGGATACACTAGTGTCTTTATTAGTAGAGGCTTCATGAGAATTCTTTTTCATATGATTTTTCTAAGTGTTATTAATATGAAAAATTGCACTTATTCTTGAAATGAATAGAAGACTAGAACTCTTAAAATTGATTACTAAATATCTTACCTATAGTTTGACTACAATTATTAAAACTGATTTAAAGGTCTTGCTATTATATTTTTAAATAAAAAATTGTAACAGTTATAATGTTAAACTCACTACCATGAGTCGGAATTTTAATTTAGTAAAAGAGTTACTTAAGGACAAGTAAAAACTAGGTTTTGGGGATTTTGATGCATTAGAAAAATATTGGAATTTGCACATGTTTTTTATATTCATTTTTTGTGATATTGCGCTTTAAAGAAGTGTATTAATGTTTTATTGTAGGTATGATGATTTTAGGCTTTTGGAAAGCAAAAAAGGATGAAATTTGAAGTCAAATGAGGTGATTCTTGAAAAACAGGGTCTGGACGCCGATGGCGCCAGGCTGGGCACCGATGGCGCCATTTGACAGATAATTCAGAATTAAAATTGTGGCTAGGTAGTTACACATGATTTCATTGTAGATTCAACATATGTTGATGCTTTTTTATGGTTGCTTGAGACATCTCTTAGGAAACTCATCCCTACACTATATTAGAAGGCTAAAACCACCAAAAAATCACTAGTTTAAATGTGTTAGGCGTGGGTGTGAGTAGAAAAAAGTGAAGAGTCACTGTAGAAAGTCTGTGGAGTCTTGTTTGGAGTGTGTTTTGATTGTTTTTGAAAGAAGAGAAAGAGAATCAAAGGAACTTCAAAGGATTTTCTTTGGAGAAGAGTTACAAATAAGTTGTGTTTTGTATGAACATTCTTTTATATATAAAATCCATACTTTCTCATATCTTCCTTATGAATTCTGAGTAGATTTATTTGTCTTTCTTCATGTAATAAGATATGGTAAAATGAAGAGATGGATTAGATATGCCTTTTAAATGTTAAATACTTGTGGTGATCATACACTTCGTTCTTCATTTACTTTTCGATCTGACCAATTGAAATGTTAAAATTTGTTGTGAAACATAAGATCCAAAAGGACAATGAGTTCTACGACAAAGTGGAGATCACATTAAATTCTATGGATGAGAATGTAGTTCATTTAGTTTAGTGCAAATAAATAGGGAAATATACTTTGTTGGGCATAGAATTGGTGATTTTAAGGGTGACAAACTAAAATCCTTAATTCGGTCTTAGTGTTTGGAAACTAAAGCGAGAATTAGACCTCAGGGGAGAGGAAGTGGGAGCTCTAAAATGGGTGCCAGTATCCTCTCAACCTAACCATGGATTTAGGGACCAAACATAAGATTAGCCAATGTTCTTTATACACTTAGCAAAGGGTAAGAAATTTGAATGCTTCTATATGACACAATACAATTCCAACAATCTAAATCTTTCACTAACTATAAATTCATTGCAAGGGGAAGGATGCTTTCTCAAAATTTGAATCTTTCATTATTAAATTAGTAAAGCTTCATTTAAAATCAGTAATTTACTTTGAAGTTTATAAAATAATTTGGTAAATTTAAATACAATAGTATATTTAAATATTATCAACTTGTGATTTTCACCTGTAGGTTTTATAAAGTTTAAAAATTGAGTTATAGTACTACTGTCATATGTTGCACCTTCCTCGTGGGATCGATAAATAGAACTCCAATAGAGCCCTGCATTACTTGTGTGATACATATACTTGCATTTGTATTTTGGTGTCTAAAAGAAAATAAATTGAAATACAAAACACTGCATCATTTACCCGGGATAGGGGTCGTTAAAACAAGAGGTGTCATTAAGTATCACTTAATATCTTCGAAAGCCCAATGGCATAGCTCTTCCTAAATGAATTCGACATCCTTTTGAAGTAAATTTGAAAAGGTTAGACACCTTCCTGACATATTAGATATAAAGGGTCTTAAGTATACCAATTTGCTTTGAAAAGAGCGTAGTTGCTTCAATGCTTTGGGAAGAGGCATTTCTAAGATAGCTTTAATCTTCTCTAGGTCGATTTTGATTCCCTAATGACGAACAATGAATCCTAGAAATTTCTTGGAGTAACCCTGAAGGCACACTTTAAGGGATTCATCTTGAGATTTTATTGTCGTAATCGTTCAAAGACTATCCTCAAATCATATACATGGTCTTCTCTTTTCTTACTTTTGATGACCAAATCATCCACGTAGCACTCTACATGATTGTGAATTAGGTCACTAAAGATCCTTGTCATTGCTTGTTGGTATGTAGCTCCGAAGTTTTTTTAATCCAAATGGCATTACCGTGTAACAGTAGATCCCAATCAGATTTCTGAAAGCTGTAAGTGTTTCATCTTTTGGAGCCATCTTGATTTGATTATAGCCTGATGATCCATCCATAAAAAAGAAAATTTTATGTGCCGATACAATGTCCATCATTAGTTCCGGTATTGACAATAAGAATTCATCCTTTAAACATGCCTTATTTAACTCCCTGAAGTCGACAAATACTCATATCCATCTATTCTTCTTCTTCACTGGTACAACGTTGGCCAACCACGTGGAATATTGCTCTTCCCACACAAAGTTAGTGTCTATCAATTTCTTCACCTCAGTTGTGACTTGATGTTCTATATCGAGGCACATTCTTTTGGAAGCTTGCTTTACCAGGGTCATACATGGATCCACTTCGAGGCGATGAACTGCGACTTCTGGAGACAAACTTGGCATTTCATCATAGCTCCAAGAGAAACAGTCCTTGAACTATGATAACAATTTGGTTAAATCTGTAGATTCTTCGTCACTGAGTAGAGAAATTATGAAAGTCAATCGGGCTGCTCCTCAATCCCGAGATTGATTTCCTTTATTTCATCGACTGTAGTCTTGATTTCCTCTTCGAATTCTTATGGAGCATCATCTATCGGTTGGTTTTCGTAACCATCTCTAACGTCAAAGCATTGTTCTTCTGATTGGCCAGTAACAATCATGCAAAATTCTAAGTCATCAACTCGTCCTATCATACCAAATTCAAGATCTTCCTTTGAGTTGGGAGTTCATCCTTTAGTATTTCATAGATTCTCAAAAAGTTACAACTTATTCTTTGGCATTTGTTTTGGCACATATCTCTGTTGAATTAACTTTTGTACATAAGGAGAAAAGTAACCAAATGGTAATTTTGTAAATTCATTAGAATTGCTTTATTCCAAATGTATACAAGTTTCGAAAGTAGAAGAAGAAGCACAGTAAAACTTGATCGGCTTGAAATCACCATTACTTCCTTAACTTCCATACTCTCGATCTTTTGAGGATGGATCGGAGGTCATGGCTTGCAAATAATAGTTAATGTGATCATAAATTGACTCATATTCTTGCTTTTATGTATCATCCTAGGTGATCTTGAACTAAGGCTTCTTCTAGCTTATTGTCATTTTATCTTCATCAGGTTTATGTTCCTCTGAGCTTCCTTCTATGTCTATGTTGATCGATGGCTTCTTCTATTCAATCATCTCATTAATTCTTCATTGCTTCTATCCCCAGCCTCTGTCTCAGATGCGTGGGCTAAAAGAACCTCCACTAACTTGTTCTAAAGGAGTGGTGGGAGATCGTTGAAGAGGAGCTCAACGTTCTCATTCTCGTGATGCTTTCGAATCTTTAATATTGTTTGGCATAACTTCTCTTGAAAAGATGGTCTTCTTTGGGGGAGCATAGTAGGCGGCGTCTTCGTGGATGCCCGCTTCATGTATTGAGAATGGTTGTAGGTCTCCCTTAATGTAGTGTTCTTGTCCATCCTTGTAATACTTGATGCGCTGATGTAGTGATGACATGACAATATTATACTCGTGAAACCGCGGTCGACCAAGCTGAGTGTTGAACGAAGTGTCCACGTCGATGACAAGAATTTTTGCGGTTATTACTAGATCTCCAACTTCCATTAGCAGTGTTATCGATCCAAGTGCTCTTTCTCCTTTCTGATTCAATCTTCTTAACATCATCTTATATGTAGTGAGTTCCTTCAAGTCAATATCCAAATATGCTAGCGTATGTAGAATCATTATGTTGACTAATGCTCCTGGATCTACCAAAACTTTGGAAAGCACGTATCTACCAATGTTGACGTAAATGTAGAGTGGTCGGTTGTGTTCAGTAGTACCAAGTAGCAAATCATCATCAGTGAAGGTTACGCCAGGCTATCCTTTCAAGGTACAAAATCCATCCGAGGATGTACTAGCCAACTACGCTAAGAAAATTTCTGGATCAAGTAGAGCCTTGACCATATTTTCTCTGATCTTCTTTAACAAGATTAGAGCATTGTAGATGCTTAGTTTGGCTGGAAAATTCCTAAGATGAGCTAGTACATTGTAATGAACATAATTTGAACCTCCAGTTTCTACTTAAATGTTTGTGTCCTCTATCGGCTGAGGTGATTCTTCTCAAATAACCACTTTTTTCCCCTTTTCTATCGAAGCTGTTCTCGGGAGTAAAACCTTTTTCACTCCTTAGATTTACTTATATTATCTCTTCTTCTTTCGCTGTAGAAGCTGACTATTCTGGTGTTGATTCTAAATCTAAACAGTCTAAGTCTATGGCGATCGGTGTTCCTTTGCACTTGAGGACTGGCTCATCGCTTTCTGAACTATCATAGTCAGTGTTATCAATGCCTTCTGTGTCTTTGTCAACATCTTCATCTGGACTTAATATGATTTGAGGATCATTTTTGGAATTAAAATTGGGGTTAGATTGGTCATGGTCGGTTACGTCATCACTAGAGATAGTTAAAACGTAACCGAAATCATCAATGTTATTATCAAAAGACCCTAGAGGGGCATAGAGGAAATCGTATAGAACTAACAGTTTAAGGGATTTCTCCCCTAAATCTGAGACAACCAATCTAACGGGGGCAGCCCCTATCTTATCCTTCACGTTATCAATCTTCACTCCATCTATGATCTCCTTCTTCTCGATCCTCTGTTGTGAAGGTTTCTCCAGTGTGATCTCCATCTTTGGCTTAGGAGGTAGCAGAATCTGTGCAGTGGCTTACTGTGAAGTGGTCTATATGTGATCCATTATTTTTTTAAAGGACTTCATTCAGGCTGTGCTCCATCCATCCCTACCGGCATATAGATCTATTTGATAGAATGGCTCGGCCGAAATCATATTTACAGAACCTCTTTCAAGTTCTATTAATATTAATTTGGTATTGTCATGTTTCAATCCCTATAGTTCTTCTCAAGCCAATCCTTAAAGCTAACATAATTCTCTATGGTATGTCCAAGCAACCTGTGGTACGGGCAGTAGTTGGGATGATCCTTCAGGTCGACTTCTTTCAATTTCTTTAGCTCAGCCAACTTGAAATTTTGTTTCTTTATCAAATTCTGGAACATCTTTACCATGAAATCATCTTTTAAGGAATAATTCTTATTTAGCC
Source organism: Papilionanthe hookeriana x Papilionanthe teres (assembly GCA_022702705.1). NCBI lineage: Eukaryota > Viridiplantae > Streptophyta > Magnoliopsida > Asparagales > Orchidaceae > Papilionanthe > Papilionanthe hookeriana x Papilionanthe teres. The sequence goes on along the minus strand of CM040421.1, from coordinate 127,301,288 downwards.
GAGCTGCTATCGTCAGACCTTGTCTTTCATCAGTTCTGTATGGTCTATACTATTTTATTTTTAATAATTTATTTACTCTCTGCATATTTTTAATTCTCCATGCATGTATACAATTCACCATAAGATGGCACCATGCGGCTTTCAAGCCTCTGAATTCGGGAGCATTCCCCGAATTTTCCAAAGTCGTAGGCCATCCCTATGAAGAGTTATTGATTTTTCAAATTCATGTTACCTTTCTGGTATTTTAATTCCAATAAATAGCATGTCGTGAAATAAATTCTAGAAAACTTGGTGATGTTCCTTATAAATCGAGGACCCTGTGAAAAACAGTTTTCGAGTTAGTTCATTTAAAACAACCCTAATCGCTTAAACACCCAAAATGGATCTCTAATTAATTAGAGCTAACCATACATTAAATTGACTTCAAATCAATTCTCCACTGATCTTTAGGATCAGAGGAACCCACCATAAAAATTTGAGGTCAATCGACTGGGTTAGCCCTACTAATTGGCCGATTAAGCCATTTAGTCATTTTAAACTTTAAAAATTCATAACTTTCAAAAATACTTTTTAAAAATTCACCAAATTGGTTTTGGAGCCTCTCCGATATCAGTGTAACTTAACAAAATTAAAATTTCAATTTTCTAAAAAGCTTCGATTTTTAATATTATTTTAATATTTTAATAATTAAAAATAATAAAAATCACAAAAATAATAAAATTCACCAAAATGTTATATTTTTTGAATTTTAACTACTTAGGAATAAATCCCATATTTTTCTTAGGTCTATTTAGTGAGATATTAAATTTTAAAGCTCTAGGGTAATTTTAAAATTAAAAAAAATGTATTTTCTCGCATTTTCACTAAAATAATTTTATAATAAATCAGAAAAATCTGAAAATTGTAAATTTGATTCTCTGATTTCCTTGATATCATAGATTTTTGAAAATATAAAATTCATTTTTCAACATTTATTTTATTTTTAAATTAATTAACACTCCAAAAGTTAAAATAATTATAATAAAAATAATATAATTCAAAAAATCACCAAAATCGCCTAGTATCTCTACCACAGTAATGTCCCCTAATTTTCTTAAGGACTTAAACTTTACCTTGGTCATGTTATTAAATTTTCCAGAAATCTCTATTTTCTACCAAAAATAATTATATAAATAAATTAAATACATAAAAAATCACATTTTCTCCTCTCATGTCTTTAATACATACGAGTGAAGTCACATAAAAATTTCAAGTTCATTTGAGTTCAATTTAGTGAGTTATGAAATTATTGAGTTTAAAGGGTAAATGGTAATTAAAATTTTAATCCTTAATTAAAACTTTAGGTTTAATAAAAAATTAATAAGTAAAATATTTGATCCTAATTGAGCCTGATGATTGAAATTTAAATAATTAAAGGGTAGAAACCCATTAAGCAATTTTAAAATAATTAAACCTTAATAAAATAATTGATTAAATTTAGATAATAATAAAATTTGAATTATTAAAATAGGGATATTATTAGGAAGATATTTATTCTTTAATTTAAAATCCCTAAATTAATTATCTCATCAATATTCAATTCTTAATTAAAATGATAACTCAAATTCAAAATATTAAAAGACTTAATCATTAAACTAAAATTAAATTATTAAACTCTTTAAAATTTCAATTAAAAAATTAAAATAAAAATTAAATTAAATTAAATTAAATTAAATTAAATTAAATTAAATTAAATTAAATTAAAATTAAAAGTTTGATTAAATTAAAGATTAAATTAAATTAAATTAAATAAACAAATTAAATTAAATTAAATGAATAAATTAAATTAAATTAAATTAAATAAATAAAATCAAATCAAATTAAGTTAAATTAAATAAAATAAATAAAATTAAAATTAAATTAAATTAAATTAAATTAAATTAAATAAATTAAATTAAATTAAATTAAATTATATCAAACTAAATTAATTTAATTTAACATCAAATCAAACTAAATTGAATTAAATTGAATTAAATTAAATTAAAGATTAAATTAAATTAAATTAAATTAAGTCAATTAAATATAACATCACCAAAGACATAAAGAATTCAAAATAAATCTAAAATAACTCAACACTATTCCAAATTTAAACCCTTTGATTGAAGTTAAACTAAGTCATAAACCATTCGAACATCAATTTACCCTCGAAAGCTTTAGTTATCATAACTCCTAAATAGAATATTAAATGAAATATTACTTCACTCTATGTGACATTCAAACATCCTAAGCTTCACCGAGTAAGATAATAACAAACTTAACTAAACCTCGGACGATTAATTCATTTGTGTAATCAATCCAATTGACTTAAAACAATCCCCTGTAAATATTGTAAAGATGTTTAAGATTCTTCTTAAGCACTTCCTCAATAATATGACAGATATTTATAAGAACAATCAACCCACCGTTTTTCACGAAGAAAATCGCTCTCTAAACCAAAACACAAGGAACCTCGACGTCATAGAAATGACCACAAGGTGATTGGGAATTTGGCAAAACCACAACCCTTACCTACTACCTAGGAACTTTGCTTAAATATTCTAATTGTGTCTTAAGTGCAGCTTCGGGATGACGGGAAGACCCTCCAGTACGTTTATTTTATTGCAATTTACTTTCGTACCCTTACATTATTGCAATTTCATTAATCGCATCGCACTTAGTTTTCTTTACGATAAACAACTCGTCGCATGAAAACCCACACCTTTAGGATAGTCCCTAAAACTGAAACTAAAACTAAGTTAAAAGTCATCGCAAGATAAAATTCACCACCACAACATTTCAAAATATAAAACAACTCAAAATCTTTAATCACAAACAGAACACAAAACTACAATTACAACTAAATTAAAACGTCCCCCGCGATGATCGTGAATACCGATGATGTAACCTACGTGTTGCTAACGGATTTCCCACGTCTAAATGAAAGTGTGGAACTCATTTAGTCGAGTTTAGCAAATTCATCTCGACTAAGTAAATCGATAAAAATAATGATGCCTAAGGATGGAACCGTTGATCTTAACCGGTGTCGTTATAATCAACTTTAAGATTTGTTTTAATTAAAATATTGAAAACACTTGGAAATTAAGATTTTCTCTAAACCAAAACACTTTTCTCATCCCCCGATTTATGACTTCTAAAATCAACCTCTCGCAACAACAAGGAGATCGGCTATTAAGGCAAAGACGACATCGTCATCAACAAAACCTCGAGTCTACTTCAAAGAAAACTTTCCTAGAATTAAAAAACAAAGCCATAGAACTTCGAGGTAGTTTGCCTAGTGCAACATAAATCCTCAACTCTTCGTTAGGCATTTACCTTGTAAATTAAGCCCTAACCGGTCTTAAAGATTCCGAGGTAGTCGTCCGATACGACATAAACCCTCACATCTCGGTGCTATTCGTTTGATTTTATCATACAAATATAAGCCCTCCTACTCAATTAAAATTGGCAAGATCAAACATTTAAATAAATATTAGACTTTCCTAAACTCAAGCCAAACAATGATACTGAAATACTCAAGTTCACTTCGAATCCGTGATTTCTCCTACTTTTCTTCCTTTGAATTCCCAAAACAAAATGTTCCAAATTTGATCCATTCCCTAATAAATTCCAAAATTCAATCCTTTCGAGAGCTTAAACTTTGAAATTTCAAGATCTTAATTATTGATTATTATCGAGAGTTTTCTTAGGTGATTCCCGTCACTTAAGATGTAATTAACTACAGGGGCTTGCCCCATGGGGAATTTTAAAGAACTCGTGTAATATAAACCCCGTTTAATGCTTTCATATTAAGTGTGGGAATTTGTCGGCTTATAAAATTGGTTCGTTGCACTGCCCAGATGTCACAAATCTTCTAGCTTTTCCATGACCGAGCCCCACCATCATGTCGCGTCTATCCTTAGGATGTATACACGGCCTGCGGTGCGGTGCTCGTTTATATAAACTATTCTCAGATGTGAGATCGGTTTAATCCTCATCTTAAAACCTTCAAATTTAAAATTATTTTCAAAATCAAATACTACTTATCGAAATTATTTATTTAAACTAGATTAAAATTCGCTCACAACTTCGTTAGGCGACCCCTTTCCAAAATAAAACACACAACCTAAAAATATGCCGATGCCAGGTGGTTGTTCAAAGAAGAATCAACCCCATCAGAAGAATTGCCCATTCTGGAAGAAACTGAAACACATAGTAACACGTTGACTATAACGTGCTAGCCTATCTTAGGAAACCACAAACATAAACCGAGCATCTACAACGCTCTCATCTTATCAAAAGAGATGAGGAAGCTCGATTAAGGCCTTACTTGTTCCTGCAGATTTGTTTAGCTCAAATGGCCGGAGATTCCCTAGACGAGGTTTGCTCGTTAAAGAACAACGAGGTGTTACCTTCGCGGACAAGGATCTATTGTTACTGGATTTCCACTCCTCGATCACAACCGACCGTTGTACATTTCTGCCACTAGAAAGTTTACGCTCTCCGCAGTATTGGTGGATCCAAAGAGCGTCAATCAACATAATGAATCTCTCGCACGTTAGCATACTTGAAAATTGATGCTCGCTAGCTTGAAGCGGACAAGATGTTACTAAGAGGATTCAACCGTAAAGGAGAAAGAGCCCTCGCATCAATAACGCCGTTGATGAAGACCGGTGATTTAACAAAGACGACCGCAAAATTCCATAATTGATCTCCCGAAACATCATTCAAAGCACTACCGTCGACCTCATGGATACGAGAACCGATGGTACCGTTGGTCGTCTCTGCATTAGTGCATAAAATACGCGATGTAGGAGAACAAGGCATTAAAGGTGACTTGCAACCTTCTCCATACATGAAATTGGAATTCATGAAGATGCAACTTACTACGCGCCTCCAAAGAAAACAATCTTCTCCAGAAATACCATGCCAAATGAAGCAAAAGATGTTCAAGACGACGAAGAACCTCAAGGTCTAGTCCTCAATACCACCACCACTCCCTTACCGCGAGATGGCAGTGGTTCTTCACAACTCGCACTCCGAGGTCGAGACCGGGGACGAGGTCGTGGCGTAAACGTTGGGACAATCGTATCGCAAGTTTCCAAGTAATCAACGTGAATCGGGAGAACACCAAGAAGAATAAGAAATCAAGAAAGAAGAATACAATAAAACCGTAAGGAACCACAATTCAAAGATCTCCCTCAAAGATGAAAAGAACGAGGAATATAAATCAATGCACGAGAAGATTAACTACCACAAATACTACTAGGCTCCACCCCGATCCAATTTGACAAGATCGAGGTATGGTGGTCAAGGAAGTGCATGGCGGTGGTGCTAAACCAATCAAATTTTACCGTGGTAATTCTTCTTCCAATAATGAAAAAGATGTACAATTTCCGAAGATGTTGCTTCTTCCGAATTAATGGAATTACCGTTTCGAGGGTACTCTCCCCCGTGTTCAAAATTTAATTCAACGTGGCATCTTACCTCGACAATGGACAAAGGGTCAATCACAACATTTCGAAAGACTATGGAACATGCCCTCGTCGGCCTCCCAATTAAAAACATGGGTCTCGCATTCGGCACAGCAGTTCGCCGACGATACGGAATTTTGCTCGGTTGTCACTTGCGAGCCTAATAAGGACTCGCTCGTGTTTCAGAGACCTCGAAGATCTACCAATCGTGAGATGCTCCACCAGACTCAAGAAGAAATCAAATCTACAATAGACGAGTTAATGGAAGTTAACTTAAAGTACTAGCGAAAATCCTAGACCAACCTTTGTTAGCTCCTTACTCAATAAAGAATATTCGAGGAAATGATCAAGCTATTAATGGAATTCAAGGACTGCTTTGCTTCGGAGTTACGACAAATGGGCTCCTGAAGTCGCAGTTCACAAGTTAGGAGTAGATCCTACTGCTCCACGTACAAGCTCTCGAAGAATGCGTCTAGAACCGAGCAACAAGTAATACCGGGTTAAGAAGCTAATCGATGCTAAATTTTTCCGTGAAGAACAATACCCTACTCGTTAGCCAACGCGGTACTAGTCGAAATAAAACGGTCAGATCAGAATCTCGTGTAGACTTCAGGGATTAAATAAAGCATGTCCAAAGGATGAATTTCCATTGTCAACTTTAACTCGATGATCGATATCGTCTCAACACATGAAATGTTTTCATTCATGGATGGACTGCGAGGATACAACCAGATAAAGATGGCACTGTGAAGACGAAAAGCTCACAAATGCCTTTCGTAACGCCAATCGGAGTGTATTGCTACGCAATGCCATTCGGACTAAAGAACTAGGAGCAACATATCAAAGAGAAATGACAAAGATTTTTGATGATCTCATTCACAACCAAGTCGAGTGCTACATGGATAACGTGGTCATCAAAAGCAAACCGAAGGAAGATCACCCGTATGATTCGAGAATTATTTTCGAGCCGACCGAGATAATACAACCTTAAGATGAATCCCTTAAAATGCGCCTTCGGCGTCACCTTCGAGAAATTCTTAGGATTTGTTGTTCGACATCGGCGAATGGAAATTAATCCGAAAAGATTAAAGCTATCTTGTAGATGCCGCCTCCGAAAACCTTAAAAACAAACCTACGATCCTTTCAAAGGAACATTATACCGATCGCTTTATCTCGAACTTGTCGTGTAGGTGTGAGCCCCTTCTCCGCATTAGTTAAAAAGGATGCCAAATTCATTGGGGAAGAGAAATGCCAACGGGCCTTCGAGGGACATTAAGCAATACTTAATGACACCTCCCGTCTTAGCAGCCCCACTATGTAATTCTTTATTAATACTTTATACCGTGGCTTTATATGACTCTCTCGGAGCCCCGCGCCCCGTGTCAATGATGAGGGAAAAGAAAATGCTCTTTATTACTTGCCGTCGTCTAATCCCGACGGAAGTAAAGTATCCCTCCGATTGAGAAGCATTGTTTGGCCCCGATCTTCGCCGCACAAACTTGCATTACATGCTTTCTCATAAGATCAACCTCATTTCGAAAGTTAACTGGCAAATATTTGATGACCCGACCGACACTTTCCGGCGTACTTTCCAGGTGGTCGATGATACTATTAAAATTGGATATAACTTTTATTCCTCTTCGCGCCGTAAAGGGACAAATACTACCGACTTCCTCTTTGAAGCACATCCTTGTCGCGTATTCGCCTCTCGACGACGATTTGCCCGACGAGTGCATAATAAGCCAGAAGACACCGATGATCAACGCTCGGGAACTATACTTCGACGAGCATCCCCAAGACAAAGACAAGAATCGCAAACTATAGTGCCCGTAAAGCAGTGAATCGACTAATCTTTATAACACCGAGCGGATGCTAAGATACTCCTACCACTTAATAGAGTCGCGCACAAACAACGAAGCAGAATACGAGGCCCCTCATATGTGACTAGAACCGACCATTCAAACGGGAATATCGGATATCAACATCTACAGAGATTCTCACTTGATCATTCAATGTGCTCAGGACAATACAATCTTAAAGCCAAGACTCCGTGCAATACTTTCAGTATGCCATGAAACCGTTGGAACAAATTCCAAATGTAACAATCTACAAGATCCCCGTAAGAGAAAATGCCCTCGCATGCGCTAGCTCACCTTACAAAAGAATTTGCCTCGCTTACAAGATGAGTCGCTCGAAGTGTCGGCTTTAAGGAAGATGTGTCCTATCACAAACTCGACATGGATATGATACGTAAATCGAAAAAGCAGAGGAATCCGCTTGCAGCAACGTTGACAGAAAACACAAGAGATCACACAACCGCTATCAGTATTACCCGCAAACAAATTACCGACAATAAGTCATTAGCCCATCAAATCAAGAAAAGAACTCGTCTTATGCATTAATAAACAATACATTATACAGAAGGTCTTTTGATCGTATGTGGTTAAGATGCCCGAACGGGTCCGAGGCTCGTGCAATTGTCAAAGAGAAGCATTCTAGACTTTGTGGCACTCATCAATCGTGTCCGAAAAATGAAAGATTCCAAACCAAGATTAATTAGATGGATGCTATTAATGCAAGAATTCGATTTTGAGATCGTTAATAAGAAAGGAACTCAATCAAATCGTTAGATCATTTATCAAGATTAGAAAATCATTAATTATCCGATATCAAAAATGAAATTATGTATTTACTTTTCCCGATGAACAACTATATAATATCAATGAGTGGAAAATACCATGGTATGATGATATAGTAAACTATATAGTTAGTAATATTTTACCACCTATGCTAACTTTGCAACAACAAAAATTCATCCATGATACGAAAACCTATTTTTGGGATGAACCATATTTACGTAAGCAATGTAAGGATTTAATTATTAAGATGTGTACCTTATGAAGAAATCGAATTCAATTATTCAAAAAATCGTCAGCGATTCGATTTACATACTGACCGATAAAACTGCTTATAAGATTCTACAATCTGGATTTTACTGGCCTACTCTATTTAGAGATGTATAGCGTATATATTAAACTTGCGATAAATGCCAAAGAGTAGGAAATATATCTAGAAGAAACGAAATGCCTCTAAATTTTATATTAGAAGTTGAAATTTTTGATGCCTTGGGATTAGATTTTATGGGACCTTTTATTCCTTTGTTTGGAAACTCATATATTAAGAGTCATTGACATGTTTCCAAATGGATCGAGGCACAAGCTTTACCTAGGCGTGATGCTAAGAGTGTTTCAAAAATTTCGATGAAAATATTTTTTACCAGATTTTGGAATGCTTCAGAGTGATTATCACCGACGGAGGAACTCATCTTAAATAAATACATTCACAAATCCAGAAAAATACAATATTACTCATAAGATATCCAATCGCTTATCATCCACGTACTAAATAGATTAGCCGAAGTATCTAATCGTGAGATTAAGCGTATTTTAGAAAAGTCCTGTGGAATCCTAATAGATCGACCGGTCTATAAGACTAGACACGATTATGGGCTTATAGGACTCGCTTATAAACTCGATTTGAATGACTCCCCATGTGCTTATATATGGAAAAACATGCCACTTACCAGCTTGAATTGGAACATAAAGCAAATCGCGATTAAAGAATTTAATTATAATATGAAGGAAGTCAAGAGAAAAGATTGCTGCAATTAAATAATCAGAAGAATTGTGAAATGAATCATATGATAATGATCGGATTTATAAAGAAAAGATGAAATTATGGCATGATCGTAAGATTAATCAGAGAAATTTTGAACTGTGATTATGGAGTTTGCCATATAATACTAGATTGAATTATTTCCCTCAAAATTGAAGTCTCGATGGTTAGGACCTTTCACCATAACTCAAATATTTTCATACGGAACTATAGAAATCGAAGATCAAAACTGACATAAATTTAAAGTTAATGTACATAGATTAAAACCATATTTCGAAGGTAAGACTAACTATAAAGAGGTTTTAATGAACAATCTAATTAATAATTAAAATTAGCCTGGGCCGACGACGTTAAACCAAGTGTTTTATGGGAGGCAACCCGTATTAGTTATCTATTTTTATTTGTATCTTAATAGTTAGTCTATATTATTGAAACTTTACTACTCAATTATTATTAAGAATCATCACATATTCAACCATTATGATGAGAAAAGAAATTATTCGATTTAGAGCGAAATTGGACATTATTTTGGAATCTCGCCAATCTGTGAGGTCGATGACGCCGATGCCGAGGTTCGCGCCTAAATTAAATTCGCTTTATTTATCGAGCTCATTGACAGTGAGAAACGTCCCACTACGCGAGAATCCGGGATGCGCTTTATAATCGAGTCGCCGATGGCGAGAAACTTCTCGCCGACAGCGAGGAAGAGTAAAGATGAGTTATTTATACTTTGAATGCGGATTTGGACGGTTTCAACACCAAATCCTTTGTGAAAACCCATTCTTAAATCATTCTAAGTCTGCCTTCTTCACTAGAATTCATTCCATTCACCATAATGGCCTCCAAATTCTTAGATTCCTCTAATTCGCAGTGTTTAACCTGAGGAAATTTGTGAGTGCGGAAGCGCAGCGGATATCGAACAAGGTTTTGGAAAAGAAAAGAGTTATCAAGGAACAGGATTTGTCAATCGAGGATTAGAGAATTCCACTATGAAGATAAGAAATGACGTGCACAAGCGTAATCGGGAGGTATTGTTGCACTACGTCTTCTCGTCGTTATTCCGGCCGTGAAAGAGTTCTACTCTAACTTACACATCAATAATGGGAATATCTAATACCGAGGAAGATGGGTGATGTTTACTCCATCAAGAGTAAATGAATTATTCTCTATAGAAAACACCCCGTATGTCACTATTCAAATTTTGTGCCTTCTCGATATAATATGAATGAGATATTTCGATATCCGACTCGATGAACCGAAGATCGGGGAAATGCTTGAAGACGGGTATGTTAGTTTCTCTCGCATCACTTTTGAATCCCGTCTCAAAGCACTCGGCACTTTTTCATCTCATCTAAATTGTTACCTACTATGAGGTAAACAAGGTTTCGAAGGAATGCGCCATATTGAATTATTGCATTCAAATTGATCGCCTATCGATGTTGGATCAATAATTGTTAAGTCCGTACTGGGTTTAATTGTGCATGGGTCGGGCTTCACCTGACTAGGACACCCATCTACTATTTTTGCATTATGCAATAAGATTGTGTTTCTTATAGCTGAAAATGTCTACACTTAAGCCGCTCGATCCTGCCGCATATGTTCCCGCCTGATAATAATGAAGACATTACATTTTTTCGATAGCCATTTAATAATCCTCATAGCAAGGCCTATTTCAGATAAAATGGAGTTACTTATGAAGAAAATTAAGGGAATGGAGAAAGAATCATATAATGTGAGAGATTTAATTCACAATATGTCCGATTTATTCGATCACATTGATCGGAGGATGAAGGAACACTCGATCATTCTATAATCTTAGTTAGCTTTCTTCATTTGCCGAGATAGAAGGGTTGGATCATCGAAGAATCGCTTCGGAATTTCCCTTCAAACCTTTCTATAACTTATTTTGTGCATCATCACAAGAGTCGTAAATATCGTAGAGGACGAAGATTCGACCTCAAGAGTGCGTAGTAAAGATTTCCAGCGTATGCTCGTATTTATGTTATTCGATTTGATTTAGATTTTATTATGTCTAGAGTGATGATTTGAATATCTCAAACTTAATCAGACATGCGTCATAGTTTTGTACGCATTTACCGTGTCGTGGATTGGCTCGTTGCGTCGATTAGTAGCAAGGATCGAAGCTCAAGTCTGACATAGAGTTTAAAATTATGTTAGTTCGTACATCCTTACGGATTTCAATATTAAAGTTAATTTGTTGTGTTGTGTGAATTTGTTTGTGTATAAGTAGCTAATCTTCATATTAAAGTAATAAATGATATGATCTAAATATAATATAAAAATCAAGGACGAAATGAGTGAAAAGTTCGGTAAATATAAAATTTTTTTGGAATTCGGTTGACAAGCAGAAAATCCCGCCGATACCGAAGAATTTCTTGCCATAAAGCGGATTTTTCCCGAGAGTTTTTGGTTTCGAAAATATTAGCTCATCGATCGCGAGAAAAATTCACGACAACAGGTCTAAAAAAAACATATATTTTGACCGGTCAAAAACACTATTCATCATCCCCAACCTCTCATTTTCGCAAAAACTGACCTGTGGCTTGAGAGATCTTGGATTTGAAGCGATTTCAACACTTTTTGACACCGGATTTCATCCTCCCTTGGTAAGAGCCTAATCCTATGCAAATATTTTTGATTTTCACCATAAATTTTCACCACATTGCAAATTTTTGGAAAAAATCAAAAATGTGAAAGCAAAATATTCGGTGGAAATCCATGGAATTTGATTTAAATTACTTATAAATGTTGTAGGAAGCCTTTCTTAGTATTATTTTTAAGTTTAGTGAAAATTTTCATGATTTTCACGTATAGATCGTATGCCCACGACAAAACGTCGAGTAGAATTCGACGAAAATCGATTCATCAATGCACTTGTTAATGTGCTAAATATTTTGAAAACATACAAGGAAGAAAGTGCATTGCAAACATCAGGTTTTCAAAAATCCAGAGGAGAAGTAGAGCGGATTATTAAGGAACGAGGTTGGGAGAATTTCTCGTTATGCTCAATATAGAGCAAACACTGTGAGAAGTGGTTAAAGAATTTTATGCCAATTGATCGCCGCTGAAGATGCACCAAGAAAGGTACGAGGATTGTAGATTTCAATGTCGTAAGAATTAACGCGCGTTCTATGAAGTTCATGACTCGCACTTTAGTAGTACAAAACTTTTGAACGATGGAAGGACCACCGGAGGAAATCATTAGCTTTCTCTCACCGATGGGACCTGTGAGTTCGAAAATTGCTGTACAGAAAGAGTGAATTTTTCTTTTCTAAATTAAATACAAATTTCCAAAGCCTCGGCATTACTTTATTTGTCACTTACATCTACATATCACCACAAGGAGGTAACACGAGATAGAGTACTCCAGACTTCGTATCTCGAAAAGAAGCATCAACACGGAGAATTATTTATCAAAACATCCTAGCCACTCCTCGAAATGAGAGGAGCTGATCGGGACACCTTGGATTAATTTCGCACTCTGCCAACTCTCCTGAGTTGAGGCTAGAGATGATGAAGAATGGTGGAACCTATGAAACCACCATGCTCGCCAACATTAAGAAGTATGTGAATCTCATGAAGGGTGGAGATCGTGAGTGAGAAGTTATTTCACTTACTGGCAGATATACCCTCTACTAGCTACGAACCACCCGAGCCTACCACACCTACCCTACAAGATCCGATGAATGAATTAACCCCGCATAGGAGGAGTTTTTGAAAGTGCTTGGAGAAACAATGGGGAGAAGATTTTGATCATTTTGATCAAAGGATTGATAATCCGGAGAGGAGACATGATTATGATGTTGCGTACCTCCCGCAGACATTCGGAATACGAAATTGCATACTATGAAGCCGAACGTCATTATAGGAGTGGAGATTTAGATGTTGTCTTTCCGCATTGCCCTGTGTATACTCGCATCATCCCGTCAGCCTTTCTCTCACCTACGTATCAAGAAGGGGATGATAATATAGTTTGGGACTTTCGATGCCGAAGATTAGGAGTTTATTTGTTTTGTTTTGCTTCGACGTTAAGCTATTTCGCAACTTTATATGTTTGTAATAATATTCACATCTCTTATTTTTCGAGACATTGGATGTTAGTTAGATTAATTTGTCAACAGATAGTAGTTTAGTTTTTATTTTTGTGTTAGTTAATTGCATTTATTTGTATGTTAAATAGGATATTAGTTTTTTTTAATATGTTTTTATTTTATTTTGTATTGTTTTAAGTTTTTAAAATTGTTAATATGTTAGTAAAATTGTTTTAATATACAGACCATATGTGTAGTGTAGAGTTATTTTAATTGTTGTGTTTAATTACTATCTTAGATTTTATCCCTGCATTTTCTTTAAATTGTTATATATATAATGAGAATACTAACAGCAATAAAAAGTCAATGAAAAATGAAAAAAGCCTCGTTAAAATTTCAAAAAAAAAAAAAAGGGAAATACCAAACTTCAAAAGGTATGATATATTTACTTTCCTTCTTTTTTTTCATTATTTAGAATAGATATAAAAATTTAAGTTTTGGGGAGTAAAATACAAATTTAGTTATTAACTTGTTCTCAATTTCTATTTTTAAATTATTATAAAATGATTTTTATAAATAAAATTTTCAATTTAATTTAATATGAATTATTTTATTTAATTATTATAAAAGGTTAAATGAAATATTTTTAACCTGCTTTAATTAATTAAATAATAAAATATTTGGTTAAAAGGAATAAGAATATAGTAAACTATTTTTATTAAGGAAAACCTATATTCTAAAATTAAAATTCTTAAGTATTCAAGTGAAAAAAAGATTTGAAATCACTGAAGTAAAAACGTACAGTATATAAGTCAAGAAATATTCCTAAGTTTCAAATTTAGGAAGATGAGAATGAAGTTCAAAATTATTAACAGTTTCCATACGTAATCCTCATTCAAAAAATAAAAAAAGAAAAAGAAAAAGAAAAAAAAATGAGAAGAAGCTTCGAGGAGATGCCTTATCAAAAATTAAGCCATTTGAAATAACCTTAAAGGGAAAACTTAGATATTTCCAAACTTATGTTTAATTAGAATTTTACCTAATAGTATTTTCTTGAATTTTATCATATGAATATCTTAAGTAGTTTTAAATATAAATATTCCCGAAATGTAATAGTAAGCTAGAAATCTTGGAATTCGATAACTAAATAATTTATTTCTATAAGATTAATTAAATTACATGAATTATTTTTATTTAAGATTATTATGATATTAATTAATCTAATTCATAGCTTTTTATTTAAATTGAAAAATCTTATTATAAAACTCATTATTTTTATAACTAAAATTACTGAGGACAAGTAATAAGTAAGTTTTGGGGGGATTTATCACTAAAAAATTTATTAAGAAATTCATACCTATTTTCATGAAATTCGTACTTTTGTAGCAAGGGTATTTTTCTTATTTTACAGAAGAATGGAGAATTTAGGCGATAAAAGCAAAAATCATAAAAAGGAGCTAGATTTGGAGCAAAAAGGAAGAAAATAATGCAATTTGTAGCCGAGTCGCCGACGGCCGAGATCGAGCCTTCCGCCGACGGCGAGGTTACGAGAAGAAAATTCGAAGGATTTATAATCGGCCCACCGACAACAGCCCGAGCCCGCCGCCGAGATAGAGCTACGAAGATCTCTAAGCCTCGCCGACAGGTAGTTCGTCGCTGATGACGAGCTAGTTCAAATGGCGCAGTATACATCGAACGCTGACACTTTTCAAGAGATGCTTACACACCTCTCGCGTCCTTGCTCACCTCTATATATAGAAGCCGAAATTCACTTTCTATGTGTGTGTTAATTTGTTCTAAGTTAAAATTTTATATAAGTGTATTAGTTGTGTGCAGTTTTGTTATAAGTGAGTCTTTAGTGAGTTAGTGAGTTAGCTGAGTTAGTGAGTTTTTGTTAGTTCATTGCATCAAGGAAGAGTCAAGAACTACGAGGAGTCACTATGATAACTCGAGATAAGTATTTCGTATTTATTGCTTTTAACTTTAAATGAAATTCGCGCTTAGTTTAGTTCCGATGCATTCTTAGTAGTTTATTAGTCTTTCTCCCCGTTATGAAATTAATAATTTCATGAACTAAAAATAGAAGTACTTTTATATATTAATAAATTTTGATAATTTTTACTTAAAACTTAATTTACTTTCAAACCGGCCATTCGATTTGTTAAAATATGTTGAATATCAACTATAATAAAAATTACATCTGATATTCGGGGAATTCAAAAGCCTTGGAAGGAAGGTGCAAATAAATAAATGGAAATAATATTTCCATCGGGCGTAGAATTGAGCATTTTAGTGTGACAGACTAAAAATATTCAATTCGGTCCTATTGTTCGAGAGCCGAAGTGTAGATGCTAGCCCTCGGCGAGGGAACGTGGGAGCTCGGCGGGCAGTCGGTATCCTCCAAGCCTAGCCGCAGATTCAGTAATCAAACATAGGATTAGTCAATATTCTTTACACCTGACCAAAGGGAAGAATGTGAATGCTCCTATTTGTCACAATACCTTAAAATTATCTATTTAAATTCATCAATCACTTAAATTTTCAAACAAGGAAAGATACTTTTTCTAGCAATATTTAAGACTTATTTAGCAATTAGTTTAATTTCCAAAGACTTTCCATACGTATTAATTTTCTACTTAGTTAAGTTACTTAATTAAAATACTTAGTATACTTTATTGCGCTTAAATTTAGAATTCCAAATTTTCGTATACTATTTTAAAATTATTATTATTATTTTAAAATTAGTCACATTTAATTCTTCTTTCCCCGTGGGATTTCCATAACCGTGACTCCACTAGAGCCCCGAGCCACTTTCGATACGATACGTATACTATGCGTAGCATCCACAACATAAACAATTACAATTCTATACATATAATATAGCTGGGTCAAGTTTTCGCGTCGTTGCAATTAAATTAAAAATATCATAATATAAAATTGTGGGTCAAACCTGGCCCGAGTCCGTTTTACCTTTGGAGGTCCAAATTTCTTCCATCACCAAGATTGCAGTTGCAAATAAAATTTTCACAGAAGAAAATGCCATATTGCGACTCGGGAAGAATCGGAAAGCTTCGGAAGGGAAGAGACTCGGCAGCCGCAGCAAAATTTGGAACTCGTACCAAGCTAAGATGATCCGTGCCCATGATAAATTGGTCCGCCCAAGTACTTTCAAAGTTGGTGACTTAGTTCTCGTTCTCGAAGACCTATTCGCACATCGCAAGATAGGAGGCAAATTTGAACCGACTGGGATGGGCCGGCCAGGGTCGAGGCAAGCCACTCGGGAGGCTCCTACCAACTTGTGAATTCACAAAAAGAACAACAAATGCTTCCAATCACGTGACGGTATTTGAAGAAGTATTACGCAACCCGATGTTTCGATGGGTGGCCCCTAAAATGGAGTCTTATCCATAGAAACACAAAAAGAAGCAATCACTTTATGACCGGGTCTCGAACCCAAAACATAAAATGGATAAAATAAAATATGTACTAAAATAAAATATGTGAAATCATAATAATAAAGTTTTACCCTTCCTTTCAAATCAAATCTTGCTCCCCGATCTTTCTTCATCTTTTCCTACTTAAATACTAAAATTAAAATAAGAGAATAAGAATCTTCGCGGTAAATATTTTATTAATGTTCTTAATCTGTACAGCCTCTTCCGATCCTTTCCCCGTCTTCTGGCAGGAAATGTCGTAACGGCGGTCGGGTCCTAAACTTTAAAAATGGTGTGAGTCTCGCACTCGATGAAAAGAGGTGAAGGATGGTGCTGACAGAAATGACTGACTTCACACCAGCCCTACCCTTACGTATGAAGAAATGATCGTGTCCCAAGTAGGCATCAAGAAGAGCTTCATAAAATGACAATGATGAAGATGGATGGCCCAAGCCACCAATCCAAAGAACAAGAAAAGAAAGACAAACACCGAGGAAAGCAATAAAATTAAGTCAAGAGGCTTCACGGCTGAGGGCAGGCTCAAGTAGCGCCCGCGCCCGCGTAGATTCAAGGGGTAAGGAGAGCTACTCACCGCCACTCAAAGAAGGAATAAGAATCGCCGTATCCACAAGATGTTGAATAAACTAGCAGCAGATCAACACGAGGAAACAACCACCTTCGCCAATACACATATTTCAAATATACCGGTTCGTCGTGAACGTAAAGAAGAAAGTCAATGCCAAGAAAATTAGAACAGATTGAAAAAAGTGCCAAGAAGAATAGAAATAGAATCAAAGGCTCGACAATCGACAAAAGATACCATATCCGAAGAACCTTGTTGTGGAAGCAACCCCAGAGGATGTCCCGGGCTGTGACAATCCCCGAGGAGCCAACGTATGCAGGAGAACGCGATGGGATTGAGCCATACATCCCGCAAGATTTTTATTAGCCTCGTCACTTGCAACATCATCCCGTAATATGAACTAGAAAGAATGCAAAATGTCGAGAAGAACACTTTCGAATACTTTGAAAGGATTAGAGGCAAGAATCAACATTTTGGAAGGCTCCAGTTACACACAGTGTATTCTCGTAGTGCACGAGCAACACCGATTGTGGATTACATTTTAGAACTTCAAGATGGGTCGACTGTGCCGTCCGAGAGAAAAGACTTATTCGAACCCGAAAATTGACGCTTGTGGAAAGGAAGAGTCACAATACAATGCGGATGTTGCTATAACTTCGTCGCAGGACAAAAGGAAATCCGCCAGGGATACTCGTCACGATGAGGTAGATCCAATGCCGAGAATAATTAAAAGAATGGGTAGTGAATGATAACGGAGGAGACTACACAGATCGCATACCCAAAAATAGATCATCAACATTTATCGAAGGACGACCGCATACCTCCATACATAGACCACCATGAATTTGTCGACTCCTTCGCATAGTTTCGTTCGTCAACCAATGCAATATCATGTTTGGATTCGACCTCCGGATAGTAGGCCCGAGTAAGCCCCGAGGGTCAAGAGATACCACTTCCGTAGGTTCCGTCATGATATTACAAGGAAATGCAGCGGCATATCGCAAAACATTGTATACCGGGAGTACCGGTGGAGCGGATCTCCGTCACTTTTAGAAGGATGGACGACGTAAAGGCACCTTACCACTTCCACTCGTATCCGACCGGAGAGTCTCCACTTACGAGCCGTGAGTTACACGGAAATAAGACACCTCCATTGTGCACATCCATGCGTACCCCGGCCAAGGATGGCTTGGAAGGTGATGTTATCGACCGCGTATCTCATTATTCGTACATGGATTTTTAACATATACTTTTTGGATGGATCAACAAGGATCATACATAGTCCGTTTTGAGTCCCGGATTGTATGGAGAAATATTTCGTACCCAGCCGTATGATGTATCTTCAACAAGATTGGAATGAAAGTGACTCGTCACATTTTGCCGTCACCTCTTTTTGTGCAAATTGGATCGGGAAACGCCATTAGAGTTAAAACGAACTTTGAATAAAGAAATTTAAAAGAAAAGAGAAATAAATAAGTGCCGTTCTTAGAAATCCAAATATTCAAATGAACTTCAAATCCACATGAACACCAAATAAAATTTACGTGAACAACAAATAAACAACAAAAATAGAATTGGATCATCAAAGGACAAACAAAATGAAAAATGAATCTCAAATGGAATTACAATCTCAATCTATCTCTTTCAAATCCTTCAAATCTTCCTCGATCAAAATCTACATCAAACTACTTTGAAACCCTCTTTCGGGATGGTTCTTCCTCAAGGAAAACTCACATCAAATTTCAAAAATCCTACACCTTTTTCACATCGAAATCCTTTGATTTTCTGTGATCTCCTTCCTCTTGTACAGAGATTGACTAGGTTCATTGGATTATTGCAGCCACGAACTTGGTTCTGTTTGGTTATGATGGCACGGACTCGGGTCCTTCTTCATACATTAAAACTTCCAAGACTAGTACCTAAATTCCAGCTTCACTCCGAGGTCGGTACCCAAATTCGACTCTTTCGAGATCGATACCTAAATTTCGATACTCTTCCGGAATTGATACTAAAATTTTAATTCTAAACTTCCGAGATCGGTACCTAAATTCCAGCTTCACTTCGAGGCCTACTCAAATTCGACTCTCCTTTCGAGATCGATACCTACCCGACTTTCCGAATCGATACCTAAATTTCAATTCTAAACTTCCGAAACTCGGTACCTAAATTCCACTATTTCGAGGTCGCGTACCTACCCCGACTCTCTTCCCGAGATCGGTACCTAAATTTCGATTCTCTTTTCGAATTGATAGTCAAATTTCAATTCTAAACTTCCGAGATCGGTACCTAAATTCGTTCTCATTTCAAAGTCGGTACCTAAATTCGACTCTCTTTTCGAGATCGATACCTAAATTTCGATTCCCGTTTTGAATTGATACCTAAATTTTAATTCTAAACTTCCGAGACTTGTACTCAAATTCCAGTTCTCATTCCGAGGTCGAGACGAAATTCCGACTCTCTTTTCGAGATCGATGCCTAAATTTCGATTCTCTTCCAAATCGATACCTAAATTTCAATTCTAAACTTCCGAGATCGGGTACCTAAATTCCAGTTCTCACTTCGAGGTCGGTACCTAAATTCTGACTCTCCTTTCGAGATCGATACCTAAATTTCTTTACCTCTTCCGAATTGATACCTAAATTTCAATTCTAAACTTTCGATACGGGTGCAACAACGCTCACTGCAGGCCTGCATCAAATTCCCGATTCTCCTTTCGAGATTGATACCTAAATTTCGATTCTCTTCCTAATTGATACCTAAATTTCAATTCTAAACTTCCCAGACTGGTACCTAAATTCCAGCTTCTCATTCGAGACTAGTACTCCCAAATTCTAGTTCTCATTCCGAGATCAATACCTAAATTTCGATTTCATCCTTTTCGAGGTCGATACCTAAATTTTTGACTTCTTTCGAGAATGGTACCAATTCCAGCTTCCTTATTCGAGACTAGTACTTAAATTCTAGTTCTCATTCCGAGATCATATTCTACCTCATTCTCATCTTTTTGAGGTCGATACCTAAATTTCGACTCTTTCGAGAATGGTACCTAAATTCCAGCTTCTCATTCGAGACTAGTACCTAAATTCTAGTTCTCATTCCGAGATCGCACCTACCCCGATTCTCACTCTGGGGCCGATACCTAAATTCCACAGAATCCCGAGGTCAAAACCTAGGTTTCGATTCTCATTTCAAATCCAAATTTCAAATTCAAAATTTCCTCAAATTGATTTTAAAACCAAAATTCAATCTAAATTAAAACTCAAGCTAAAATCTAAACTCACACATCAAAGCTTGAACATGAAATGAAATCTAAATCGAATCTTTAAAATCATATGATTTGGAATTCATCTCCTTTTCTATTCTTTTTCAACAGAGTCAGAATTTTCCAAGCCTTGGAAGTATACCCGATACTCCCCAATGAAATTCTTCTACTACGTCCTAAGTTTGTCACTTGTACATCCGTGTTGGTTTTATCGATCTCTTCAATCAACGCCAATATGCGCTGTGCTTGGTTAGCACACCACACCTATTGTGGGTCCATTTATCGACCTCATTTTCGATGAGGTCTTCTTCCTCTTTAGTGTTTAGGATCTACCAGTTTTCCTTTCGATCATCTTTAGAGGACTAGAATTTGGGACCCATCCCTTAGAAATTTAAAACCACTTCTTGTCTCCCGCAAACCCTACAAGATTGATTGTAGACCCGTAATCACCTAGAGGGTCGAGATCAAATGTGGAGGTTTAAAGGGCGAGTTCCCTATGTGACTTTCGGGCCCAGACCACCCCCGGGTGGCCCGGTCTCGGTGAGGGTCGACTTTACACACTCACTACACTCACACTCTAGCACTCTCACACATACAATCCAAATCCTAAAACCACACCTATACCCAACTTGACTCCTTGACTCATGTAGGTACCATATGCATGGGGATCTTAACCCCTAAGCCCCTGCTTTATGGTTATGAACAACATGTTGAATGCCTCCAATGAGTCCTCTCACGGCTCATATGGGCTTAATATGGTTTCATGGCTCAATCAAAGTGATTCCATTTCACTCACATTCGATCAACCTTCACTCTTCCAAAATTTCACCACCCGCTGTGGACCCTACACCCATCAAATCTACCAAAAGCCTCAAATTGCCCAAATTTTCCAAAATCTGCAAATTACCCAAAATTCCTTAAAACCAATCCCAAACATTGCCACATCACTCAAATTGATCATCCATAGCCAAATATACCAAAATTTTCAAAAATACACTCCAAATACACTAAAAATACACATTCGGGGCCAAACTTTTATAAATTCCAAAAATTCCCCCCAAAATTCCAGAAAATCCCAAATATTCCCAATTTCATTTTGTCCACTAACACATGGGCCAATTTTGTCAATTTACCCTACTTCTTTACCAAAACCCCCAATTTAGCCCATTTTAAACCCAAATGAACCCAATGCAAACAACCAAATCACCCAAATCGACTCAATTTTGGTCCAATTAAATTCTAAAATTCAATTCAATATCCCAAATATCAATCTAGACCAAATTTAAGCCCAATTTGATTGACATTTGAATCCAATTTCATTTTTAAGCTTAAGGCCCACTTTGACCCATGACCTAAACCTACCTCAAACCAACCCAATTCAATCCCAATTTGACCCATATCTTTCTAAAAACCTTCCTAGCATCTCCACAAACAAAACACTAACATGATTTGCCCAAAATTTGGACCTAAACCTTACTTAAATTCAACCCAAAACCCAAAATTTCTAAAATGTGGCCTACACCAAACCTAACCCAAATTCGCCCAAATCCCAAAATCAAAACCCTACCAAAGTTTAAACCTATTTGTAACATCCCCATAAACATTTCCCAACATTAATTTTACACCCAAATTGGGGACCAATCCAATTCCAAATCACCTCAAACTTGCTTCCAAATCAATCATGGCACATCCCTAAAATAAACTCCAACATTTGTTCGCCCAATCCTTCTCACAATATTCCCATCCATAAATTTATTTTCAAGCCTAAAGCTCCACTTTTTTTTCTAAGCCTTCCTAAAAAGCCCACTCCTAAAATAATTTCAAAGGCCCAAATTTGACTCTAATGCCAACATGATGACTACACTTCATCATCCATTCCAATTAAAACCTTCCCTAACTTTCAAATTCATCATCAAACTCATTCCAAATCAAAAACTTTACGACAACTCTCAACAAAATGCCAAAAATCACAAAATCCTTCCTCATGAAAGTCGACTTAACTTTTCCCATGCCAAATGGTTTTATAGGCCATGCATGAGCTACATGGGAGCCATGAAAGCCTTGGACACTTCACCATACCCAAGATGGCAAGAGGAGGAGGCTCTTTCCATATTCCCTTAAGTGGATTAGCCACTTTCATGATTCCACTAAACCTCGTTTAAACTTAATCGTACTGATGGTGACCCTTCCCCCACTCAATTAAGCTGACCTAAACCACTTTCTCAGCCCAAACTAGCCATGGGATGGTGCACTTAGCCCAATCCATACATTCGACCAAACTTAGCTAAAATACACCCTTACACCATTCCATTTAATTCAACCACTTTACACATGGCCATTTGCACTCCCTACACTAAACCCCACTCGGGACTCTGGACTCCCAGGGTGACGTATGCCCTCGCCGGCCAGCCACTCCGGGCCGCCGGAAAACACCACACCCGAGAGCATCATGTGAGCCTCCAAGCTTGGAATTCCTCACCGCCGAGCCGAACCATGCCCAATGGCCACCATGGCTTTTCTTCTCCTCACTCGTAGCAAGGCTCGATCCCAACCCCCCTAACCCCCTCCCCCGAGAGCCTCACCAAACACTTCATTTAAACCCCACCTCTCTCGCCATGGAGGAGGTGCTAAAACAAACCTCGCTGAAACTCGCCAAAATTGTCCCACCACTCTCCATACTTGGGAAAGCACCGAGCTCCGTTGTCCATTCGGGCTCTAATCCCATTAACATACCAATTTAAGAGTCCACCCACCCGAAAATAGGACACTTAACGTGCTGAGCCAATTTCAAATTGATTGGTCCTACACCTTCACTGCATTGCGGGGGAGAATTTCCTCAGCGGAAAGCCCTCTCCGTGCCACCTAGTTGCTCCAACCTCCAAGCTTTGTGACGTCAGGGTCACTTTTGTACCTAGGCAATTCACTAGGCCAAGGACTTCATCTCTGGAGCTTGCTTGGACCCACCGAACATGACACAACTCTCGCATCGAAGCTTCACTTCTCTGAGCAAAGGTATGAGCCTTCTCTTCTTCCCCGAGCTTCTGAACATTCTCCATTTCAAATGCCTTAATTTCAATGCATGATCACCGTATAGACGTGGTCTGCTCTTTCAAGACGAATCCATAGAGGCACAAGAACACAAAAATCCGTTAAGTATAGAGTGAGATATTAGGTTTAGTGTGGACGGGCCACGGGTTCACACCCGCCGTAGACGATGACGGAACCGTCGGATCACGCGTGTATCGAGAGGACGGCTCCGATGGTGTCGACCGGTGAGATCAAGAGGTAGGAACTCCATGGGCCCCGTGGCAGCCGACTCGCATGGCAGCCGAACCAAGAGACGCCGCGTGGCCTTCGGATCCGCTGGCGGCCGACGCGACGCCGCGCGGTTACAGGAACAGTATTTTCTTATTTATTAAATATCCGTAACTTCATAAATTCATAACTTTGTGTAGAATAATGTGGACAAGAATAAAAATAAAATAAAAATACGCTCTTTCTTCAATTCTGCATTATTAAGATTTTTACTAGCATACTATATAACTTTGAAAATTTTATCATATCTTTGCCCAAGTATTGCTCCTATAGCATAATCACTAGCATCACACATAAGTTCAAATGGTTTCTCCCAATCCAGTGAAACTATTATAGGTGCTGTCGGCATATTTTTAGGTTGTGTTGTATTTTGAAAAGGGGTCGCCTAACAGAAGTTGTCGGCGAATTTTTTAATTTAATTTAAATAAATAGTTTGAAAAGTAGTATTTGATTTTAAAAATAATTTTTTTTAAAATTTGAAGATATATGAAATCAAACCGATCTCACATCCCAAATAGTTCATATAAACGAGCACCGTACCACAAACCGTGTATCTATCCCAAAGAATAGGCACACTGCTTGACGATGGGGCTCGATTAAATAAACTAAAAGACTTGTGACATCCGTTTGGTCAGCGAACCAATTTTATAAGCCGACAAATTCCACTGCTTGATATGAAAGCATCAAACAGGGTTTATATTACCTGGGTTCTTTAAAATTCCCTATAAGGGCAAGCCCACTATAGTTAATTACATCTTAAGTGACGGGAATCACCTAAGAAAACTCTCGATAATAATCGGTAATTCGCTCTCAAGAATTTCAAAGTTTAAGTTTTCGAGGATTGAATTTTGGAATTTCAATAGGGAATGGATCGAGTTTGGAACATTTTGTTTTGGGAATTCAAAGGAAGAAAAGTACGAGAAATTACAGATTCGAAGCGAACTTCGGTAATTTCCTAACTATCCTATTGTTTGGCTTGGATTTAGGAAAGTCCTAATGTTTATTTAATGTTTTGATCTTGCCAATTTTAATTAATTAGGACTTATATTCGTATGACATGATCATAAAAATAGCCTTGAAGATGTGAGGGTTTATGTCGTATCGGATGACTACCTCAGAATCCTAAGACCGGTTAGGGCTTAATTTGCAATGCAAATGCCTAACAAAAGGTTGAGGATTTAGGTTGCACTAGGCAAACTACCTCGAAGTCCTATGGCTTGGTTATTTAATTCTAAGAATGTTTAGCTGATGTAGATTCAAGTTTTGCTGACGACGATGGCCGTGCTGCCCACCATGCTCCAAGCTCCTTGTTGTTGCAGAGGTTTAGTTATAGAAGTCATAAATCAGGAGATGAGAAAAGTGTTTTGGTTTAGAGAAAATCTTAATTTCCAAGTGTTTTTGTGTTTTAATTAAAACAAATCTTAAAGTTGATTATAACGACACCGGTTAAGATCCCACGGTTCCATCCTTCCGGCATCGTTATTTTTATCGGATTCACTTAGTCCGGATGAATTTGCTAAACTTAACCGAATGAGTTCCACACTTTCATTTAGACCGTGGGAAATCCCGTTAGCAACACGTAGGTTACATCATCCGAGGTATTCCCGATCATCCAACAGGACGTTTTAATTTAGTTGTAATTGTAGTTTTGTGTTCTGTTTATGATTAAATTTTGAGTTGTTTTATATTTTGAAATGTTGTGGCGGTGAATTTTATCTTGCAATGACTTTTAATTTAGTTTTGGTTTCAGTTTTAGGGACTATACTAAAGGTGTGGGTTTTCATGCAACGAGTTGTTTATCATGCAAGAAAAGTAAGTGCGATGCGATTAAATAAATTGCGATAAGGTAAATTGCGATAAAATAAAAGCGTACTCGGAGGGTCTTCCCGTCATCCCAAGCTGCACTTAAAATGCAATTAGAATATTTATGCAAGTTCCTAGGTAAAGCTAAGGGAAGGGTTATGGTTTTCTACCAAATACCTAATCCTATAGCTAGTCATTTCCTATGACGTCTAGGTTCTTGTGTTTTGGTTTGAGGACAATTTTCTTCATCAAAGAATAATTAAGTTCAATTGTCTTATAAGTATCCTATCATATTGAGGAAGTGCTTAAGAAAAATCTTAAACATCTTTTCAATACTGATAGGATTGTTTTAAGTCCAAATGAATTTAATTAATCAGGTGAAGTAATCGTCCGAGAATTCAAGTTTTGTTATCTTGCTCAGTGAATTAGGATATATGAATGTCTTATAAGTGGAGTAACATTTCATTTAATGTTCTATTTATGAGTTATGATAACCAGAGTTTTCGAGGGCAAATTGGTGTTCCAATGATTTGTGATTTGATTTAATTTCAGTTAACGGGTTTAAATTTGGAATAGTGTTCAAGTTGCTTTGTATTTAATTTCTTCATGTCTTAGGTGATGTTATTTTTTAATACAATTTAATTTAACTTTAATTTAATTTTAATTTAATTTTAATTTTAATTTAATTTAATTTAATTTAATTTAATTTGATTTGATGTTAAATTAATTTAGTTTAATTTGATTTATTTCCTTTAATTTAATTTAATTTGATTTAATTTTAATTTAATTTAATTTAATTTAATTTAATTTAATTTAATTTAATTTAATTTAATTTATTTAACTTATTTAATTTATTTAATTTATTTAATTTATTTAATTTATTTAATTTATTTAATTTATTTAATTTATTTAATTCAATTTAATTTAATCTTTAATTTAATTTTATTTTTAATTTTAATTTAATTGAAAATTTAAAAAGAGTTTAATAATTTAACTTTTTAATTTAATTTAATGATTAAGTCCTTTAACATTTTAAAACTTAAATTTGAAGTATCACTTTAATCAGGAATTAAATATTATTAAGATGATTAATTTAGGGATTTTTAAATTAAAGAACAAATCTCTTCCTAATAATATCCCTATTTAATAATTCCAATTTTATTATTCTTCTAAATTTAATCAATTATTTAATTAAGGTTTATTTCAATTATTTTCAAATTGTTTAGTAGGTTTCTACCCTTTAATTATTTAAATTTCAATCATCCAAATCAGATTAAGATCAAATATTTTATTTGTTAATTTTATTAAACCTAAAGTTTTAATTATGGGTTAAAATTTTAATTACCATTTTGCCCTTCAAGCTTAATAATTCCATAACTAACTAAATTGAGCTCAAATGAATTTGAAATTTTTATGTAATTTCACTCATATGTCAATAAAGACATGAGAGGAGAAAATGTGATTTTTCTGTATTTAATTTATTTATATAATTATTTTTGGTAGAAAATAGGGATTTCCAAGGAAAATTTAATAACATGACCAAAGGAAAGTTTCTATCCTTAAGAAAATTATGGGACATTCCTAATGACTAGAGGACCACTTGGACCAATTTTGGTGATTTTTTAAATTATATTATTTTTATTATGATTATTTTAAATTTTGGAGTATTAATTAATTTAAAAATAAAATAAAGGTTGAAAAATGAATTTTATATTTTTTAAAAATCTCTCTGATATCAAGGAAATCAGAGAATCAATTTTTACAATTTTCTGATTTTTCTTTGATTTATTAGAATTTTTTTAGTGGAAATGCTAGAAAATACATTTTTTTAATTTTAAAATAACCCTAGGGCTTTAAAATTTAATATCTCATCAAATAGACCTAAGAAAAATATGGGATTTGTTCCTAAGTGATTAAAATTCAAAATGTGACATTTTGGTGAATTTTATTATTTTTATGATTTTTATTATTTCTTAATTATTAAAATATTAAAATAATGCAAAAAATTAAATTTTTTTAGAAAATTGAAATTTTAATTTTCTTAAATTCCTCTGATATCAGAGAGGCTCCAAAACCAATTTGGTGAATTTTTGAAAGGTATTTTGAAAGTTATGAATTTTTAAAGTTCAAAATGGCTAAATGGCTCAATCAACCCATTTAGTAGGGCTAACCAAGTCCAATTGACTTCAAATTTTTATGGTGGGTTCCTCTGATCCTAAAGGTCAGTGGAGAATTGATTTCAAGTCAATTTGATTTATAGTTAGCTCTAATTAATTAGGGAGCTATTTTGGGTGTTTAAGCCAATTAGGGTTATTTTAAATGAACTAATTCAAAACCTATTTTTCTTAGGGTCCTCTGGTCATAAGAGACATCACCAAATTTTCCTAGAATTCCTAATTATTAGATTTAAAATACTCAAAATAGTAACATGAATTTGAAAAATCAATAACTTATCATAGGGATGGCCTCTGACTTTGGAAAATTCAGGGAATGTTCCCAAATTCAGAGGCTTCAAAAGCCCTTTGGTCTCATGCCATGGTGAATTTCCTACATGCATGGAGAATTAAAACAATGCGAGAGGGAAATAAATCATTAAAAATAAAATACTTGATGAAATTAAATGATTTCTTTTCCACATTATTCTCCTATGTTCACTGAGCAAGTGGGTATTTTTATTTTATTTTTCTGATTTTCCTACACAAAGTTATGGAATTTTGAAGTTTAGGGAATTAAATAAATAGAAAAATACCCTAATTTTCTATTTATCCACGCGGCGCCGCGTCAACCTCGGCAACTCCGAAACGCCGCGTGTCGCCCTCTGATTCAACGCCGCCATCTGACTCAGCGCTCCGGGGCCCCGCTGTGTCGTTCCATCTCCTGATCCGGCGCTATCCTGGCCATCCGTCCGCGCGTGTATTAAATGAACGGCATCCGTTCATCGTCCCCAGGCGTCCTTACTCGAGAGCCGTCCGTCTTCTAGGCCTAAGATCTCACTCGATACTTGACCAAATTTAACGTTCCTATACTTTATGGATTCGTCTCGAGAAGACGAACACATCTATACGGTTTATGTGGCATGAAATTGACTCAATGAAAATGGAGAATGTTCAGAAGCTCGGGAAGAAGAGTGAGGCCATACCTTTGCTCAGAGAAGTGTGGCTTCGATCTGAGGGTTGTGTCACCTTCGATTGGATCCCGCAAGCTCCGGATGAAGTCTCCCGGTCGCAGTGAATTGTCTAGGTAGGATTTCGACCACAGTCGATCACAAAGCTTGGAGGCTCGCGAGCAAGCTGGGTGGCTTCGGAGATGGGGCTTTCGGTGGGAAACTTCTCCTCTTTGTCCGGTGAAGGTGTAGGACCGGTCAATTTGAAGATTGGCTCACTGTGGCAAAGTGTCCGGGTTTTGGGTGAAGTTTCGGTTGAGAAATTGGATTCTGTTGGTGGGGATTAGGGCAAATTGACACTGGGGATCAACTGCTCTAAGTATGGAGAAGGGTTTGGAACAATTTGGGCAGAGTTTCGGCAAGGTTTGTGCAACTCTCTTTTCATGGCCGTGAAGGGGTCGGGTTTAAATAGAGGTGGATGGAGGGCCTCCCATGGAGAGTTAGGGCTCGGGATCAGCTGCTCTTGGCAAGAGAAGAACAGCTACAATGGCCATTGGGGATGGAGCAGCTCAGCAAGGTGGAATTCTAAAGTTGGCTCACATGTGAGCTCTCGGGTGTGGTGTTTTCCGGGGACCCAGGCGGCTGGCCGGCAGGCATGAGTCACCATCTTAACCAGGGAGGTCAGGGCTTGGCAATGGTGAAGTCAATTGGGTTTGGACATGTGTAAAGGAGTTGGATCAAAGTGGCATGGGGGGTGTGGCTATTTTGGCTCTAAATGGATCAACCCATCCTTTTGGCCTTGGTTCACCCTCCAAGGTTGCTTTAGGTGTCAAAGGAATCAGCTGGTTTGGCATGGAGAAGTCCCTATCCAAATATATTTGGATTAAATTTGGGTTAAGGTGAAACATGTTTAAGGTTAATGACTTTTAGGAGGTGCTTAAAGGACCTCCTTCTTTTGCTATTTAAGAAGGGTTGACAAATTAGAAATTCTCATGGCTTGCCAATGGCTTACATGTGGCTTCATGGCTTCATATGGCTTGGGAAAAGATTTGGTCAATTTCATGAAAAAAGGATTTTGTGACTTTTGGCATTTTGATAGGAATTGTTATGAGGCTTGATTTGGAATCATTTAATGATAAATTAGGACTTTAGGAATGATTTTAAATTGAATGTGTGATGAGGGAAAGTGTCATGTGGGCTTTGTCATGAACTTTGGGCTTTTGAATTTGTCTTGGATGGGCTTTTAGGAAGGTTTAAGGGAAGTGGGATTTAGGCTTGAAAATAAATTGGTGGATGGGAACTTTGTAAAAGTTTGGACAAAATAATTGTTGGTTTTGGTTTAGGAATGTGCCATGAGTAATTTGAAACAAGTTTGGAGTGATTTGGGTTTGAATTCGGTTGAATGTGGGCTGCTTTGGTGAATGGGCCAATATAGGTCAAATTGGGCTAACTTGGGCAAATGTTGGGCTAGGGTTGAAATTGATGTAA
This sequence comes from Papilionanthe hookeriana x Papilionanthe teres, assembly GCA_022702705.1. Classification (NCBI taxonomy): domain Eukaryota; kingdom Viridiplantae; phylum Streptophyta; class Magnoliopsida; order Asparagales; family Orchidaceae; genus Papilionanthe; species Papilionanthe hookeriana x Papilionanthe teres. Next base: position 127,271,084 of record CM040421.1, on the reverse strand, counting down.
AATAAATGTTGAGAAATGTTTATGGGAGTGTTTCAAAGAGGTTTTGGCTTTGGTTGGGCTTTGATTTTGGGGTTTGGGCTTATTTGGGTTAGGTTTGGGTTTAGGTCAAAATTGGGCTTTTTGATTTTGGGTTGAACTTGAGTGGGATTTGGGTCTAAATTTTGGGCAAATCATGTTAGGGTTTTGTTTTTAGGGATGTTAAGGAAGGTTTAGAAAAGATTTGGGGTTAATTGGAGTTGAATTGGGTGAGTTTGGGTTAGGTTTGGGTCATGGGTCCAAATTGGGCTTTAAGGCCAAAAGTGAAATTGGATCCAAATGTCAATCAAATTGGACTTAGATTTGGTCTATATTGGTGTTGGGAATGTTAAATTGAAGTTTAGAATTGAATTGGACCAGAATTTGGGTCAATTGGGTGGGTTTGGTTTGACATTGGATTCACTTTGGGTTAAAATGGGTCAAATTGGGGGTTTTGACAAAAGTAGGGTAAATTGACAAAATTGGCCCATGGTGTAGTTGAACAAAATGAAATTGGGAATATTTAGGATTTTCTGAAATTTTCTGGGAATTTTCGGAATTTTTGGATTTTTGGGTCAAGAGGGGTATTTTTGGTATTTGGAGGATATTGAGAGGTATTTTTGGAATTTTTTGTATTTTTGGCTATGAATGATCAATTTGAGTAATGTGGAAATGTTTGGGATTGGTTTTGGGGAATTTTGGGTGATTTGGAAATTTTAAAAATCTGGGTGATTTCAAGGGCTTTGGGTAGGTTAGGCGGGTGTAGGGTCCCGGGGGTCAAAATTGAAAATTTGGGAAATTGAAGATGGGGTGAATGTAAGTGGAATAAAATCATTTTGGTTGAGCCATGAAGCCATATCAAGCCCACATGAGCCATGAAGGGACTCATTTGAGGCATCCATTATGTTGTTCCTAACCCTCTTACCGAGGGCTTAGGGGTTAAGGACCATCCATGTGAGTTACCTTTATGAGTCAGGAGGTCAAGTTGGGTATGGTTGTGTTTTAGGAGGTGTGTGAAAGTGTAGTGTATAAATGTAGTGTATGTGTAAGTCAGCCCTTTCACCGGACCGAGGCCACTCAGAGGCGGTCCTAAGGCCAAAGAGTCACATAGGAACTTATCCTTTAAACTTCCACATTTGATTTCAACCCTCTAGGTGATTAGGGATCTATAGTCAAGTTTGTGGAGTTTGCGGGGAGTTAAGAAGTGGTTTGAAATTCTAAGTGGTGGGTCCCAATTCTAGTCCTCTAAGATAGTCGAAGGAAAAGCCTAAGGCTAGATCCTAAGTACTAAAGAGAAGAAAAGAAGACCTCATCGAAAATGAGGTCGACAAATGGACCCCCGATAGGTGTGGTGAGTCGACGGAGCACACCGCGCGTATTGGTGTTGACCGAAGCGATCAACAAAACCAACACAAACGTCCAAGTAACAAACTTAGGACAAAGTAGAAGAATTTCCGTCGGGGAGTGTCGAGTATATCTGCGAGACTCGGAGATTCTGAACTCTCGGCGGGGAAAGGGAAGGAGGTGAATCCCAAATCACATGATCTGGGGGAATTTCAATTTAGATTTCATTTTGTTTCAGTTTAAGTTTTGATGTGTAAGCTTAGATTTCAATTTGAAGTTTTAATTTAAATTGAAGTTTTGTTAAAATTAATTTGAAGGGATTCGAACTTGAAATGAAAATTGGAATTTTGTGGTTTTAGATGTAACATCTTCAACCTCAAAAGAAAATTGAATTGATTGGATTGAATCATTACAATGAGGAGAGATCTCGGAGCAATGCGGTATTGGATGTAAAATCCTTAACCTCGAGAGTTTGATTTTGATGTATTTCATTGCGATAGGGAAAGAATCCTAAAGCAATGCGATCTCAGATGTAAAATCCTCGACTCAAGAATTTGATTTTGATGTATTTCATTGCGATAGGGGAAGAACCTAAAGCAATGCAGTATCGGATGTAAAATCCTCAACTCCAAGAATTTGAATTTTTGATGTATTTCATTGCGATAGGGAAAGAATCCTAAAGCAATGTAGTCTTGGATGTAAAATCCTCAACCCAAAAGTTTGAATTTGATGTATTTCATTGCAATAGGGAAAGAATCCTAAAGCGATACGGTATCGGATGTAAAATCCTCAACTCCGAGAATTTGAATTTTTGATGTATTTCATTGCAATAGGAAAGAATCCTAAAGCGATGCGGTTTCGGATGTACAATCCTCGACTCCAAAAGTTTGAATTTTGATGTATTTCATTGCGATAGGGAAAGGATCCTAAAGCGATGCGGTCTCGGATGTAAAATCCTCGACTCCAAAAGTTTGAATTTGATGTATTTCATTGCAATAGGGAAAGAATCCTAAAGCAATGCAGTCTCGGATGTAAAATCCTCGACTCCAAAAGTTTGAATTTGATGTATTTCATTGCAATAGGGAAAGAATCCTAAAGCAATGCAGTCTCGGATGTAAAATCCTCAACTCCAAAAGTTTGAATTTGATGTATTTCATTGCAATAGGGAAAAAATCCTAAAGCAATGCAGTCTCGGATGTAAAATCCTCAACTCCAAAAGTTTGAATTTGATGTATTTCATTGCAATAGGGAAAGAATCCTAAAGCAATGCAGTTTCGGATGTAAAATCCTCATCCCCAAAAGTCTGAATTTGATGTATTTCATTGCAATAGGGAAAGAATCCTAAAGCAATGCAGTTTAGGATGTAAAATCCTCAACTCCAAAAGTTTGAATTTGATGTATTTCATTGCGATAGGGGAAGAACCTAAAGCAATGCAGTATCGGATGTAAAATTCTCAACTCCAAGAATTTGAATTTTTGATGTATTTCATTGCGATAGAGAAAGAATCCTAAAGCAATGCAGTCTTGGATGTAAAATCCTCGACCCAAAAGTTTGAATTTGATGATTTCATTGCAATAGGGAAAGAATCCTAAAGCAATGCAGTTTCGGATGTAAAATCCTCATCTGCAAAAGTTTGAATTTGATGTATTTCATTGCAATAGGGAAAAAATCCTAAAGCAATGCAGTTTTGGATGTAAAATCCTCAACCCCAAAAGTTTGAATTTGATGTATTTCATTGCGATAGGGAAAGGATCCTGAAGCAATGCAGTCTCGGATGTAAAATCCTCAACTCCAAAAGTTTGAATTTGATGGAGATTTGGAATCTGGAAAGATTGAATTTGAATTTGATTTAGATTTGGAATCTGGAAAGATTGAATTTGAATTTGATTGAGATTTGGAATCTGGAAAGATTGAATTTGAATTTGATTCAGATTTGGAATCTGGAAAGATTGAATTTGAATTTGATTGAGATTTGTGGTCATTTTGTTTGTCCTTTAACGATTCAAATTTATTTTATCGTTTATTTAATGTTCATGTAAATTTGGTGTTCATCATTTTTTAGATTTTTAAGGAAAGTTTTCTTTTATTCTCTTTTTTTTATTTCTTTTACGTTCTTTGTTCGAAGTTCATTTAACTTTAATGGCGTTTCCCAGTCAATTTGCACAAAAGAGGTGAAGGCCAAGAATGTGACATGGTCACTTTCATTCCAATCATGTTGAAGATACATCGTACAACTCGATCTGGAATACATCTCATACAATCCATGTAGACTCAAAACGGACTATGTATGATCTTTGTCGATTCATCCAAAAAAAGGTATCTGTCAAAATCCATGTCTAAATAGTGGGGTACATGGTCAATAACATCACCTTCCAAGCCATCCTAGGCAAGGATGCCGTATGGATGTACGTTGGAGGTGTGATATTTTCCATGTAACTCACGGCTCGTAAGGCGGAGGCTCTCTAGCTCCGGGTGCAGTGGAAGTGGTAAGGTGTCTTCTCGTCGTCCATCCTTCGAAAGTAAGCGATATCCGCTTCACTTGGTACTCCTGGTATGCAATGTTTAGCGACATCCGCTCCGTTGCCCTTCGGTATCATGATGGAACCTACCGGTAATGGTATCTTTGTCGGCCCTCGGAAATCACCCGGGCTCGCTATCCGAAGGTCGGATCCGAACATGATGTTACACTCGTTCGGGAAAGAAACCGTGCGAAAGGTCCGACAAAGTCGTGGTGATCTATGTGCGGGGGTATGCGATCACCCCGCTTGTAAATATTAATAATGCGAGTGCATTGGGTATGCAATCTGCCGGCGATACCCTCCATGTTATCAATCTTTTAACCATTCTCTTGATGACTAATGGCATTGGATCCACTTGGCCATGACGGAGTATCCCTGGTGGGTTCCCCTTCCTGTCTTCTGCGAAGTTGTAACAACATCCGCATTGTATTGTAATTCTCCCTTTCCCTGGCATCCATCTCCGGGGTTCTGAGTAGGTGTTTTCTCTTAGGCGGCCCACTCGGCCCATTCTTTTCAAATCCCAGATGCAATCCATGATTTGCTGTTGTTCATATTCTGAGAATACGTCCGTTTGTAGCTCGAGGCCTTCAAGTATATTGATCCTTCGCCTCCGATTCTCTCGAAGTATTCAAAAGTTTTCTTTTCAACATTCCGCATTCTTTCCGGCTCATATTCTAGAATAATCCGTAAATGGCGGGGCTCGGTGACGTATTGTGGGATATATGGCTCGATCCCTTCACGTTCTCATGCATACCTCGGCTCCTCGGGGATGATGTCCGTCGGGACATCCTCCGGGGTTGCTACCGCAACAAGGTTATGCATTGCGGGTGGTTCTATCTGGTGGCGTGGTAGCCTTCTTTCTTCGATCTTCGTGAGATTTCCCTGGTCCCTTCTGTTATCCTAGGAGCTGGCCTCCTTTCTTCCGGTACCTGGTGAACTGGCATCCTTGAAGTGTATGCACTGGCAGTAGCAACTGCCTCGTCGCGCTAGTCCGCTGCTAGTTTGGTTAACATCTTACGGATACGGCGATTCTTATTTCTTCATTGAGTTGCTGTGAGAGTATCTCTTTGTACTTCCTGAATTTCTGTGGGCGCGGCGCTAACAAGCCTGCCCTCTGCTGTAGCGACTACGGACTAGATTTTCTTATCTTCTTCAGTGTTTGTTTTCCTTTTCTTGCTACTGGATTGGTGGCTTGGGCCACCCACTTTCATTATTGTCTGACCGGGCAGTTCCTCTCGGTCAACTGGGACCCAGTCACTTTCCTTATATTGCAGGCCTGCTGGTGCGAAGTCCGAGTCAATCTCGATTATCGCTCCATCTTTCACCCTCTTTTCGTCGAGTGCGAGGCTTACGCCATTTCTAAAGTTCGGGACCAACCGCCCATTCGACATTTCCCTGCGAAAAGACAAGGAAAAGGATCAGGGGCTGTACTAAGAACAAGAACTTTAAGAAAATGTTTATTAAAGACATTATTTTTTATTTTTTTTTGTATTTTTAAATTTAACAGGAATGAAGTGGGATAAGATCAGGAAAGAGATTTTGATTTGGAAAAGAAAACAAGGAAAACTTTATTATCATGATTTTATTTATTTTAGCACATTTTTTATTATTTTTGGGTTCGGACCCAGTCATAAGTAACTACTTCGCCCGTGCTTCTAGGGTTGAAGAATTCATTCCTTCGAAACATCAGGTAGCGTAATACTTTTTCAAGTATCGTCCATTGATCAGAAGCATATGTCGTTCTCCTTAGCAATTCACTAGCTGGTAAGAGCCTCCCGAGTATCTTGCTTCGACCATAAGCTGTCCTTCCCAAGTGGGTTCAAATTTTCCTTCTATCTTGCGGTGTGCAAGGATAGGTCTCTTGAGAACGAGAACTAAGTCACCAATTCTAAAGGTTCTTGGGCGGACCAGCCTGTCATGGGCTTGAACCATCTTAGCTTGGTATAATTCTAAATTCTGCTGCGCTGCAAGTCTTTTCCCTTCCAGGCTTTCTAATTCCTCTAGTCGTAATTTTGCATTCTCTTCTTCGTGATCTTGTTTGCAAGCTGCAATTCCGAGTGAAGGAAGGCTGGATCTCTAAGGGTAACACTTGCCTCGGACCCATACACCGGAGCGTAAGGTGTAGCTTGAGTAGGAGTTCGAAGGTTGTCCGGTAGGCCCATAAGGCTTCTAATAACTTCTCGTGCAAATTTCTCATATTATCATCCAAGGTTTTCTTTAAGATTTGAACGAGAGTTTTATTAAAAGCCTCGGCCAGGGCCGTTTGCTCTTGGGTAGTAAATTGTTGAATATCGCCGGTCGATTCCGTGTCTCCTGAAAAAATTGTTGATTTATGTGCTTACGAATGCGACCCATTATACGAGATGATCCTGCGCGGCACTCCGAAACGGTAGACAACTTGGTTCTTGAAAAAAAGTAGCACGTGGTGTGCTTTCACTTCTACGAGTGGAGCGCCTCTGCCCACTTGGAAAAGTAATCTATAGGCTGCAAGAATGAAGCGATGTCCTTTTGAAGATGGTGGTTCTATTGGACCCACTATATCTGTGCCCCAACATTCGAATGGCCACGACGCAATTGTCGGATGTAGCACATTTGGAGGTTGATGTAGAACCACTCCGTGCACTTGGCATTGGTGACAGCTCTTGGCGATTTTCATGCAGTCGGTCATCATCGAGGGCCGGTAGTACCCTAGTCTTTTAATTTTCATTTTCATCTTCGGACCCGCTGGTGAGCGCCACGAGTTCCGAATGCACCTCTTTAACGATTTCGAGGGCCTCGGACCCGCTTAGGCACCTTAGCCACATTTGATCAAAAGACCTTCGTATAACGTGTTGTTTATTAATGCGTAGGACGAGTTCTTTCTTGATCCGATGGGTCTAGCGACCTATCGTCCGGTAGTTTTCCTGTTTGCGGGTAGTGCTATTGATGGTCGTCGCCGATCTTCTATGTTTTCACGTCACTCTGTTGCAAGCTGATTCTTCTTCTTTTTCGATTTGTGTATTGTGTACGTGTCGAGCTGTGATAGGACCTGACGTCCGTGAACTGACACTTCTACTGACTCATCCTACAAACAGGCAAATTCCTTTGCGAGGCGAGCTAACACATCTGCTAAAGCATTTTCTTTTCTAGGAATCTTATAGATTGTCACATTCGGAATCTATTCCAACAGCTGTATGGCATACTGGAAGTATTGCTCGAGTCTTGGCTTTAAAATTCTGTATTGTCCAGCGATCTGTTGAATGATTAACTGCGAATCCCCATAGATGTTGATGTCCGTTATCCCCATTTGAATATTTAATTCCGGATCCTGTTATGAGGGCTTCGTATTCTGCTTCGTTGTTTGTACACGGCTCTGTTAAGTGGTAGGAGTATCTTAACATCCCCAGCTCCGGTGTTATAAAGATTAGTCCGATTCTCGCCTTACCGGGCACTATCACTTGCGATTCTTCGTCTTTGTGTGCTGAAGATGCTCCGTCGAAATATAATTCCCAACGTCGATCATCAGGGTCTTCTAGGCTCATTATTTGTTCATCTGGTAAATCGTCATTGAGAGGAGATTCGCCGGCAAAGGAGTCTTTGCGAGGAAGTCTGCTAAGACTTGTCCCTTTACGGCACGAAGAGGCACGAAAGTTATATCGAATTGCAATAATATCATTGACCATCTGGCAAGTCTGCCGGAAAGCGTTGAACGAGTCATCAAGTATTGCAATGGATTAAACTTCGAGATCGAGTTGACCTTATGAGAAAGCATGTAGTGCTCGAGCTTTTGAGCGGCGAAGATCGGGGCCAAACAATGCTTTTCAATTGCGGGATACCTTACTTCCGTCGGAAGTAAACGACGGCTTAGGTAGTAAAGAGCATTTTCTTTACCCTCATCATTGACTCAGGCTAACGAGGCTCCGAGAGAGTCGTCTAAAGCCGCGGTATAAAGTATCGCGGTCTACCCGAGGCCTGGAGTCGCTAAGACGGGAGGTGTCATTAAATATTGTTTAATGTCTTCGAAGGCCTTCGGCATTTCTCTTCCCAAATGAATTTGGCGTCCTTTTTAACTAGTGCCGAGAAAGGCTGACACCTACCTGACAAGTTTGAGATAAAGCGTCGAAGATATGCCAACTTTCCTTGAAAAGATCGTAGTTGTTTTAAGGTTTTGGGAGGCGACATTTCTAAGATAGCTTTAATCTTTTCTGGGTAAATTTCAATTCCACGATGTCGGACAACGAATCCTAAGAATTTCCCGGAGGTGACGCCGAAGGCGCATTTTAAAGGATTCATCTTAAGGTTAAATTGTCTTAATCGTTCGAAAACAATTCTCAAATCATACAGGTGGTTTTCCTTTACTTTTCTTTTGATGACCACATCGTCCATGTAGCATTCGACTTGATTGTGAATGAGATCATCAAAAATTCTTGTCATCGCTCTCTGGTATGTTGCTCCTGCGTTCTTCAGTCCGAATGGCATCACCGTGTAGCAATATACTCCGATCGGCGTTCGAATGTCGTAAGCTTTTCATCTTCTGGAGCCATTTTTATCTGGTTGTATCCTGAAGATCCATCCATGAATGAGAATATCTCGTGTATCGAAGCAATGTTGATCATTAATTCTAGGATCGGTAGAGGGAATTCATCCTTTAGACATGCCATGTTTAAATCTCTGAAATCCACACAAATTCTGATCCGACCATTCTTCTTTCTGACTGGCACCACATTGGCTAACCAAGTCGGGTATTGCTCTTCACGGACAAATTTAGCGTCTATTAGCTTTTTAACTTCAGCTATGATTTGTTGTTCGATTTCTAGACGCATTCTTCTGGGACCTTGTCTGACTGGAACAGAGGCGGGATCCACTCTTAGCTTATGGACCACGACCTCTGGAGCTAATCCTGGCATCTCATCGTAGCTCCAAGCAAAACAGTCTTTAAATTCCATTAATAACTTGATTATTTCTTCGGAGTCTTCTTTATCGAGTAAGGAGCTAACAAAGGTAGGTCTAGGCTCTTTCGTTAGTACCTAAGTTAACTTCGTTAACTTATCTATTAGTAGATTTAATTTCTTCTTCGAATTCGGTGGAGCGTCTCCAATTTGTAAATCTTCAAATTCTTCTGTAGTTTCCATGCAGTTTTCATTAGACTCGCAGCTGACAACCAAGCAAAATTTAGTATCGTCAACTGATCCTACTGTGCCGAATCCGAGACCATGCTTTGAATTGGGTGGACAACCGGAGTTATTCCATAGTTTTTCAAAATGTTGTGATTGACCTTTTGTCCATTGTCGAGGTAAGAAACCACGCTGAATTAAATTTTGAACACAGGGAGAGTACCACTCAAAAGGTAATTCCATTAATTTCGATGAAGTGACATCTTCAAATTGTACATTATTTTCGCTTTTGAGGAAGGAGCACCACGGTAGAATTTGATCGGCTTTGCACCGCCGCTATGTACCTCTTTGACCACCATACCCTCGACCTTATTAGAATGGATCGGGGTTAGGGTCATAGTATGTACATAGTGGTTAATCTTCTCGTACATCAATTTGTATTCTTCGTTCTTCTCATCTTCGAGAGAGATCTTGAATTGTCGCTTCTTCCGACTTATTGTCGCCGCTTCTTGCTTCGATCTCTTTTTCTTCTTCGGAACCGTCTTCCCAATCAACATTGATGGTTGATTTCCTCCGTCCAACCTGTCCTAACGTCTCCGCCACGACCTCGTCCCCGGCCTCGACCTCGGATGCGAGTTGTGGAGAAACCTTCACCATCTCGCCGTAAGGGAGTGGTGAGTGACTCGTTGGACTAGAACTTCGTGTTCTTCGTTGTTCCAAACTTTCTTTGCTTCATTTGTTATGGTATCTCCGGAGAAGATTGTTTTCTTCGGAGGTGCATAATAAGTCGCATCTTCATGGATTCCAATTTCATGTACGGAGAATGGTTGTAAGTCACCTTTGATGCATTGTTCCCCTCCATCGTAGTATTTGATGCACCGGTGTAGAGATGATGGTACCATCCCGTTTTCATGTATCCATGGTCGGCCCAAGTAGAGCGTTGAACGACGTTTCGAATCAATTATGTGAAATTTCGCGGTTGTCTTTTCTAAGTCACCGGTCTTCATTAGTAGCGTTATTGATCCGAGGGCTCTTTCTCCTTTCCGGTTGAATCCTCTTAATAACATTTTGTCGGCTTCGAGCTCGCGAGCATCAATTTCCAAGTATGCTTAGTGTTCGGAGACTCATTATATTAATTGATGCTCCCGGATCCACCAATACTCCGGAGAGCGTAAACTTCCCAATCATGAATCGAAATGTACAACGATCGGTTGTGATCTGCTGTCCCAAGTAATAGGTCATTGTCCGTGAAGGTAACACCTCGCTGTTCCTTTAACGAACAAACCTCATCTAAGGAATCTTCGGCCATTTGAGCCAAGAAAATTTCCGGATCAAGTAAGGCCTTGATCAGAGCTTCTCTCATCTCCTTTGATAAGATGAGAGCGTCGTAGATGCTCAGTTTGGCTGGTAGTTTCCTAAGATGGGCTAGCACGTTGTAGTCCACTTTATTTCCATGTGTCTCGGCTTCTTCCCGAATGGGTATTTCTTCTGCCGGGGTTGGTTCTTCCTGAACAACCACCTGCTTTCCTTTGTCCTTTGGACCCATTCTCGGAGGTAGAACTCTTCTACTTCTAAATTAACTTCTGTAATTTCTTCTGAATCTAGTGTTGAGTTTGCTTGTGTTTCCTCCTGAATCAGAATGACAGGTTCTTCCGAATTAGCTTCAGAGTCTGAAGGCTCTAACTCTATTGTGACTGGAGCTCCTCGAAACTCGCAGATAGATTCGTTGCTTGTTGAACTCTTGTAACCTCCTTGATGGATGTCTTCTTCGTCATTGTGATCGTCGAGATTGTGTATGATTTGAGAATTGTCATTGGTATCGAAATCGATGTCCGGATTGTCGCTAGTTACGTAATCGTTAGAAACGATCAAAACGTAGCCAACGCCATCACCCTTATCATTATAAGATCCCACCGAAGTGAGCGAGATAATCATACAGAGTCGAGGTTCGAGGGATTTCTCCCCCGAATCGGAAACAACTATCCTAGGATAAGCGGCCCCTAGTCTAGCCTTAGGAGCCTCGGTCTTCTCTTCTTCGTCAATTTTCTTCTTCTCTTCAATCGTCTCCCGTCGAGGTGGTTCTTCTATCGCAAGTGATAGTGCCGACTTGACAGGTTTCGAACTCTGAATTGAAGCTCGCACCGAAGCGGTTTGGATGCTGTCTAAAATCTTCTTCGAAGACCTTGTCCAAGCGGTAGTCCATCCATCGTCAGTTGTATAGGGATGTATTAGAACGATGAGATCAGTCGAGACAACATTGACGGAACCTCCTTTCTGGGGTTCCTTCATGTACTCCTTCGGGATTGTTATATTCCCTTTCCGAAGATTGTCGTTGAGCCAACTTTTGAAGGTAATGCAATCTTCTATCTTGTGCCCAAGCATCCGGTGGTAAGGGCAAAAGTCGGGATCACCTTTCTTGTTGACTTCTTCCGGTCTCTTAGGCTCTGGCAGCTGGAAATCTGGAGTCTTCATCAGACTACGGAACATCTTCGGCATCGCCTCATTCTTGAATGGATATTCCCCTGCTCGAAGCTCCCTTAATGTACGTTGCGGACGAGGCATTTGTTCATATCGTGGAGATGATCGATAGCTAGGTCGGGGTTCGTCGGTAATTCCGTCGAGGTTCGTCGCGGCCGTTCTGACGATATTTGTATCGGTTGCTTACCTTTGTCGACTGCTGCAATGATCTCAGATTTCTTTTCAAAAGTCTTCATAGGCTTTTGCTTGTCTGTCTTGTCGGTGAAACTTAATTGCTTCTCCTCCTCTTGCAAGCTCCCGGCCTTGCTTAACAACTTCTCAAAAGTCTTAATAGTAAATCCCTTGAGGAGAAGTGCTATCGGGCCGTGAATGCTCTTAAGTAAGATGCCGATTGCATGTTGTTCTTGTAGTTGTGGTTCACATTTCATACTTAGATTCATCCATCGAAGTATGTAATCCACAAAAGTTTCGTTTGGCTTCTGCTTCTCTACCACTAAATCACCTATAGTGATGTGGTGCTGAGCTCCGGCAAATCGCTTGATGAAGAGGTTTTCTAGTTCGAGAATGTCTTCACCGAACCATTTGGTAATTCCCGCATACCAATCAAAGGCGATCCCCGACGAGCCGCCGACGAATTGTCGGAAGAGTAATGCATCGCTCCCACCGCATTGCAACAACCGGCACGAAAGTGTGAAACATGCCGTCGGGGGTTCCCTGCTCCATCAAAGGTCTTGAACAGAGGTGGTACGAAGCCTTTTGGGTATTGGACGACATCTAATTCTTCCGGTAAGGTCTACCCGTCCGAATGGATGTCCCGCTCTTTGATTGTGCTAAGGCTTCTCGCACCTGCTCGTTCCACCAAGCTCTTGATATCTTTTTCCGGAATCATACTTTGTGTTGTATCTTTCTTTAGCCGATCATCCCCGTTGACGGATGTAATCTCCTTTCCTCCGTCCACAATGTGAATGACCTCTCGGGGTGTCTCTCTTTGGGGTTGCACTCGACTCCGGAGAGTGGCTAGGGCTACAGCCCATCTCTTCCATTCTCTTCACCATTCGGGCGATCGTATCGTCTTTCTCTTGAAGCCGCCTTCTCATCACTTCCGGCTCCTCTCTTTCGTGGCCGCAGGAGCACCTTTCGAAGTCGACGAAGCTCGTGTTTCGACCATGTTGATTTCTCGCATACTCATCATCCATGAATTCCGATGAATCAATCTCATCTCCAAATTTCTCTTCTCTTTCTTTTGCTAATCGTCGAATATCGGTCCTCAACTTTTCCATAGCATCCTCTAGCGGTCCTTTCCGTGCATCCTCGCGCTTGTTGTGTGATAGCCGCCGGGTTCCCTTCTCACTAGTCCCCTTTATCGCAAGTAGCACTTTCTTTCGGATTCAAGTCTCCCGACGAGACTTTCCTTCTCGGGCTGTTGTTTCAATCTTAATTGTCCAGTAGTGGGACGCCACACCATCCTTCTAGTAGCAGAAGGTCTAGGACCGGATGGTCTGTCAGCCAAATACTGGAAGGTGGTATCCTCCCTAATCTGTAACCCTGAAACAATGACATGCGGACTAGCCTTCATCCTTTTATTTGGCTTTTCTGTAACGATGGCAGGTTCTACTCGCAGCCCAAGACGGGATTTGGCTGGCACCCGCCCTATCCTTCTTAGAATCTCCGATATAGGGCATTTCTCTTTCTTTGCTAACTTCTCAATCACAGTCTGTAGTCGGGCAAATGGTGTAATCCTAGCCCTTTTCTTTCTGTTGTTGTTGTAGTATGCGGGTCGAGGTAATGTAGAAACAATCCTTCGGACATTTTCCTCGTCAGTTGCGGCGGAAAGGGGGTGGAATCTACTTCCTTCCAAAAAGGGTGTGTCTTCAGGCAATGGTATGTATTCAGGTAATGGTGTGTACTCAGGGATTTCCGGGATTTTCTCCAGGAAAGCAACTTCGGCAGCTCTGGCCTTCCTGGCAATCTTCCTATTTCTGTTCCTTCTTTGGGTCCGTGTTAGCTGATGGAATTCTCGAGCCGGACCCGATTTCAAAACGAAGGTCTCACGGGAAGGTCCGTACCCTCCACGGTAATGAGTTCACCATAGTTCCGGATTTCCTTCCCCTTTAATTTGGCGTGCTGCGGGTAGGTGCAGAGACAACTAGACCGAGTGGGGGTAGCAAGAACAGGTCCTTCCGTGGACAACAGTACTCCTCTCGATTGGAATCTTTTGCGGGGAGGAAACTCTCGAGTTGACCTAAGGTTGAACTCGATCGGCGGCTTCTCGGCTTCGGATACTTTGTTTGTCGGCGCGAACGAGGAAACGTCGGTGATCTTGACATCCGTGTTCTCGAATCCTTGTCCAAACCGGATGATCCCATTGTCGGGCAGCTTCATCCTTGTAAACGACGAAGTCGAGTCCATTGGTGAAGGAGAAAATCAGCTTTGGGGCTTCCATTTCTGCAGGTAGATTCCGATTGTCGATCCGAAGTTATGCTTCTTCTCATCGGGACGAAAAGAAAGGAATCGAAAAGAGTCCGAACACATTCTTGTTCATGTATTTATAAGAAGGAGTTATTTGTTAAAAGAGTCATTCATTAGAGGGTTTGTTTATTTAGAACGGAATGTTCAAAGGTGTAAAGAAGGTAATGAACCCGATTCAGAGTTGGAAAGCAAAAGAAAGTCTTATGCAAGACTTCTCGACTCGAAGGATCACTCCTAAACTAATACCTATTGGGGGTCCACCCTACCTCAGAAATGAGATAAAAGGATCTCAGAACCTCTCTGTTTAGGGGTGTCTAAACAGTGGCTCCTAAATCTGAGAGAATATTAGCTATACTTGTTCAAGGTAGAAATGAACATAGTATTCCAACGGAAAGAAGGGTAGCTTGATCCACAAGGGACATGGATACACTACCGATTTTTGAAAGCAGAATTATCTGATTAAAATGGAGAGAGGAATTCTCCCCAGCGGAGTCGCCAGAAGTTGTCGGCATATTTTTAGGTTGTGTTGTATTTTGAAAAGGGGTCGCCTAACAGAAGTTGTCGGTGAATTTTTTAATTTAATTTAAATAAATAGTTTGAAAAGTAGTATTTGATTTTAAAAATATTTTTTTTTAAATTTGAAGATATATGAAATCAAACCGATCTCACATCCCAAATAGTTCATGTAAACGAGCACCGTACCACAAACCGTGTATTTATTTCGAAGAATAGGCACACTGCTTGACGATGGGGCTCGATTAAATAAACTAGATGACTTGTCACATCCGTTTGGTCTGCGAACCAATTTTATAAGCCGACAAATTCCCCTGCTTGATATGAAAGCATCAAACAGGGTTTATATTACTCAGGTTCTTTAAAATTCCCTATAAGGGCAAGCCCCTATAGTTAATTACATCTTAAGTGACGGGAATCACCTAAGAAAACTCTCGATAATAATCGATAATTCCGCTCTCAAGAATTTCAAAGTTTAAGTTTTCAAGGATTGAATTTTGGAATTTCAATAGGGAATGGATCGAGTTTGGAACATTTTGTTTTGGGAATTCAAAGGAAGAAAAGTAGGAGAAATTACAGATTCGAAGCGAACTTCGGTAATTTCCCAACTATCCTATTTTTTGGCTTGGATTTCGGAAAGTCCTAATGTTTATTTAATGTTTTGATCTTGCCAATTTTAATTAATTAGGACTTATATTCGTATGAGATGATCATACAAATAGCCTTGAAGATGTGAGGGTTTATGTCGTATCGGACGACTACCACAGAATCCTAAGACCGCTTAGGGCTTAATTTGCAATGCAAATGCCTAACAAAAGGTTGAGGATTTAGGTTGCACTAGGCAAACTACCTTGAAGTCCTATGGATTGGTTATTTAATTCTAAGAATGTTTAGCTGATGTAGATTCAAGTTTTGCTGACGACGATGGTCGTGCTGCCCACCATGCTCCAAGCTCCTTATTGTTGCAGAGGTTTAGTTATAGAAGTCATAAATCAGGAGATGAGAAAAGTGTTTTGGTTTAGAGAAAATCTTAATTTCTAAGTGTTTTTGTGTTTTAATTAAAACAAATCTTAAAGTTGATTATAACGACACCGGTTAAGATCCCACGGTTCCATCCTTCTGGCATCGTTATTTTTATCGGATTCACTTTGTCCAGATGAATTTGCTAAACTCAACTGATTGAGTTCCACACTTTCATTTAGACCGTGGGAAATCCCGTTAGCAACACGTATGTTACATCATCCGACGTATTCCCGATCATCCAACAGGACGTTTTAATTTAGTTGTAATTGTAGTTTTGTGTTCTGTTTGTGATTAAATTTTGAGTTGTTTTATATTTTGAAATGTTGTGGCGGTGAATTTTATCTTGCAATGACTTTTAATTTAGTTTTGGTTTCAGTTTTAGGGACTATCCTAAAGGTGTGGGTTTTCATGCAACAGTTTGTTTATCATGCAAGAAAAGTAAGTGCGATGCGATTAAATAAATTGCAATAAGGTAAATTGCAATAAAATAAAAGCGTACCTGGAGGGTCTTCCCGTCATCCCAAGCTGCACTTAAAACACAATTAGAATATTTAAGCAAGTTCCTAGGTAAAGCTAAGGGAAGGGTTATGGTTTTCTACCAAATTCCTAATCCTATAGCTAGTCATTTCCTATGACGTCTAGGTTCTTGTGTTTTGGTTTGAGGACTATTTTCTTCATCAAAGAATAAATAAGTTCAATTGTTCTTATAAGTATCCTATCATATTGAGGAAGTGCTTAAGAAGAATCTTAAACATCTTTTCAATACTGATAGGATTGTTTTAAGTCCAAATGAATTTAATTAATCAGGTGAAGTAATCGTCCGAGAATTCAAGTTTTGTTATCTTGCTCAGTGAACTAGGATATTTGAATGTCCTATAAGTGGAGTAACATTTCATTTAATGTTCTATTTAGGAGTTATGATAACCAAAGTTTTCGAGGGCAAATTGGTGTTCCAATGATTTGTGATTTGATTTAATTTCAGTTAACGGGTTTAAATTTGGAATAGTTGTTCAAGTTGCTTTATATTTAATTTCTTCATGTCTTAGGTGATGTTATTTTTTAATTCAATTTAATTTAACTTTAATTTAATTTTAATTTAATTTTAATTTTAATTTATTTTAATTTAATTCAATTTAGTTTGATTTGATGTTAAATTAATTTAGTTTAATTTGATTTAATTTCCTTTAATTTAATTTAATTTGATTTAATTTTAATTTAATTTAATTTAATTTAATTTAATTTAATTTAATTTAATTTAATTTAATTTAATTAACTTGTTTAATTTATTTAATTTATTTAATTCAATTTAATTTAATCTTTAATTTAATTTTATTTTTAATTTTAATTTAATTGAAAATTTAAAAAGAGTTTAATAATTTAACTTTTTAATTTAATTTAATGATTAAGTCCTTTAACATTTTAAAACTTAAATTTGAATTATCACTTTAATCAGGAATTAAATATTATTGAGATGATTAATTTAGGGATTTTTAAATTAAAGAACAAATCTCTT
The DNA here is from genome assembly GCA_022702705.1 of Papilionanthe hookeriana x Papilionanthe teres. Classification (NCBI taxonomy): domain Eukaryota; kingdom Viridiplantae; phylum Streptophyta; class Magnoliopsida; order Asparagales; family Orchidaceae; genus Papilionanthe; species Papilionanthe hookeriana x Papilionanthe teres. The sequence continues at coordinate 127,254,116 of CM040421.1, read as the reverse complement.
CCTAATAATATCCCTATTTAATAATTCTAATTTTATTATTCTTCCAAATTTAATCAATTATTTAATTAAGGTTTATTTCAATTATTTTCAAATTGTTTAGTAGGTTTCTACCCTTTAATTATTTAAATTTCAATCATCCAAATCAGATTAAGATCAAATATTTTATTTGTTAATTTTATTAAACCTAAAGTTTTAATTAAGGGTTAAAATTTTAATTACCATTTTGCCCTTCAAGCTTAATAATTCCATAACTCACTAAATTGAGCTCAAATGAATTTGAAATTTTTATGTGACTTCACTCATATGTCAATAAAGACATAAGAGGAGAAAATGTGATTTTTCTGTATTTAATTTATTTATATAATTATTTTTAGTAGAAAATAGGGATTTCCAAGGAAAATTTAATAACATGACCAAGGGAAAGTTTCTGTCCTTAAGAAAATTATGGGACATTCCTAATGACTAGAGGACCACTTGGACCAATTTTGGTGATTTTTTAAATTATATTATTTTTATTATGATTATTTTAAGTTTTGAAGTATTAATTAATTTAAAAATAAAATAAAGGTTGAAAAATGAATTTTATATTTTTCAAAAATCTCTTTGATATCAAGGAAATCAGAGAATCAATATTTACAATTTTTTGATTTTTCTTTGATTTATTAGAATTATTTTAGTGGAAATGCTAGAAAATACATTTTTTTAATTTTAAAATTATCCTAGGGCTTTAAAATTTAATATCTCATCAAATAGACCTAAGAAAAATATGGGATTTGTTCCTAAGTGATTAAAATTCAAAATGTGACATTTTGGTGAATTTTATTATTTTTATGATTTTTATTATTTTTTAATTATTAAAATATTAAAATAATGCAAAAAATTAAATTTTGTTTAGAAAATTGAAATTTTAATTTTCTTAAATTCCCCTGATATCGAGAGGCTCCAAAACCAATTTGGTGAATTTTTGAAAGGTATTTTGAAAGTTATGAATTTTTAAAGTTCAAAATGGCTAAATGGCTCAATCAACCCATTTAGTAGGGCTAACCAAGTCCAATTGACTTCAAATTTTTATGGTGGGTTTCTCTGATCCTAAAAGTCAGTGGAGAATTAATTTCAAGTTAATTTGATGTATGGTTAGCTCTAATTAATTAGGGAGCTATTTTGGGTGTTTAATCCAATTAGGGTTATTTTAAATGAACAAATTCAAAACCTATTTTTCCTAGGGTCCTCTGGTCATAAAAGACTTAACCAAATTTTCCTAGAATTTATTTCATAACATGCTAATTATTAGATTTAAAATACTCAAAACAGTAACATGAATTTGAAAAATCAATAACTTCTCATAGGGATGGCCTCGACTTTGGAAAATTCGGGAATGTTCCCAAATTCGGAGGCTTCAAAAGCCCTATGGTCTCATGCCATGGTGAATTTCCTACATGCATGGAGAATTAAAACAATGCAGAGGGGAAATAAATCATTAAAAATAAAATACTTGATGAAATTAAATGATTTCTTTTCCACATTATTCTCCTCTCGTTCACTCGAGCAAGAGGGTATTTTTATTTTATTTTTCTGATTTTCCTACACAAAGTTATGGATTTTTGAAGTTTAGGGAATTAAATAAATAGAAAAATACCCTAATTTTCTATTTATCCACGTGGCGCCGAGTCAACCTCGGCAGCTCCGAAACGCCGCGTATCGCCCTCTGATTCGACACCGCCATCTGACTCAGGGCTCCGGGGCCCCGCTGTGTCGTTCCATCTCCTGATCCGGCGCGATCCTGGCCGTCCGTCCGCGCGTGTATTAAATGAACGGCATCCGTTCATCGTCCCCAGGCGTCCTTACCCGAGAGCCGTCCGTCTCCTAGGCCTAAGATCTCACTCGATACTTGACCAAATTTAACGTTCTTATACTCTGCTGGATTCGTCTCGAGAAGACAAACACATCTATACGGTTTATGTGGCATGAAATCGACTCAATGAAAATGGAGAATGTTCAGAAGCTCGGGAAGAAGAGTGAGGCCATACCTTTGCTCAGAGAAGTGTGGCTTCGATCTGAGGGTTGTGTCACCTTCGATTGGATCCTAGCAAGCTCCGGCAGAAGTCTCCCGGTCCGGTGAATCGTCTCAGGTAGGATTTCGACCACGCCCGATCACAAAGCTTGGAGGCCGCGAAGCAATCGGGTGGCTCGGAGATGGGGCTTTCAGGTGGGAAACTTCTCCTCTTGGTCCAGTGAAGGTGTAGGACCGATCGATTTGAAGATTGGCTCACCGTGGCAAAGTGTCCTGGTTTTCGGTGAAGTTTCGGCTGAGAAATCGGATTCGTTGGTGGGGATTAGTGGCAAATCGACACCGGGATCAACTCGCTCTAAGTATGGAGAAGGGTTTGGAACAATTTGGGCAGAGTTTCGGCGAGGTTTGTGCAACTCTCTTTTCATGGCCGTGAAGGGGTCGGGTTTAAATAGAGGTGGATGGAGGGCCTCCCATGGAGAGTTAGGGCTCGGGATCAGCTGCTCTTGGCAAGAGAAGAACAGCTACAATGGCCATTGGGGATGGAGCAGCTCAGCAAGGTGGAATTCCAAAGTTGGCTCACATGTGAGCTCTCGGGTGTGGTGTTTTCCGGCGACCTGGGCGGTCGGCGGCAGGCATGAGTCACCATCTCGACTGTGGAGGTCGTGGCTCGACAATGGTGAAGTCAATTGGGTTTGGACATGTGTAAAGGAGTTGGATCAAAGTGGCATGGGGGGTGTGGCTATTTTGGCTCTAAATGGATCAACCATCCTTTTGGGCTTGGTTCTCCCTCCAAGGTGGCTTTAGGTGTCAAAGGAATCAGCTGGTTTGGCATGGAGAAGTCCCTATCCAAATATATTTGGATTAAATTTGGGTTAAGGTGAAACATGTTTAAGGTTAATGACTTTTAGGAGGTGCTTAAAGGAACTCCTTCTTTTTCCATTTAAGAAGGGTTGACAAATTAGAAATTCTCATGGCTTGCCAATGGCTTACATGTGGCTTCATGGCTTCATATGGCTTGGGAAAAGATTTGGTTAATTTCATGAAAAAAGGATTTTGTGAGTTTTGGCATTTTGATAAGAATTGTTATGAGGCTTGATTTGGAATCATTTAATGATAAATTAGGACTTTAGGAATGATTTTAAATCGAATGTGTGATGAGGGAAAGTGTCATGTGGGCTTTGTCATGAACTTTGGGCTTTTGAATTTGTCTTGGATGGGCTTTTAGGAAGGTTTAAGGGAAGTGGGCTTTAGGCTTGAAAATAAATTGGTGGATGGGAAATTTGTAAAAGTTTGGACCAAATAATTGTTGGGTTTGGTTTAGGAATGTGCCATGAGTAATTTAAAACAAGTTTGGAGTGATTTGGGTTTGAATTGGGTTGAATGTGGGCTTCTTTGGTTAATGGGCCAATATAGGTCAAATTGGGCTAACTTGGGCAAATGTTGGGCTAGGGTTGAAATTGATGTAAAATAAATGTTGAGAAATGTTTATGGGAGTGTTTCAAAGAGGTTTTGGCTTTGGTTGGGCTTTGATTTTGGGGTTTGGGCTTATTTGGGTTAGGTTTGGGTTTAGGTCAAAATTGGGCTTTTTGATTTTGGGTTGAACTTGAGTGGGATTTGGGTCTAAATTTTGGGCAAATAATGTTAGGTTTTTGTTTTTAGGGATGTTAAGGAAGGTTTAGAAAAGATTTGGGGTTAATTGGAGTTGAATTGGGTGAGTTTGGGTTAGGTTTGGGTCATGGCTCCAAATTGGGCTTTAAGGCCAAAAGTGAAATTGGATCCAAATGTCAATCAAATTGGACTTGGATTTGGTCTAGATTGGTTTTGGGAATGTTGAATTGAAGTTTAGAATTGAATTGGACCAGAATTTGGGTCAATTGGGTAGTTTTGGTTTGACATTGGATTCACTTTGGGCTAAAATGGGTCAAATTGGGGGTTTTGACAAAAGTAGGGTAAATTGACAAAATCGGACCATGGTGTAGTTGAACAAAATGAAATTGGTAATATTTGGGATTTTCTGGAATTTTCTGGGAATTTTTTAAATTTTTGGATTTTTGGGTCAAGAGGGGTATTTTGGGTATTTGGAGGTTATTGGGAGGTATTTTTGGAATTTTTGGTATTTTTGGCTATGAATGATCAATTTGAGTAATGTGGAAATGTTTGGGATTGGTTTTGGGGAATTTTGGGTGATTTGGAAATTTTGAAAAATCTGGGTGATTTCAAGGGCTTTGGGTAGGCTAGGCGGGTATAGGGTCCCGGGGGTCAAAATTGAAAATTTGGGAAATTGAAGATGGGGTGAATGTAAGTGGAATAAAATCATTTTGGTTGAGCCATGAAGCCATATCAAGCCCACATGAGCCATGAAGGGACTCATTTGAGGCATCCAATATGTTGTTCCTAACCCTCTTAGCCAAGGGCTTAGGGGTTAAGGACCATCCATGTGAGTCACCTTTATGAGTCAGGAGGTCAAGTTGGGTATTGTTGTGTTTTAGGAGGTGTGTGAAAGTGTAGTGTATAAATGTAGTGTATGTGTAAGTCAACCCTTTCACTGCACAGTGCCACCTGGGCAGGTCCTAAGTGCCAAAGAGTCCTATAGGAACTTATCCTTTAAACTTCCACATTTGATTTCAACCCTCTAGGTGATTAGGGGTCTATAGTCAAGTTTGTGGAGTTTGCAGGGAGTTAAGAAGTGGTTTGAAATTCTAAGTGGTGGGTCCCAATTCTAGTCCTCTAAGATAGTTAAAGGAAAAGCCTAAGGCTAGATCCTAAGTACTAAAGAGAAGAAGAGAAGACCTCATCAAAAATGAGGTCAACAGATGCTGTGATTAATTTATCTTTTATTAATTCAAAAGCATTTAAACATTCAGTTGCGAATTCAAATTTTTTATCTTTTTCTAAAAGTTGGCATAGAGGTTTAGTAATTTTTGAAAAATCTTTGATGTAGCGTCTATAGAATTCAGCATGTCCAAGAAAACTTCTTACCCCTTTTACTGTAGTTGGAGGTGGTATTTTAGTTATAACTTGAATTTTTGCAGGGTCTACTTCCATGTAATTTTCTGAAATTTTATGTCCTAATACAATTCCTCCTACAACCATAAATTGACATTTCTCCTAATTTAGAACTAAGTTAGTTTTCTCGCATACTTCTAATACTTTTTCAAGATGATTTAAGCATGCGTCAAATGTTGTTCCAAATAAAGAGAAATCATCCATAAATACTTCTATTTCATCATCAATTAATTTACTAAATATAGACATCATACATCTCTGGAATGTTGCAGGTGCATTACATAATCCAAAAAGCATTCTTCGTAAAGCAAATGTTCCATAAGGACTAGTAAATGTAGTTTTCTCTTGATCCTCAGGAGCTATATGTATCTGATGATAACCGGTATATCCATCTAAAAAACAAAAATATTTATGTCCGGCTAATCTCTCCAACATTTGGTCTAGAAATGTTAATGGGAAGTGATCTTTCCTGGTGGCTGCATTTAATTTTCTATAGTCAATACATATACGCCATCCAGTTACTTGTCTTATAGGTGTTAAATCATTATTTTCATTAGCTTTAAAGGTCACTCCTCCTTTCTTAAGAACACAGTGAATTGGGCTTACCCAAGCACTGTCCGAAATAGGATATATAATACCATTATCTAACCATTTTAATATTTCTTTCTTGACTACTTCTTTCATTATTGGGTTTAATCTCCTTTGAGGATATACTCTTGGCTTATGTTCCTTATTTAAAATAATTCTGTGCATACAGATTGAAGGACTAACTCCTTTAATATCTGCTAAAGTCCAACCAAAAGTTTTCTTATATTTTTTTAATATGATTTACAGTTTTTGTTCTTGTGATTCATTCAATTCAGCTGATATAATAACTGGTAGGGTTGAATGGTTACCTAAATAAGCATATTTTAAATGATTAGGCAGAATTTTTATTCGAGTTCAGGATTTCTAATTATTGACAGAACTATATTCTTTTCAATGTTTTTAGTATTATCCAACATTTCAATTTTTTCCTGTATTTAATCCAGTTTTTCATTATCAGCTTCTTCAATTAATTCAGTATTTTCTTTTTCTAACTTTTCTTCATAATATTCTTTAAAATGTTCATTTTGCAAATATTCAAGTATTTCCATTCAAAAACATTCATCATCTTTTTCTAAGGCAGGATATTTCATTGATTTTGCTATGTTAAAAGCTACTTTTTGATCGTTTACTCTCATAGTCAATTCTCCTTTCTGAACATCAATCATAGCTTTTCTAGTGGCTAAAAATGGTCTTCCTAATATTATTAGAGGTTCTTTATCTTCTTCCATATCTAGAATAATAAAATCTACCGAGAAGATAAATTTATCCAATTTTATTAACACATCTTCAATAACTCTCTTAGGATAAGTCACATAACGATCAGCTAACTGAAGAGTTACTGAAGTAGGTGAAATTTCTCCTAATTCTAATCTTTTAAAAATTGATAGAGGCATTAAATTTATGCATGCTCCTAAGTTACACAAAGCTTTTCCATAAAATTTTTCTCCAATAGCGCAAGGTATAGTGAAACTACCAGGATCTTTTAATTTTTCAGGAAGCTTTTTCTGAATAATTGCACTATACTCTTCACTAAGTGCAACAATTTCATTATCTGTAAATTTTCTTTTTTTATTTAAAATATCTTTCATGAATTTTACATAATTAGGCATTTGTTCTAATGCTTCTACAAAAGGAATATTTACTGTTAATTTTTTTAAAATTTCAAGGAATTTAGAAAATTGCTTATCTTTTTTATGTTTCTTAAGTCATTGAGGAAATGGTGGTGGAGGTTTTTTTATAGATATTTTCATAGGGATCAATGGATATTCTAAGTTTTGATCTTGTTGATCCTTTTCTTTCTTGATTTCTACTTCCTCATTTTTACTTTCTGTTTCTTTTTGAATTTTATTTTCTAACTCTTTTCTGCTTCTTAGTTGTATTGCTTTAATTTGTTCTTTTCCTTGGTCTTTAGGATTTATTTCCACATTACTAAGAAAAGTTCCAAGAATTCTATTGTTAAGCGCAGTGGCAATATGTCTGAGTTGAGTTTCAATATTTTTAATTGATGTTCCTTGATTTTGTAATTGATTTCCTTGAGATTGTAACTGATTTCCTTGATTTTGCAAGTGCTGAACCATACTTAATATTAATTCTTCTATAGATAACTTCTTATCTTTAAATTGAGTGTTATTAAATCCAGGTGGATAAGATGATTTATAATTTGTATTTCCTTGATTAGATGGATTTCCTATAGAATTGTTCATCCATTATTGATTAGCTGTATTTTTATTCCAATTAAAATTTGGATGATTCTTTCAACCAAGATTATAATAATTTGCATAAGAATTATTGGGTCTATTATTAATAGCATTTATAGTTTCATAAAGAGATTGAGAATCTATAATTTGTCCAGATGAGTTTTCTTCTAATATAGTAGGAGAGTAATTCATTCCAAAATGATCTAATCTCTTTGATATAGCAACAATTTGAGATGCTAACATAGATATTGCATCATTTTCATGAACACTAGCTATCTTTTTAGGATTTATTCTTTCAGCAGGCCATTGGAAATTGTTAGTAGCGATTTCTTCGATTAACACATAGTCTTCATCAAATGGTTTTGACATTAATAAACCTCCAGCAGCAACATCAATGATTGATCTAAGAGATCCTACTAATCCATTGTAAAAAGTTTTTATAATTAACCAATCTGGTAATGCATGATGTGGCCATTTACTAAGAAGTTCTTTAAATCTCTCCCAAGCTTCATATATGGATTCTCCATCAAACTGACTAAAAGATATTATATCATTTCTAAGTTTTGCAGTTTTCGAAGGAGGAAAATATTTGGATAGAAATTTTTGTGATAATTCTCCCCAAGTTTTAATAGATCCAGGTGCTAATGAATTTAACCACATCTTACCCTTATCCCTTAAAGAAAAAGGAAAAAGCCCAAGTCTATTAGCATCATTAGATACTCCTTCATATTTAAAAGTGGCACATAGTTCCGAAAAACTAACAAGATGTAAATTAGGATCTTCATTATGTGAACCACTAAATTGATTATTCTGTACCATTTGGATAATTACAGGTTTAAGTTCAAATGAATTAGCAGCTACATCAGGGTTTTGAATAGTAAGGTGAATTGCATCTAATGTAGGGTTGGCATAGTCTCTTAATGGTCTTTGTTGGTTTATATTTTCAATTTCTGGATTATTTGCCATTTGTGTTAAATTTATAATTTTTCTCTTTTGTTTTCTAATTATTTTAATTGTACACTCTAATTCTGAATTGTAAGGTATTAAATTTTCGTTTCCAAATGTACGCATACAATTTTTAAGTAAATTTTAAAATAGTTCATTACTCTAGTAATTACTTTAATAATTCTATTAATTACCTTAATGATTACTTTACTTCACTTCCCCGACAACGGCGCCAAAAACTTGATCCACTTTTCGATATTTATACTTACAACTATTATATGAAAAATAGTAACGGCACCAAAAACTTGATCCCGCACTGAATATATATATACTGATGATTCTGTTATGGAATTTATGATTTATATTATGGATACTACGCAAGTATACGTATCGTTATCAAGTAATATAGGGCTCTAATGGAGTCCTAGATATCGATCCCATAGGGAAGTTAGCAATTTTCAAAGACAATAAAAATTAAACTTACTTACTAATCTAGTATACAGAAATTTAGAATACTTAAACTAAAATAAACTAATGCTTAAGGTTTAATATTAAATTTCAGAAAAAGTATCTTTCTCCTTGTTTTTGAGAATTAAGTGAATGAAGAATTAAATAAGTTTTTAATTGTATTGTGTCAAATAGGAGCATTCATATTCTTTACCCTTTGGTCCAGGTGCAAAGAATATTGACTAATCTTATGTTTGATTACTGAATCTGCGGCTAGACTGGGAGGATACCGACTGCCACTTCAGAGGTCCCACGTTCCTCTCACCTGAGGGCTAACATCTACACTTCAGCTCTCAAACAATAAGACCGAATTGAATATTTTAGTCTGTCACACTAAAATGTCCAATTCTATGCCCAATGGTTAATATTTCCCTATTTATTTGCACCCTCCTTCAAAGGCTTTTGATTTCCCTAAATCTTGGATGTAATCTTTACTATAGTTGATATTTCAACATATGTTAACAAATCAATTGGCCAGATTGAAAGTAAATTAAAATTTAAGTTAAAGATTAGCACAATTTCTATTTTCATATTTAGGCACAATTACTTTAATTCATCATTTTACGTAATCTCAATAACAAGGAGAAAGACTAAGGAAATTACTCAGAATGCATGGGAAAAATAACACAAAGCATGGATTTCATTAAAGTTAACAAACAAATAATAAATGTACTTTTCTCAATTCTTCTCCCCAGCGCATTCTCGAAGTTCCTTTCGACTCTTCCTTCCAAGACAAAGACACCAATACACTAAACACTCACTCAAAGACCCTTAACTTTCACACAAATGATAAAAACTGACACTCTAATGACACACAAATGACACACAAATGACTAGAATTCTTTCTATTTATAGAAGGGGTCAAATCTCCAAAATGTACTTAAGCACCTCTTCAAAAAGCGTCCAGGTTCATTTTATTTTGGCTCTTTTCAACTGTCTCACCGTTGGCGGCTTGATCTCACCGTCGGCGGCTTGTAGAAGATGTGCTAACCGCGCCGATCTCGTTGTTGGCAGGCTCGATCTCTCCGTCAGCGGGCTCCTTATATTATATTCAAAACTTTTAGGAAAAACTCACCGTCGGAGGCCTAAATCTCGCCGTCGGTGGGACAGTTCAATTTTTTTTAAAATTGAGTCCTTTTTGCTCCAAATCCGCTTCTTTTATGCTTTTTGCCTTCAGTACTTATAAATCTTTATTCCTGCAAGAAAACAAATAAAATACCTTTCTTTAAAGTGCAATTTCATAAAAAATTGGTATGAACTTCTTAATATATTTTCTAGTGATCAATATTCAGTATTGTTTAAATCTAAAGGATTTATGTCTGGATCAGAATTAATATTTGAGTTGAGTCTGTGGTTCAGACTAACTCAATTAAGTTGATCCTAAAGATTAGATGGAGTTAGTTTCAAATATGGATTGAGCCTAAAGTTTGGTTAAGTTTGGTTCAAGTTAGGTTGAACCTATAGTTTTAATTAGGTTATGTTCAATTTTGAGTTGAACCTAAATTTTGGTTGAGTTTGGTTCAATTTTGGGTTGATCTTAAAGTTTGGTTAATTTTGGTTCAAATAAGATTGATCCTAAGTTATGGTTTGATTTAGGTTCAACATAGGTTGAACCAAAGATTTAGGTTAACTTGGGTCAAAGTTAGGTTGAACATAAGTTTAAGTTTGACTTAGGTTCAATGTATGTTGAACCTAAAGTTTGAGTTAACTTGGGTTCAAGTTAGGTTGAACCTAAGTTTAGGTTTGATTTAAGTATACTTGGTGAAAGACATAATTAGGGTTTAATGTTGTTTAAGAGTAATATTTGTAAGGCTTAAGGGTTAATTAAGACTAATTAAAGTGAGACTTAATTAGCATTTAATGTTACTTAAGCCTAATGTAAGTAAGGCTTAAGGGTTAATTAAGTTTAGTTATGGTTAGATTTAATTATGATTTAAGATTACTTAGGCCTAATGTAAGGAAGGCTTGAGGGTTAATTAAGTCTAACTAGGGTTAGACTTAATTGGTATTTAAGGTTACTTAAGCCTATTGTAAGTAAGGTTTAAGGGTTAATTAAATCTAATTGGGGTAAGACTTAGTTAGGATTTAAGGTTACTTAAGCCTAAGGTAAGTAAGGTTTAAGAGTTAATTAAGTCTAATTAGGTTTAGAATTAATTTGGGTTTAAGGTTACTTAAGCTTAATGCAAGTAAGGCTTAAGGGTTAATTAAGTCTAATTAGGGTTAGACTTAATTAGGATTTAAGGTTACTTAAACCTAATGTATGTAACGCAGAAGGGTTAATTAAGTCTAATTAGGATTATGCTTAATTAGGGTTTAAGGTTACTTAAGCGTAATGCAAGTAAGGCTTAAGAGTTAATTAAGTTTAATTAAGGTTAGACTTAATTAGGATTTAAGGTTACTTAAGCCTAGTTTATGTAAGGCTTAAGGGTTAATTAAGTCTAATTAGGGTTACACTTAATTAGGGTTTAAGGTTACTTAAGCTTAATTTAAGTAAGGCTTAAGGTTTAATTAAGTTTAATTAGTGCTAGACTTAATTATGGTTTAAGTTAAATTAAATTTTATTTAGGTAAGGTTTAATTGAATTAATTAGTCCTAACAATGTTAGGTCTAATTAGGGTTTATTTTTACTTAAACCTAATGTTATTAAGGTTTAAAGTGATAAATTAGGTCTAATGAGGGGTTAGACCTTATAAGGGTTTAGGATGTTAAACCTAATGTAGTTAAGGTTTAATAGGATTTAATCAGATCTAATTAATTTCTTGGACCTAATTAGGGTTTATGGTGTTAAACCTAATGTGATTAAGGCTTAACTGGGTATAATCAGATCTAATTGTGGTTTAAGACCTAATTAGGGTTATTTAATGTTTGGTTCACATGGATTTAACCCAAATTTCTATGTTTAGTTTGACTCCATTTGGCATTGGACTCAAGTAAAAACTTATGTCTATGTTAGGTAGACTTAAGAGATTTTGACTTTGGGTCTACAAAGGTTATATCCAATAGTCTTAATGAGATGACTAAACCCCATGTTAACTAGGGTTTAGGTTCACCCTAGATCTAGCTATGAATGAGACCTTAAGTTTAAGATTTAATCAATTTTCATGTGATAAGGTTCAAGCTTAAATGTTTAAAATGTAAATTTGAAATTTATAATTTTAACCTAAGTGATAAAGATGCCATTTTAAAATTTTCAAATGGCTCAAAATTATCATTTTAGAGTTTTAAAATGTCAATCTAAATTATCTAACAATTTTCAAATTTAATTTTCAATTTCTTTAATTTTATAATTATTTTTGGAAATAATTATAAAATTTGATAGAAATTAGGAAATTGAACCATACAAAATTATCTTTGACTTAGAAAAATTACAGAATGTCTCCAGCGATGGAATGGTCATTCTGTGAAAATTTTAGAAATTTAGAAATTATAATTAATTTTTTATGTAATTGTGATTTTTGTTTTGTTTGTGATTAAAATTTTGAATGGTGTGGCTATGAATTTTTATCTTGTTTTGATTTTTTAATTTTTTTTAATTTTTGGTCTCAGTTTTGTGGCTATCCTAAAGGTTTCAATTTTCATGTAGGGTGACATTGTTGTTTAGCATGCAAATTTCTAAGGAAAGAAGGTACAGTAGAGTGCAGGTAAGTAAATTGTAATAAAATAAAAGCGTACCTGACAGATCTTCCTGTCATCTCCACCTGAAATTTTAGTATTCTTGGCAATTATCATTTGTAATTTGCAAGAAAGTAAAGCCTATGGATATGTTCGTCACAAGCTTATAAAGTCCTATGTCATAACCTGGTGGGTCCTATTTATTCATTTGAGAGATATTTTCATTTAATAAGTATGATAGGTGCTGTAGTCCTACAAGGTGTCCAGAAGACTTGCGAAAAGATCCAGGAAAAGTCCATATATTTCATAATAGTTTTGAGCATCCTTGAGATCATTTTGGATCTATCATAGTTTTTAAATGATTTATCTATTTCATACCTTTATGCTTTAGTGAATTAATGTTTTTATTAACCCAACGGACAGGGTAAATATTATTTATCATTTCATTTGGGAATTATGTAGGTGAAAATTCTTTGGGGCAAAAAGTCAATCCATTTAAGGAAGTTTAGCCAATTAATTTCATAATTGGGCTTGTAATGCTTTCAAGTAATCAAAATTTGATTATGTTTGCTTTTCTAAACTTCTTTAACAAAATTTGATTAGACCTAGTCAACTACTTAGCCCTTTTAATTTAGTGGATAAATTTGCAATTTCTTTTAAAAATTTAAATTATGCCAGTTTAATTTTCATAAAAAATGTTGGGTTATTATTCAAAAATCAAGTAGGGGTGAAAATCAGTGGATTATTAACCTCTAAGATCAACCGCTAACCTTAAGGATCATTTGACTTAATCATCTTCCAAATCAAAATAATTACATAAATTTAAATATTTAGTTTTAGTGTGACAAAATTGCAGTGGCTTTCTACCATTTATCCCTTGATGTTTCAATCAATCAAGCATGTCATATTAAGATCATTAATTGCCAATTTTACCCTTTGTTAAGCCTAGATGTTTAATTAAGGCTAAATTTCTTGAAATTACAACTTTGCCCCTAAGGGCTTATCATCTCATAATTCATTAAGATTAATTCAAATGACTTTGAAATTCTTATGTGACCCCACTTATGGGTTAATTAAAACATTATAGGAGAAAATGTGATTTTTCAAATTTTAATTTAATTTATATATTTATTTTCATGCAAAAATAAGGATTTTCAATGAAAATTCAATAATTTGATCAAAACAAAACTTTTGCCCTTGAAATTTTTGTTGGAGGTAGACCTAGACCAGAGGACCACTTGGACCAAATTTCATGATTTTTTTATTCTAATTCTATTATTAGAATTATTTTAAATTTTAGAGTTTTAATAAATTATAAAATATTTTAAAAGTTGAAAATTCAATTTTATATTTTTCTTAAATCTCTCCGAGGTCAAGGAACCCGGATAAATAAATTTTATATGTTTATAATTTTTATTTTTTTTAGAATTATTTTGTTGGAAAATTAATGAAATTCATTTTTAACCTTTTAAAAATTAATTTAAGCCTTTAAAAATTAATATCTTAATTTAGAGGATTAGGAAAGTTATGTGGATGGTTCCTAAGTTATTAGGAGACCAAATGTGATAATTTGGTGATTTTTAAAACTTTTTTATTTTTTTTATTTTTTAATTTTTAAATATTTAAAATATGGTTAAAAATGAAAATATTATTAAAACTCTAATTTTATTTTTAGAAAATTCCTATAATCATAGAGAACTTCCAAAATTAATTTGACAATTTTTTAGTTGTATTTTAATTACTAAAATTTGTTTAATGTTCAAAATTATCATTTCAATTAGAAATTTCATTTAGATGGCTAAATGAACTCCAAATGCCATGAAATTTTTATGTGGAGTTCTCTAACCTTTAAAGTTTAGTGGAGAATTATTTTTAAGCCATTTAAACATTTGGTTTATTCTAATTAACGAAAAATCATTTTTGATTTATGTTGATGATTAAGTCATTTCTTAAGGATTTGGGTCATGAAAAATTTATTCTAGGGTCCTCTGGTCAAATGTAAACTACTATGATTTTTTTGGATTTTTCCAATTAACTTGCTAATTATTGAAATTAATTTACCGAAACAGATGCAGAAACTTCATGGACAAAGGGTCACCTTCATTTGGTCCTCTATGTGTTGGTACTAGCCATACCCTAGCCTGAGGCTAAGAGCTTGGGAAGACCACTTACATGAGTTTCCAAAGAGTCAGGGGATCAAAGGAGATGTGCTTTGTTTTGGGTTGTGAGTGTAAGTGTGTGTGTGCTAGTTCAAGCTCTCAAGGGTAAATCCTAAGGTTTGACCACCTATAGGAGACTTCCCCTGGGCTTCCTTATGCTTGGTTTCTTCCTCCCAAAAGCTAAAGGTTAGGCCTTAAGCATATGAAAAACTCCCAGTGAAGCAAAGAAGTTCTAAATTTTTCAGGAAAAGGGTTCCATGGCTAGTCTTCTAAGAAAGTCACCAGAAGAGTTCTATGGCTAGACCCTAGGCTTTTCTAAAGAAAGACTAGACCTCAACCAAAATTGAGGTCAACAACGATAAAAGCTAATAAAATAGAAAATAGTAGAATAAAAATTTCATTGGTAATCCTTGTGAAGAAGATTCCGAAATGCCTTATTCTAGATATTTTTGTATAGGATAGCCTCTGATGACTAGAGAATTTAGGTGTGTATCTATTCTAAGTTCTTTAATTCGTTTATAGAAGCAAGCTCCTGTAGTGAATTACAACTTAAACATTAGAAATTACTTAAGAAAAATGCTGATTAACGTTAATACTTACTCTCTAAGAAAAATGTCAAAGTCAAGGAAAGAATTATCAATGTTCAATCTTAGGGGTAATAAGTGTACTACCCTAAAGTTTTTTGTTGTTTTATTTTGTTTTTTTGATGTCATTTTGGTTTTGTCAATTTAGTTTCATTTTGTTTTGTAATTTCATTGTCATTTTGATTTTAGTTTTGTAATTAGTCGTTGTTTTATTGTCATTTTATAGTTTCTTCAGTGTCTATCCTAAGAGTTTTGGTTTTGATTTATTATTAGTTTGGTATTGTTATTTTAGATTTTTTAAATGTTGTTGTTTTGTTTATGTTTTTTTATTATTTTTCATGTCCTCAGAATGTCATCCTGCAAAACAGAGTTAACACATCCTAATAACATGCAAAGCAAATCTAAAATGGAACTTGTCTTCAACCTGCAAGAAAACAGTGTCAAAGTTATTCTTAGAAAGGAAAAAATGTTGATTTTATTTCTTAAATTGTAGTTTTAGTTGGTTAATTTTTTTATTTTTAGACAACCAGGTCAAAATGTCCATGCCTTCGTAGTCCCAGGGTCGTCAGATGCCTTGATCTACTTAGTCCGAAAGGTTTTTAAACCAGTAGCAAAAGAATCCTATCATTAACCAGGATTGTCTTATCCAATAAGTATTCATAGATAAATAACATTGATGTTCAAGTTGCATTCTATGATATTTATAAAAGATGAAAAAGGCATCAATAACATCAGACTTGTTGATTAATGTTTCATTTAAGTTTTAATGTCTTCTGACAATTTTTAAAAGTTGAAATATTTTAGGTTTTTTACGATTTATTAACCAATTAAA
This sequence comes from Papilionanthe hookeriana x Papilionanthe teres, assembly GCA_022702705.1. NCBI lineage: Eukaryota > Viridiplantae > Streptophyta > Magnoliopsida > Asparagales > Orchidaceae > Papilionanthe > Papilionanthe hookeriana x Papilionanthe teres. The sequence goes on along the minus strand of CM040421.1, from coordinate 127,238,175 downwards.
TTATTTATAGTTTTTGTCATTTATCTTTTTATGGTTCCTTTATTTAGGATCATTTGTGGTTTGTAAAATCTAACATAAGTTAGACATTATAATTTTAGATTTAATTTCTTTGAATCTGAAGATATTTGGGTTAAGCCTAATATGAATTAAACTTAAAAAATAAAATCTAACATAAGTTAGATTTTAGGATTTTAGATTTGATGTCTTTTGAATATAAGGATATTTAGGTTAAGCCTAATATGAATTAGACTTAAAAATAAAATTTGACATGAGTTAGATTTTAGGATTTTAGATTTGATGTCTTTTGAATATAAAGATACTTGGGTTAAGCCTAATATGAATCAGACTTAAGGATAAAATCTAACGTGAGTTAGATTTTATTATTTTAGATTCAATGTCTTTTAAATCTAAAGATATTTTGGTTATGCCTAATTTGAATGAGTCTTAAAGATAAAATCTATCACGAGCTAGATTTTAGGATTTTAGATGTGATGTCTTTTGAATCTAAAGATATTTGGGTTAACTCTAATATAAATTAGAATTCAAGAAATCTAACATGACTTAGATTTTAGTATTTTAGATTCAATGTCTGTTAAGACTAATATAAATTAGACTTAAAATTAAGTGAAATCTGACATAAGTTAGATTTTAGGATTTTAGATTCAGTGTCTTTTGAATCTAAAGATATTTAGTTAATAAGTTTGCTTCTAAGTCTAATGTGAATTAGACATAGAATTTCAGGTCCAATGTAAGTTAGTCCTGACGGAGTTTTGTTAAGTCCAGTTTAGGCTTAAAATTTAAATATGACGTTGATTAGATTTGATTAAACTTAACCAGACTTTAAACTTGGGTTACATGTAATATAAATTAGACTTAAGGTTTTAGATTCAACTTGGTTTGAATCTAAAAGATTTATGTCTGGAACATAGTTAAAATTTGAGTTGAGTCCGTGGTTTAGACTAACTTATTTAAGTTAATCCTAAAGTTTTGGTGGAGTTATGTTCAATTTTGGATTGAACCTAAAGTTTGGTTGAGTTACGTTCAATTTGGGTCGAACCTAAAGTTTTAGTTAGGTAAGGTTCAATTTTGAGTTGAACCTAAATTTTGGTCGAGTTAGGTTTAATTTTGGGTTAAACCTAAAGTTTGGTTAATTTGGGTTCAAAAAGATCGAACTCTAAGTTATGATTTGATTTAGGTTTAATATAGGTTGAATGTAAGATTTAGGTTAACCCGGGTTTAAGTTAGGTCGAACCTAAGATTAAGTTCGACTTAGGTTCAATGTATGTCGAACATAAAGTCGGAGTTAACTTGGGTTCAAGTTAGGTTGATCTTAAGATTAGGTTTGATTTAAGTCTACTTGGTGATGGGCTTAATTAGTGCTTAATGTTGCTTAAGCCTAATTTTATTAAGTCTAATTAGGGTCAGACTTAATTAGGGTTTAAGGTTACTTAAGCCTAATGTAAGTAAGGCTTAAGGGTTAATTAAGTCTAACTAGGGTTAGACTTAATTAGGGTTTAAGGTTACTTATGCCTAATGTTAGTATGGCTCAAGGGTTAATTAAATATAATTAGGGTTAGACATAATTAGGGTTTAAGGTTACTTAAGCCTCATGTAAGTAAGACTTAAGGGTTAATTAAGTCTAATTAGGGTTAGACCTAATGAGGATTTAAGGTTACTTAAGCATATTGCAAGTAAGGCTTAAGAGTTAATTAAGTTTAATTAAGTTAAACTTAATTAGGATGTAAAGTTACTTAAGCTTAATGTATGTACGTCTTAAGGGTTAATTAAGTCAAATTAGGGGTAAACATAATTAGGGATAAAAGGTTACTTAAGCCTAATGTAAGTAAGGCTTAAGGGTTAATTAAGTCTAATTAGGGTTAGACTTAACTAGGACTTAAGGTTACTTAAGCCTAATGTAAGTAAGGCATAAGGGTTAATTAAGTCTAATTAAGGTTAGACTTAATTAGGGTTTAAGGTTACTTAAGTCAAATGTAAGTAGGCTTAAGGGTTAATTTATTCTAATTAGGGTTAAGGTTACTTAAGCCTATTTTAAGTAAGGCTTAAGGGTCAATTAAATCTAATTTAGGTTAGACTTAATTAGGGTTTAAGGTTACTTAACCTTAATGAAAGTAAGGCTTAAGGGTTAATTAAGTCTAATTAGGGTTAAATTTAATTAAAGTTTAAAATTACTTATGCTTAATGTAAGTAAGACTTAAGGGTTAATTAAGTCTAATTAAGGCTAGACTTTGTGATGGTACAAGTTTAATTAAAAATTTTTTAGGTAAGTTTCAATTGTATTAATTAGTCTTAATTAGGGTTAGGTTTAATTAATGTTTATTTGTACTTAAACTTAATGTTATTAAAGTTTAAAGTGATTAATAAATCTAATGAAAGGTTAGGCATAATTAGAGTTTATGATGTTGAACCTAATGTATTTAAGGTTTAACAAGGTTTAATCAGAACTATTTGATGTCTTCGATCTAATTAGGGTTTATGGTATTAAACCTAATGTGATTAAGTCTTAACAGGGTTAATCAGTTATAATTGTTGTTTAAGACCTATTTAAGGTTCATTTGAAGTTGGGATTCACATGGATTGAACCTAAATGTCTAAGTTTAGTTTGAATTCATTTGGGATTGGACATAAGTTAAAAGTTAAGTCTTTGTTAGTTATACTTGAGAGATTTTGACTTTGGGTCTACAAAGGTTAGATCTAATAGTCTTAAAGTGATGACTAAACCCCATGTCTGCTAGGGTGTAGGTTCACCCAAGATCTAGTTTATGAATGAGACCTTATGTTTAAGATTTAATAAATTTTTCATGTCATATAAGGATAAGGTTCAAGCTTAAAGGTTTAAAATGTAAATATGAAATTTACAATTTTAACCTAAGTGATAAAGATGTCATTTTGTTATTTTCAAAATGGATAAAATTTGCCATTTTAGAGTTTAAAAACGTCACTCTAAATTATCTAACCTTCTTCAAATTTAATTTCCAATTTCTTTAATTTTTATAATTATTTTGTAAATAATTACAAAATTTGATAGAAATAAACAAATTGAACCCTAAGGAATTCTCTTATCCTTAGAAAAATCAAAGAATGTCTCTAAAGATGAAAATATCATTCTATGAAAATTTCAAAATCTTTGGAGTTATAATAAATTTTTAAAAATAAAATTACTCAAGAGAGAAATTAATTAATTAAAAATTTAATATAATTCAATAATTCTAAATTTATGCTTCATAATTTTTTCATTATCTCCCTGAGTCTAAGGGTATTTTTTTAATATTTTATTATTTTTGTATGTCAAGATATGGGTTTTTATAAATTATTGAATTTATATAAATAAAAAAATTCATATTTTCTTATTTAAGTGACACGACGCTGACTGGATCCTCGGATCCGTCAAACTCAAATGCAGCATGGTTTGTTTGCGTGTTCCTTTAAAAGCGACATCCCTCGTGGCCTGCGGTTCCATTATTTTTTATGGAGAGTTCCGCGGTCCAATTATATCGTAGCTGTCCATTTCAAATACACAGAAATGGACGACATCCGTTCATCTCCTTAATCTGAACTAACTCGTAAGCCTTCCATGATCTAGGCACAATATCTCACACAATTCTTCATGGACTTGAGCAAAATTTATTCCTAGAGCTTCATCTCAATGAGTCGAGGATATATATAGGGTAATTTATAGGTTTTGTATTAGTCTTCTTCACAATGTCTCATAGCCGAGCACAAATTAGGTTAAAATGACCAAACCTAGCCTTGATGAAGTGAAGCTTTAATCAAGCTTGACAGACACAATCGCTAGGTCCTTGCGAAGCTTCCGCTATGCTCAATTTGAGGTGAAATTGGGTGGAGGTAGAATTTCACTAAAATGGGCTCATGGCTTGGTCTTAAAGTAGGTTAAGGCTCACGAAAAGATCCAATTTTGATTGGAAACTTCTTCATACACCTCAGAGAAAGGTGTAGGAATGGAAATATGGAGTTCTGAAGAGTATTATGTCAGCCAAAAAAATTGTCATGTTTTTAGGGCATGAAATTAGGAAAATTTAGTGGATACAAGAGACTAGGGTTAGGTGGGATCAATTGTCTAGGTTATGGGGAAGATTTTTTGTCTTGGGTGCTTCTAGTCTTAGACAGTGTATGTGGATCTCTCCCCTCCCTTAGAGCTCTCAGGCTAGCCAATTTATAGGCTTGGGGGAAGCCATGGCTGAGCTTGGGATTGCTTGAGGAAGATGATAACATGCTCATATTGTCTTAGTGATGATATTTCAGTTAGAAGATAGACTTAACTATGGTGAATGCTTGGTTTTTTTTTGGCTTCTCTCCATTGGATCATACATAAGTTGGATATGGTTGGTTAAAGCTTGCTAAATTAACCTCCACCATGTAAATTCATACGCTCATTCCATATGCTCAAGAGAGAATGAGACGTAAGCATTCTGTTTCCTTATATGAAGGGCATGTCATGTTGGGGCCAATTACAATGGAGAGGATGATTTGGATGAGCTTCTCTCCAACTGGATTATGGGGGAGCTGAATGATGACTCAACAACATCATTCTTTGAAAATTTCATGAAGGTGTGACACCTCTTTTATCTCTTCATGATGGTGTCATGATGAGTTTTAACCATGGTTAAAAGTGATGTGTCATGGGTTCTTCATGAGTGTTTGTCATGTCATGGTAAGTTTCATGTGTCATGGGTGACCCCCCATAAGTTAATTTTGATTTAAAAAAAATATTGGTGTTTGATGTCATGTATGATGTCATAAATTCAAATTCAATCTAGGGTTATTTAATTATAATTTCATTTTGAATTAATTATGTAATTAGTTAAAAATATATGAAATTATAATATTAACCCATAAATTAGTCAAAATGATTTTGGGCATTGACCATTGACCAATTTTATCAATTTGGTCCAAAATAGAGTATTTTGACCCAAGTTGGCCATAGTTGACATGGTTGACCAATATTGACAATGGTTGACCATGGTTAACCAATTTAGGTCTAGGGCTGATCTAGGTGACTTACTTAACCTTATCATGGTTGAGTGAATCATGGGGAGCTATTAGATTACGTGATTTGGTTAAAACATTTAATTTGACCTATTTTAATGTTTAGGTTGACCAAATGGTCATGTTTGGTCATTTTGGTGTCTTAAGTTGATCTAAGGGGGGGTTAAGTTTGACCAATTTAGTGTTTAAGTTGACCTGATGGTCAATGGGGTGATCAATGGGTCAAGGGTTGACCTGTCGGTTAATGTGGTAGTTAATGGGTCTATTTTGACCAAAGATTGCCCAGTTAGATTAAGGGTTGACCAATTGGTCAATGTGGTGGCCCACAAGTCCATTTGACCAAAGATTGACTAGTTAGGTCAAGAGTTGACCTATTGCTCAATGTTGTGGTCAATGGGTCTATTTTTACCAAAGTTTGACCGGTTTGGTGAAAGGTTAACCTGTTGGTCAGTGTAGTGGTTAGTGGGTCCATTTTGACCAAAGTTTAACCAATTAGGTCAATGATCAACATGTTGGTTAATGTATCCCCTTATTAGGGTTTAATGTCATTTATATGATCATTTTAGGATGTCATAAAGATTTGGGCTAAAAGGGCCTCATTAGGGTTTTACCTAATACTTTAGGGTTTAGTGACACTTGATAAGATTTAGGAGGTCAATATTGGTAAACCTCCTTTCTCAAAGTGAATCATAAATGGCCTCTCACAAAAGTGATGTCAACATGGATGTGGATGATGCTTTGACTTTTGTTATTGTAGATGGACATTTAGGTCGATCAACATCTAAATAGACAACATGTTACTAAAACCTTTACCTGACTAACATGATATTCTACAAAGGGGCCTGCCAACACATCGTGGTGCTAGGTTCAAATGACATATGTGTGAAGTATTTGGTTATTATGAATTTTATGCTAACACTTTTTCCAGGTTTTGTATGATTCACCCAAAGCTATTAGCACAATAATCTAAGTCCTGGTAATAGTATTTAAAACTTGATCCGTTCCCTAGCGAATTACTTAAGTTCATAAAATTAGGTGTTCTTGTACACTAGGGTTTCTCATGCAAGTATACATATTGTTTCAATAATATAAGGCTCTGTTGAGTGGACTGTTGATCCCATCGAGAGGAGGTAAGGAATCCTTTAAGAAAAGTTTTAGTCTAATAATGTTATGTCTTAGTTTTGAATTTAGATTATGTAAAAGTTCTTCTTATTACTCCTGCGCTACTTGAATTAATTATAATGTTAATACCTATCTAACTTAATTGGATTAGCAAAAATCAAAATATCAAAGTAAACCCTCTCTTGTGATGGCATAAGTGACTGTGTAGGAATAGGTGTTTCAAATTGAAAAAGTGGCTAGTGACAAATAGGAGCAATCCTCTACTTTACTCTCTCCCGAGTGCATAAAGTAGTTTGATTAAATTTGATTTTAATTTTTTAAGCAGAAATTAAATCCATCAAATCCTATTTCCCTATTTATTTGCATAGGCCTATGGAGTACTTTTCCTTAACCCAATAGTTCGAAGTGAATACTCTAATCATTCCTCCATCGCTCTTTCGAGTCATAACGGATCACAACATATTTTAAAAGTCTTTTTGGCTATTTTAAAAAGTAGATTAAATTTTGAAGAATACTCATCACATTAATGTTTAAATATCAATTATATAAGCATCCTAACATCCTACACATTATACTTATTCAACACAAGAGAAAGGTAAGAAAAATCTATTCACAATGCATGAAGAAAACACCACAATCATCATCTTTTAATAAAGGAAATTAAATATAATTTGCATTTACAAACACTACAAAAAATATGTAACACAATACTTATCTTTTTCCCTGACCAAAGAGATGAAATTTTTTTTCCAAAAAGTTTACAAGTGCTCCCTGCAATGCTGAGTAACCCCTTACAGATTTCCTTCCAATTCCTCTCCAATATCCTAAAGAAAGTGCAAAATACAAAACCCTAAATTTTCACTATGGCTCATCTGTCTTCTTCCACTTCCCAAGGCTTTAGAATGAACATGAGTAAATCCTTGAGCTGCCTAAAATCACCCTTTAACTCCTAAGGTCATGCTGAAATAACAGCATAAACTACCTAAAAACTAGCCAGCACCTAGGCGTTAGCTTCTCGATTTGCCTGGGTAGGTTCTAGTGTTTAGGCAAGCAGTAAGTTGGAGCCAAGGCGCCTGGGTGGAATGCCTTGGCGGCAAAAGGCTAACACATAGGCACTATTTTGCTGAGCCCTATATGCTCCATTTCAGCTCCGTTTCACTTCATTTTAGCTCGACTTCGTTCCATGTGTCATACCTGTTATACCTACAAGAAAAATACAAGAATAACATTATTTAAAGTGCAGTTTCATCCTTAAATAGGTGCAAAATATAAAGAAAATCAAGCATGTTTTAGGACATATCAAAATCCCCCATATTTAAACATTATTTATCCTCTATTTTGCTATAGGAATGTCATAGTGTAACTTATGAAAATTCTAGTAAATCAACCTAGAACTTGGGTACAAATAAACCTTGTTTTCAAGTTTGAAATCTTGATTTCCTATCTACTTCAAAATCATTGATATTTTTCAAACATGAGATCCTTATAAAAAGGAGAAAGTAGAATTAAAGCGCTCTATTTATAAGATTGACTAATACTTTTTGAATTATAAACAAGTTTAGGATTATAATAAAGTCTTTTGCTTTAAAAAGATTCAACTGAAACCAATTTTTTATTAGGTTTTTCCTAAAGCTTATCCACTTTTAATAAATATTTTTATTTTTATTTTTTATTTTTACTTATTTTTTCTTTTTTTAGGATCTTTCTCAATCTTTAACACATCTGTAGGAGGATTACTATATCTAGATAGGCCTTTAATAATTTTATCATTTTATTAAAATAAAACTGTCACTCTTCTTTGCTTTAAAAGCTTTTTAAAAACTTGAAACTATTAGTCTAGATAAGTTTTCAATAGAGTCTCAGTTCTTATAAAATGTAAATATAAGGATTCCTAATTCTTCAAATATACAACTCTTCTCTACAACAAATCACAATCATTTTTCTACATATTTACTACTGGATAACTTAACTCTATAATAGTCTTATTTACATAGAATTTCAAATAAGTCTACTATGTTATTCCTATAATCAAAATTAAACTACTCTAAATTTTAAACCACATTCCTTAATTCATTTTTAAAACATAATACTTTTAAACACAGGTTAATGAGGAAAAATAAAATTTAGCTTATAAAAATTTTTCACCCCATCCCCTCTAAACTTTCTCTTTTTTTTAAAAAAACATTTATGAAATTTATATCAGAAATCTAAGCAGGGAATAGAACTGTATTACTTTCTGCCATATTAGTTTCTCATAAGAAGATACAGGTATAACTAGAAAAGATAATTATCAAGCATTAAGTGAATCTCAGTTCAACAAGTTTAACATGAAATCTGCATTAAAAAGAACAATAATATTTCAACAGATAAGTTCACAGGATGTTCAAAGCATGACTAAATACTAATTCAGTCATCCATAATATCAGTAATAAGAGAGAATGTACAGTACAACCGAAAGATAAAAAGAAAGCACATTAGCATAATAGCAAGGAAAATAAAGACATTAGTGCATCACATCAAAAACAAAAAAAAAACTATTCCTCATCCTCATCACCATCATCTCCACTAGCTTTAACATCATCTTCCTCCTAAAAATTCTGATCCATTGCCTTACTCTGCTCTTATAACTGGTAAGGAGGATAAGCAGGGAACTCCACTTTTTATCACCCTGAATCTATTGATTTTGTCTATACATTTCTATTCGAGCACCTTAGTATTGGGCTTGATGGTCTAATCGTCTTTTGTTTTGTTGATCCAAGTGTGATAAATACTTATTGAATTTGTATACCTCAGAATGTAGAATTTTAGTATAATCCTTTACTCTTTCCAAATATTGTACAAATATATTTTTTTGAGTAAGAGGCTGTAATGTATAAGAAGTAGAAGAACTAGACTGCCACATATACAAGCTTTTTTCAACATCTTCATGCCATTTATATAACTAAATATTTTAAAGGATAATTAATCTCCTCCCCATTATGAACATCAACTCCAGCATGAGGACAAGATAATGAATGCATGTCCACAACCACATGTCATTCTTTCCTTTAAGGATTCTAATATATTATAATGAATGATAGACCTTTCATGAATGGAATAATCCTTCTGGATGCAATAATTCAAATAGGCTTGTTCTACAGACATTTCGCCAACATTGGTAGAAGGCATCAATTTAGCAGAAATGAATAGCTAAGCCTTAGATAAACCTTTCAATTTTAAACCAAAAGTTTGATTTGATCTACCTCTATAATTTTCTACTCACCTCTACCCTCTGTTAAAAAATTCAACACTTCATTCAGTTGATTAAGAGTTATAGTAGAATCGGCATAAGGGCAATAAAGGTTATTAATCAAAGATAGTAATGCATTAATGCTTGATAGAGACAATATCCACATAAATTCCTCTCACAAAAACAAATCATTATGAACTTCGGGTACTTTAGAATAGAATTCTCTTATCAGTGGTACCACTGCTATTAAAGTGATATAACTGAACTTCTCCCATTTTTTACTCTTTATTATTCTATTCACTTCTTCCCAGGATTAAAAAATCCTCACTCAAAAATAAACTTCTTTGCTACTATCAAACCATGATAATGCTACTTAGCTTTAGATCTTACAAACTTTTTCTTATCAAAAGGAGCTTTGCTCAGTCTTCCCTTGTTTTAGGTGCCACAAGATGAGTGAGATATGCAATATAGATGAGATGAGTTCAAATATATGATGTAAATGATTCAGTATGCTAATTAAGAGTTTAATCAACTCTCCCCCATGGAATATTCCTCTTCTTAACTAATTTCTTGAAAAACCAGAAATTTTCCCAGATGAAGAACTCAAATGTAGGATCGAGATATAGAAATTTACCTATGATGATGATTTCCACTGTCCAAATCTTATTGAATGAGTTCAAATGCAAAGGGAAAGGATACTCTAAGTATCACCCTCTAATCAACAACAAACAACAACATAACAAAAAACAACACATCAGACTACAACAAAAATTGACACAAATACATTCCTTGGGTTGCCTCTTAAGAAGAACTTAGTTTAATCATCAGCCTGACGAGTGTTGATTCTTACCCAGGTAGACCCAATATTAATACCTCATTAATTATTGGCCTTTCTCCACCTACATAGGATATAATTCTTTGTTCGTTCACTATAAGCACCCTGCCACTTTTAGGATCTTTAATATTGATTTCACGAAAAGGATAAACTTTAATTACAATAAATAACCCAACCACCTGGACTCAAATTTTTCATATAATAAGTTCAATCATGTACTATATAGTAAAACTACCTGTTTAGGTTGAAAATTTTTCCTAAGAATCTTCTGATAATGCCAATTTTTTATCCTTCTACATACTCTTTGGCATTTTCAAAAGATTATTATCTAATTTCCTCAAGTTCATTTAGTTGCAATAATCTCTTCTCACCAACTTATTTCAAGATTTCTTAACGTCTCAATAAACTTTATGTTCTAATTCTACTGACAAGTGACAAGTTTTTCCAAAAATAAACCTATGTGGAAACATTCTATAAAAGTTTTGTAAGTAGTCCTATAAGCTCATAATGGATCGTATAGTCTTAAAGACCAATCTTTTCTACTAAGATTGATAACATTTTCTAAAATTCACTTGATTTTTGTATTAAATAATTATGCTAAAATACTAGTTTGAGGATGATAAGTTGTAGTTATTCTATGCATAATTCCATATTTAGCAACTAATGTCTCAATTATTCTATTCTCAAAATGACTTCTTCCAATACTAATGATCATTCTATGCATGCCAAATCTACTGAAGATATTCATCTTTACAAATTTAGCTACACTTTGAGCATTACAGTTTGGAAGAGCTACTGCTTAAATACATTTTGAGACATAGTTCACAGCTATTAAAATACATAAATTTCAAAAAAATGTTACAAATGGTCCGATAAAATCTAAATCCTAAACATCAAAATGTAAATCTCCAAATAGAAATTTAGGGGCATTTCATCTCTCTTAGATATATTGCATACTCTCAGACATCTATCATAAGTTCTTTATATATATATTCACTTCCACAAATAGAGTGGGCCAATAGGATCCAGATTACAAAATCATAAATAAAGTTTTATCAAAACAAAAATATCCCCCAAACATAGAATCATGATATTTCTTAATAATTTCCTGGGTTTCTTCTATGGGTGCACATTTTTTGATTACTTGCTCCCTACACTTCTTATACAAATATGGGTCATCCCAAAAGCAAGAGCTAGCGTTATGAATGAGCTTTTTTCTTTATTAGTTGTCAGTTACCTTTTTCTTTTTTGGTGATTTGAAAATGAATTTAATTTAATATGTATATAATTTTAATATTTGAAAATAATGTTTTAATTTTGAAAAAATATGAGACTGAAAAGATGTCATATATTCAATAGTTTAAATAATTGATAACAATAATACAAGTAATGCCTCAAATCCTGAGATGGGTGTACTACTTGATCGCAGGCTTGATTACATAAACTACAATACTTTTTACATCCATTTGATCTGTGAGAATCTTTGTGTGGCCAACAAGTTCCCCTACCTAATATAAATATTAGATAGGGATTAATTTACTTGGGTTCTTAAGTTTCCTATAAGGGTAATCTCCTATAGTTAATTACATCTTAAATGATTGAAGTCACCTAAGATGACACTCAATAATGATTAGAGGTACCTGTCTTCAAGAATTCAACGACAGGTTTTCATGGTTGGACAAAAAAAGTACAATGGGAAAAGACCAAGTGGGAGTAGTTGTTTAGGAGTCTAAAGAAAGGAAGAGTAGGGGGATGTCGGTCGCACTTTTTGTTGATACTTTAAAAATATGTTTTGGGTGTTTTGTTTTAAAAAGGGTTTTAATTTTATAAAAATAGAATTTTGATTTAATTTAATATATTTGTATATGAAATTTTTTATTAAATCAAATTGATCTCATATGAATTATAGTTTAAACAATCAAGCATTTCGCCGCAAGATATATATTTATCCTGAAGAATAAATGCCTATCTGGAGGTGAATTTTGATCAAATAAACAAAAAATTTTATGACATCCATTTGATCTGTGAACCATTTTGACCGACAATTTCCCCTATCTAATATGAATGAATTAGATAGGGTTTATATTAATATGTGGTCTTTAAGTTTCCTATAAGGGCTATAGTTAATTACATCTTAGATAACCGAAGTCACCTAAGAAAACTCTTAATATAGATAAGGAAATATTAATATTCATGACTTCCAAAGGTAAGGTTTCCAAAGAAAATGTGATAGTCGGAAATTCAATAGGTGAATGGCTCCAATTTTGGAACATTTTATTTTATCCAAATCCAAAGAAGAGAAGGGTAGGGGAAGGACATAGATTTAAGAAAAAATCTTGATGTCTTCCCAAACAATCCTATAGTTTCATTTTAAATCTAGAAATGAAGTTACTTAGTTTTCAATCTTGCCAATTAATTATAGGAATTACATTCGCATAATATCTGATTATTCAAATAACTTGGAAGATGAGAGGATTTATGTTATACCGGACGACAACCTCAAAATCCTAAAGCAAATTAGGGCTTATATTGCACAAAGATGGCCGTGTAAAGACCTAAAAGAACAAGTGAGGATTTATGTTGAACTAGGAGAGCTACATCGAAGTCCTATGGCTTATTGTTTAAACTAAGGAGAGGTTTGCTGATGTAGACAAGTCTTGATGTTGAAGATGGTCGTGCTGCCCACTAAGCGTTCTCGAAGCTCCTTGTTGTAGCAAGTATCAATTAAGGAGAAAAGAGAAGTATCATGTTTTAGAAATATTAAAATTGAGAAGTCTTAATATTTTATTAGGGGGACATTAAAGTTGATTATAACAACACCAGTTAAGATCCCACAGTTCCATCATCCTAACACCGTTATTTTCATCAGATTCACTTAGTCCAAATGAATTTGTTAAACCCAACTGCATGAATTCCACACTTTCATTTAGACCGTGGGAAATATCATTAGCTACACGTGTGTTACATCATCCGAGGGATTCCCGATCATCCAATGAGATGTTTTAATTTAGTTGTAATTGTAGTTTCTGTTTTATTTGTGATTAAATTTTGAGTTGTTTTATATTTTAAATATTGTGGCGGTGAATTTTATCTTGTTGTGATTTTTAGTTTACTTTTGATTTTAGTTTTGTGGCTATCCTAAAGGTTTCAGTTTTCATGCAGGGTGACATTATTGTTTTAACATGCAAGCTTGCAAGAAAAGAAAGTACACTACAACGCAGGTAAGTAAATTGTAATAATATAAAAGTGTACCTGGCGAGTCCTCTCGTCATTTCCAACTGCCCTTAAAATGCATGTTAGGGCATTTAAATATTTAAAAGAAAACACTTAGGTAAAGCTAAGGGAAGGTCCTGGTTGTCTACCAAGTCCTAGTCCTATCACTAGTCAATTCCTAAGGTGTGTTTGAGGATGATTTTCTTCATCAAAGAACATTGAAGTTCAATTGTTCTTCTAAAACAACCCATTGAATTAAGAAAGTGCTTAGGATGAGTCCTGAACATTTTTCAAAGCTTCTAGGATCATTTTGAGTCCAAATGAATTTGATTATTCGGATGAATCGATCATCCGAGATTAGTTCGCTTTGATCGTTGCTCGATGAATTTGGATGTTCGATTATCCTTTCGAGTAAGGTGAAATTTCATTTGACATTTTATTTAAGAGTTATAACGATGAAAGCCTTTAGGGGCAAATTAGTTCGTAAGGAACTTCACCATTTATGATTGAAGTTAATTTAGTTACAAAGTTTTGGTTGATTTATAAATATTATAAATTATTTCAAATTGGAAGAGTGTTTAAATCTTTTAATTTAGGTAAGTTTTAACATTTTTAAATTGTTTTAATTTAATTATAATATTTCAAATTAACTTTAATAATTTGTTTAGTTTAATTATGGATTATTTCAAAATTAGTCTTAATATTTTAGACTTTCTTTTAAATTGTTTCTCATTAATTTAGTTTAATTTCAAATTATTTCAAATTGGTTTTGACTAATATGTTTTAATCAATTATAATATTTTTTAGATGGTAATATTTTTAGTCATGAATTATTTTTAAAATTAGTCTTTAATATTTTAAAATTGTTTTAATTTAAACTTTGAATTGTTTCAGATTAAGTTTCAAGGCTTTAATATTTTAAATTTGTTTTAGTTTAATTATAAGAATTCAAAATCATTATTTTATTTATCATTTTATGATTTCATTAGTAAGATTTTGGTGAAGTTTGATTAATTCATTGGTTATGGTTTCAGTTTGAAGGAATTAGAATCCCCTTATATCACATTCCATAACCTTAACAATTTATGCTTTAATTATCCTCCAAAGTTTGATGACTTAATTAATTAAGATTTCCTTTTTAACATTAAAGATGATTAATGGGTTTCTACCCCTTAGTTTCCTTTATTTCAATAATCCAAGAGGAAAATCAAGATCAAATGTTAACCCTCCCCTCTGGTTAAGCCTAAATATTAGTTAATCCTTTCTTAATTACCTTTATGCCCTTTTAAGCTTGTTCATCTCATAATTCATTGAATTAAGCTCAAATGAACATGAAATTTTTATGTCACCTCACTCACATGTCTATTAAGACATTCAAAGAGAAAATGTGATTTTTCTGTTTTTAATTTAGTTTATATAAATATTTTAGTGGAAAATAGGGATTTTTAATGAAAATTCAACAACATAACCAAGATGAAACTTTTGTCCTTAGGAAAATTATAGGAGGTTCCTAATGACCAGAGAGACACTTGGACCAATTTTGGTGATTTTGTGAATTTTAATTTATTTATTATAATAATTTTAAGTTTTGAAGTATTAATTAATTATAAAATAAAATTAAAAGGGAAAATTAGACTTTATATTTTTCATAAATCTCTCCGAACCCAAGGAACTCAGAGAAATAAATTTTGTAATTTTAGGATTTTTCTTTAAATTATTAGAATTATTTTAGTGAAGGGTTTGCAAAATCTATTTTTTTAATATTAAAAATTTCCCTAAGCCTTTAAAATTCAATATCTTTACTTAGAGACTTAGGAAAAATGTTTTGTTGGTTCCAAAGTGATTGGGAGGCAAAATGTGACATTTTGGTGAGTTTTAATATTTTTATGATTTTTATAATTTTTTAATTATTTAAATATTTGAAAATAGGTTAAAAATAAAGATTTTATGAATATTCCAATTTTAATTTTCCTGGACTCCTCTGATCTCAGAGAACTCCGAAAGTTGATTTGGTGAAATTTTGAGTTGTATTTTGGGTTTTATGAATTTTTTAATTTCAAATATGGTTATGTCACTTAGGTAATTCATTTAGTGGGTTAAATTAACTCCAATTGACTTGAAATTTTCATATGAGATTCTCCTAATCCGAAAGCACAGTGGAGAATTGATTTCATGCCATTTTGATGTGTGGTTACTCCAAATTAATTTAATTTTTGTTTTGAGTGTTTGGTCAAATTAGGGTTATTTTCGATGAGTTAAGTCAAGCCATTATTTTCCTAGGGTCCTTTGGTCCTAAGGTACTTTGATGTGGACTTTTAATACCGTAAGAACTTATGAACTCAAATTTATATATATTTATAATGATTTTGTAAAGCCCAAACATTCAACGCAAGTATACATATTGTATCAATTAATACATGGCTCTAATAGTGTCCTGGTTATCGATCCCACAGGGAAGGCACGATTCTAACAATAGATAAAGTAATACTGAAATCCAATACTCAAATTGCAATTCAAGTTTAATGTTTACTTCAAGTAACAAGATGCAAAAAATAGTAACAATTAAGCAAACTACAATTACTTCTAATATCTTTAAAACAGAATTAACTAGACAGGATCATAAATGTTTCTTTACCCTCAAAAGAGCACCCCCTCTTCCAAGCATGAAAAGAACATTGACATATCTTAAGTTCAGTCACTAAATCTAAGGCTAGGCTGGGAGGATACCGACTGTCACTACGGAGCTCCCACTCACCCTTCACCTGAAGGCTAACCTTCGAGTTTAGTTACTAATCTTAGGACCAAATTGAGGATCTCAGCATGTCACCCTGAAACCTCCAATTTGAAGTTCATCAAAACACATTTCTTTATTTATTTGCACTCAATTCGCATGAACTATGCAATTCATCCATGGACATTGAATGGATTCTTCATTATTGTTGTTAAATCCTTTCAGAGTTAATGTTCAACAATAGATTTTAACAATTCAATTGGCCAGATCGAAAAGTAAATTAAGATAAAAATGAAAACCATCACAATTTCTTCAATACTTTAAAAGCACTTCAAATACACATCATCAGATCATCACATCTCTATGCAAGAAGAAAGACAAAGGAGACTACTGAGAATTCATAGAGAAGACACAATAAAACATGGATTTTATATTTAAAAGAAAATTCATACAAACCACAAAAGAAAATACAACTTATCTCTTTCTATTCCCCAATGTAAATCCCTTGAAGTTCCTTCGAATCTTTTTCTCTCTTCTTTGCAACACTCAATTCCCTCTTTAGAAATAGAAAGGAAGAAACAATCTCTCACTTTACTCCTTCTCCTTCACTCCTTAGAGAAGAAGCCCTCTCAAATTCTCACTTATACACTCTTCTCTTCTAAACCCTAACACTCAACACACACTCTCCCTCTCAGGAATCACACTACAAACACCCTAGAACTACACAATTTTCATCCAAAAATAGTTACTTATAAGCTAGAAACAAAATCCCAAGAGTTTCCTTGCGCATCCCTTCAAAAAGTCGCCAAAACTCTTCAAATTTGAAATCCACCGACATTGGGAGCCGGCGGCGCCCTATCATTCGAAAATTTTCTGGGCTCTCAGGAAAATGGCACCGGCGACACCAGAAGCTGTTTTCCTCTACTTTTCTCCTTTTAGCTCCAATTTCGTTCCTATTCGCTTCTTTTCACTCCAATCACCTAAAATATTCATACCTGCAACAATTCATGAAAAATACCTTTCTTTAAAGTGCAATATAACAAAAAATAGGTAAAATTATATAGTAAAAATAGTATACATTTTTGGTGCATCAAATCCCCCAAACTTAACTATTACCTGTCCTCAAGTAATCCTTTTACTACATAAAAATATAACTCAAGGCAATGTACCTTTCACTTGTAAGACACTAAAATTTTTCATTCAAAAGAATATAATTGTTAGACTTTTAGAAATAAATTTAGTAACTCAGGTCAATACTACAGGTATAAGAATATTCAGCAATCAAGTTTAAGGGTTCTAGTCTTCTATTTATTTCAAGATAAACCATAATTTATCACATTAAGAGTGCCTTGAAAGACTATGTGAAAAAGGAGTTCATGCAAACTTCATCAGAATGTAGGCCAATAATTTAAGTATAAATTCAGAAATGAAATTAAGTTCACCCTTTAGGGTGACTCAAGTGAAGCCAATTTTTGATTAAGCATCTCCTCAAGCTTCTCCTAATAAATAATTTTCTTTCTTTTTCTTTTTCTTTTCTTTTTGGGATTGTTTTTCAAACCCTCTTTTCTCTTCTTTCCTTTTTTTAAGGAGGATTACTATATGTGGATAGCCTGTAGTGATTTTGAACTTCACTCTCCTCTTTCTAAAGTTCAAACAAGAAATACATCCTCACTTTATAATTAAGTATGAGCATTATTATTCATCATAAAGTCACAATCTCTTCTTAACACACAATACTTTAAGTCTCTTAACATTTCAAAAATACAGTATTCTTTACTTTAAATAGTTAACTATAATCAAATCATTTCATACCAAATATCTTATCCTTATAAAATTAACCTTTATTACTAAAAACTTTCATCCAATCCTTCCATAATATTCAACTGAAATAAAAAGTTTTAGTTATATAAAGTGAAGTTCAACTGCCAGAAGTTATGCTAATAATTTTTGAAAATATAATAATTAAGAACAAATAAGAGTTAATATTATTCTACCCTCCCCAAACTAAAATTTTTCAAAAAATTTGAAACAGTAAAGAGTAAAAGAAACTAACCTTTTTGTGCTGGGAACTTGAAATCTTTAACAGCTATCTGGTATTAGTCAAAATTTACAACTAGCAGGCATGAAACAGTTAGTAACACTGATATATAAAAATTTTAAACTTTTGCAGGGTAAAGAGATATTAACTTTAAACATCTAAACATCCAACAAAACACCATAATTTCTAAACAAACTATCACAACATTACACAATTCATTTAACAACTTTAATTTTTCATTGCAACATAACAGTACATCAACAGGTTTACACATTACATGAAAAGTAAATAACTACTACATCACAAAAATACAACACAACACACAACAATAAAAACAAAAACAAAAACAAACAAACTACTAATCTTCATCACCAGGTTCATCGACAGTGGTCGCACGATCGTGTCTATATGGTGTATAGCTGTAAGTGTAGTGGAATATCACATCGGCCTCCCCTCATGAATCCGACTCCGAGCATCATGATAGGCAATATCGAACTCAACTCTTCTTCTCATATAATCTTCATTCACATCACTTCTAGCCTCAAACACATCCATCATACCATGGAGTCTATCCATACTAGCACTCTGTAATCTCAGCTGCTCCATAGTATCAGATAATTTAGGGGGCTCAGATGTAGATGGAATGTCATAACTCGTAGTCGGAATATTAGTACTCCTACTCTCATCTCGTGCTCCCACATGAGACTCATAAGTATGAATAATCGTCTTTGTAATCGGTCTCAGAGGTATAGCTATCTCTTCAAAACTGCTGAACTCTACTCCCTACTGAACACACAGGGCATGAACTGGGACAGGATGCCTTAATCCTCCAGTGGTATCTCCTTTAGCAATAGACTGAATGTTCTTGATGACAAGAGCTCCAATATCAATCTTCTTCATCTTCTAAATACTATAGTTCAAAATTTCTCTATCCCTTGTAACTTCACTTTGGTGATAATAAGGTAATAGTCTTGCAGAGATGAAATAGTGCCAAACTTTAGATGCAATATTTAACTTGGAAGTAGGGAAGTTAAACATCTATTTTTGACTTACTTTCCATACCACTCTTCCGTCTATCAGAAAAGCAATCACTTCGTTCATATTTGCCTCTCAGGTATCAAAATTTTCATATTTACAAACAAATGGTTCCCAAGTATGATAAAATGCATTACTACGTTGAGGGGTAAATTCAACCATTTTTCGTTTAACTAGCACATACTCAATCTAAGTCCAGGGCACATTTGAATAGAACTCTCAAACAACACCCATAACAACATTTTCAGTAAAATAACAAAATCTCTCCTTGTTTCGCTATGCAATTAACTGTTCTACAGATCCACCAAGATTATCAAAAGCTCGATCATAAATACACTTTTTATTATAAAGGTAAGATTTAAAGCGAAATTACGCTTTAACATTGACAAATTTTTCTTCATCAAAATCCAATTTTCTATTCCCTTTACTCATCTTTGGATCCATGTGAATTTAAAAATTAGCAAGAAAAATTCCAATAAATTCCAAATCCGCAATGTAACAAACTCCAAATACTATTCTACACAAGTAAAAGCAAATTTCATCATAGGAAATCCCAAAATTTCTACAAAAATCCCAAAATTCCAATCTAAGCAATGTGAGAGATTCCTATGGTGAAAATAAAAAATTTTTAACTTAAAGTGATGCTCTTACCAAGAGAAGTGTAGATCCGGTCTCGAAAAGCCTTGAAATCGCTTCAAATCCAAGATCTAGCAAGCCCTAGGTATTCAAAATTGCGAAAATGGAGGAGGAAGATGAATGCAATGAAAAAAAACCGCGGGTCCCAGGGTCAAAATCATGAAATAAAGGGTTTTTAGCCTTTTTCTGTATTCGGGCGCCGGCGACGCTCTATTTTTTTTTAAATAACAAAACTCTCTAGATTTTGGCGCTGACGGCGCCAGTGCAAAAATTTTTCTGCGTCCAAAATTTTTTTTGCAATTTCAATCGTTTCGTCCTCCACAATGACATTTAACACTTCGTTTAACAACTATTTCATCACACAAGAAATAACTAACACAATTCTTACACAAACAACACAAAACATACTTCTATATATAAAATCCACATTACAAAATAAACACTAACATGTTCATCAAATCAAACCAACAACTCTTAGATTTTGAGTGTTGCAAGTACACTATGATAAGCAAACACTAAAATCTAAGCACACAATTTTTTGCCCAATTTGGTGAAATTATAACAGGTGCAGTGATTAATTTTTCTTTTAATGTTTCAAAAGCTTTTAGGCAATCATCATCAAAATAAAAAATTGCATCCTTTTCCAGTAACCGGTATAAAGGTTTTGTAATCTTTGAAAAGTCTTTGATGTAACGCGTGTAGAATCTAGTATGTCCCAGAAAACCTCTAATTCCACTTACATTGTTCGGGCAAGGTAAATTAGAGATAACTTGAATTTTTGCAAAATCTACCTCCAAACCACTTTCTGAAATCTAATGTCCCAATACAATTTCTCCTGCTACCATAAATTAGCATTTTTCTCAATTAAGGACTAAATTAGTTTCTTCACAATGTTTTAGAAGTTTAGACAAATGTTCTAAACATAATTCAAATGAAATTCCAAACACTGAAAAGTCATCCATAAAAACTTCAATTCCTTTTTCAATTAAAGCACAAAAAATAACCATCATACATCTCTGAAATGTAGCAGGGGCATTACATAAACCGAAGGGCATTCTTCTAAAAGCAAACGTACCATAAGGACTAGTAAATGTAGTTTTCTCTTGATCCTCAGGAGTAATTTGAATTTGGTGGTAACCAGTATATCCATCCAAAAAATAAAAGTATTTATGCCCAGCCAGTCTATCCAGCATCTAATCCAGAAATGGGAGTGGAAAATTATCTTTCCTTGTGGCAAGATTTAATCTTCTATAATCAATGCATATTCGCCACCTTGTAACTTGTCTTGTTGGAATCATTTCATTCTTTTCATTAATAGTCACAGTTACTCCTCCTATCTTAAGAACACAGTGAATAGGACTAACCTATGCACTATCTAAAATAGGGTAGATAATTCCAGCATCCAACCACTTTAAAATTTATTTCTTAACAATATATTTCATGATATGATTTAATCTTATTTAGGGATCAGCCCGAGGTTTGTAATTATCTTCCATAAGAATTCTGTGCATACAAATTGAAGAATTGATTCCTTTAATATCAGCAATTATCCATCCAAAGGCTTTCTTATACTTCTTCAAAATTTTAAGCAAACTCTCTTCTTCTTTTTCAGTCAATTAAGATGAAATTATAACATGCAAGGCTGAGGACTCACCCAGAAAAATATACTTCAAATGATCAGGAAGCATTTTTAACTCAAAGTCAGGATGTTTTTCAATTGATGAAACATAAGATTCATCTTTTTTAGTCATATCCAACAATTCAAATTTTTCATGAACATAATTTAATTCTTCCTCTTGAAAATCTTCAGAATGATGTAAATCCTCTTCTTGCTTATGTTCCAATTCTTCTCTTCTAGGTTTTTCTTCACAAGTTGACTTGAAATGACATTCACTCAAATATCTAATAACATTCATCATCTTTACCTCTTGGAGGATATTTTATCGATTTCAAAATATTGAATATAACAGTTTGATCATTAACCCTCATCGTTAATTCCCCTTTTTGCACATCTATCATTGATCTGCTTGTGGCTAGGATTGGTCTTCCCAAAATGATGGGTATCTCTTTATCTTCCTCCATATCAAGCACAATGAAATCAACAGGAAAGATAAATTGATCCAATTTAACCAAAACATCTTCTATAACTCTTTTTGGATATGTGATCGAACGATCTGCTAATTGTAGAGTTACAGTTGTTGGGGTTATTTCTCCTAATCCCAGTCATTTGAATATTGATAGAGGCATAAGGTTAATTCTTACACCCAAATCACATAAAGTTTTTACATAGAATTTGTCTCTGATTACACATGGAATTGTGAAACTACCAGGATCTTTAAGCTTTTCAGGAAGCTTCTTCTAAATTATTGCACTGCACTCCTCACTAAGTGCAACTGTCTCATTATCTTTAAACTTCCTCTTTCTGTTGAGAATATCCTTCATAAATTTCACATAGCTCAGCATTTGTTCTAAGGCTTCAGCAAATGGAATATTAATGGTAAGCTTCTTAAATATCTCCAAGATTTTTGAAAATTGCTTATCCAACTTTTGTTGACAAAGTCTTTAAAGAAATGGAGGTGGTGACTTTTCAAATCAACCTTAGGTAGAGAAATTGGTCTTTCCAAACCTTTCAGAGCGTCCTCTTTAGGTTCTTCAATCTCTTATTTCTCTACTCCAATTTCTTTTTGAACTCTACCTTCCAACTCTCTTCCACTTCTCAGTTGAATTGCTTTTACATGCTCTTTATTCTTTTCTCTTGGATTCACTTCAGCATTACTTGGAAGCATTCCTTAGGATCTATTACTTAATGAATTTGTAATTTGCCCCAATTGATTTTCAATATTTCTGATGGTTGCTCCTTGAATTTGCAATTAATTTCCCATATGTGGCACCACTTTTTCAATAGACAACTTTTTCTCCTTTAATTGTAAAGCATTGTTAAAACCTGGAGGATATGTTAGCCTATAATTATTATTTCCTTGGTTGTTCCAGTTCCCCATTGGGTTTACTTTGTGGTTCTCCCATTGTTGATTAATACCGCCCTGATTATTAGCATTCCAGTTAAAGTTTGGATGATTCTTCCAACCTGGGTTATAATAATTGGAATATGGGTTATTAGGCTTGCTTATAACATTCAAAGTTTTTGGTGAAGAATAAGAATCAACCGTTTAGTCTAATGAATTTCTTCAATCATGGAATTTGGCTAAGAAAAATTCATCCTGAATTGGTCTATCATCCTTGAAATTGCAGCAACTTGATTTGCTAACATTGTAAAAGCATCATTTTCATGAACACTGGCTACCTTTTTAGGATTTAACCTTTCAGAATGCCATTGAAAATAATTAGTAGTCATTTCTTCAATTAAAACATAAACATCATTAAATGTTTAGACATTAATGATCCACCACCAGCAGCATCGATAATTGATCTAAGAGATCCAACTAATCCATTGTAAAAAGGTTAGAATTATTAACCAATCTGGTATCGAATGATGTGGACATTTTTTGAGGAGATGTTTAAATATTTCCCATGCTTCATATATTGATACACCTTCAAACTGACAAAAAGATGTAATATCATTTCTCAACTTTGTAGTCTTTGATGCACCAAAAATATATACAATTTTTGTTATATGATTTTACTTATTTTTGGTGATATTACACTATAAAAGGAAGGTATTTTGTATTTTTTTTGGTCTTAGGTACAAGAAATGGTGATTGGAGTAAAAAGAAGCAAAAACTGTGTAATTTGGAGCAAAAACGAGCAGGGAAACAAATTTTGGCTTTACACCTTTCAATAAGTCTTTCTATGCTTAATCTCTTTTACACTTCTTGAATATAATTGAATGAGATTACACTTTAAAGAAAGATATTCTTATGCTTATTTAGTAGGGCTATATGTTAGGAAAGCAACACAACTGAAACGGAGCGAATCGGAGCTAAAACGGAACCAAACGGAGCAAAATGCTGGAGCTGCGCAGAATGGGCGCCGCGGGAGCCCAAACCGGCGTCGGCGGCACCAGAAACCGAGGGCACAAAAATAGGGTGTCGGAAGCACCTATTCAGCGTCGGCGGCTCCCAATATGGTATGGATGTGAAATTGAGTGGTTATTGGCCATAAACATCGAATCTGGATGCTTTTTGGAGACCTCTTGGAAAATTCGACCCTACACTATTTTAAACCAAATTTGAAGCAAAAAAAAGAGGAGAAGATAGGAAAAACTTGGAGAATGTTTAGGGTTCTTAGAATAGGAGTAGAAATGTAGATTTCTACCTTTTTGGAGAGATTGGTGTGGGGATTTAGAGAGAATTTGTAACGGAATGTTCTAGCATTGCATGGATAAATGGGAGACTTTGTGGGAGAGATTTTCATCTTTCATTCAAGGGGAAAAAGCTAAGTATTATGTTCTTCATTATCTTATGATTTTGTAAATACTTATTTTGTGGATTTTATTTGAAATGATGTTTTCCGTTATGTTTTCTTTGTGCTTTGAGATGTCTTTCTCTTACTCTTTCTTATTCTATGAAAATAGTTGCATGAGAAGATTATGTCATTGTTTCCATTTTACTTTTCTTTTACAATGAGTAGGAATAATGTTTAGGATATTGGGATGCTTTCTAAAAGATGTTTTAATTATAAATGTGATGATTTTTACTTGCACTTCATTTACATTACAAAAAGGGCCCGTTGTATTGTTAAAATTGGTTATAATTGCATTGTCCCAAAATTGTGGTGTAATTCTCAACAAAGTGGAACCACATTCAATGTCCGTGAATGAATTGCATAGTTCATGGGGATTGAGTGCAAATAAATAGGGAAATATGGTTTCATGGGCATTGAATTGGAGGTTTCAGGGTGACAGGCTGAGATCTCGAATTTGGTCCTAAGATTGGTAACTAAAGTCGAAGGTTAGCCTTCAGGTGAAGGGTGAGTGGGAACCCTGTAGTGACAGCCGGTATCCTCCCAGCCTAGCCTTAGATTTATTGACTGAACTTAGGATATGTCAATGTTTTTTACATGCTTGGAAGAGGGGGTACTCTTTTGAGGGTAAAGAAACATTTATGCTCCTATTTGGCACATACCATATTTAATGAATCTCATTCTTATAAATTATCTAATTCGTTACATGAAAATAGTAGTTTTTATTATCTCAAAATTCACCAAACCAATTTCCACAAAAAGGGTTATCTTTAGTATTAATATTTGCATTAGGGAGTAGTTATTATTCTTACATATAATCATCTACATTTAGGAGTAGTTGTTAGAAAAACCACTTATATTACCCTTCCAAACTAAGGCTGATAGTAGTAGACTAGAATTTGACTAAGGACCATTTACCTCGCTTCCCTGTGGGATTGATAAACGGGATTCCATTAGAGCCCTGTATTACTTGATACGATACGTATACTTGCGTTTGAAATTGTGACTTTACAAAATCATTGTAAATATATAAATCTGAGGTCATAAATTCCTAAATATAAAAAAGTCACATCAAGTTTTTGGCGCCGTTGCCGGGGAAGCTTCAGTAAGAATTTTGGGAGAATTTTAGTTGAAGTAATTAGGCTTAGAAATGGAAAACTTTAGTGTCGTAAAATTGTGTTTGTGTGAAAAGTGTTTTTTTTATGAAAAAGTATTGTGAAAAAAAAAACTGTTTGTGTGAAAAATAAGGTGTTTTTGAAAATGTTTTGTTGTGTTGAATATTTTTTTCGTTTTATTTATTTTATTGTTTATGTATTGTTTGTTGTGTTACATATGCAAAACAAAGGATCTGCAGGACTTGTTCCTTATGATCCCTAGTTAGAAAAATGAAAAAAAAAAACAGAAAGGGCTTGAAAAACTAGAAATGGAAATGGAAAACATTCAAAATGATAACTTGAAAAATCATCATAAATCATTGAGGGATTATGTAAATCCTACAATAGATAAAATTCACTCAAGTATACAAAACCTTGTTGTAGAAGCTGACTCGTTTGAAATAAATCCAGTGATTATCCAACTTGTGCAAAACAACCAGTTTGGGGGAACTCCTTCGGATGATCCCTATTTACAATTATCTAGTTTTCTAGAATTTTGTGCTATATTTCATTATAATGACATATCAGACGATGTTGTTAGGCTAAGACTTTTTCCTTTCTCACTAAGGGATAAGGCTAAAATGTAGTTATACTCATTAGCACCTGGTTCTATTAAAAATTGGGAGGAGTTAACTCAGAAATTCCTAGCTCAGTATTTTTCACCTTCAAGGACTAGTAAACTTAGAAATGATATTATCTCATTTTGTCAGTATGAAGGAGAATCAATATTCGAAGCCTAGGATAGATTTAAGGAACTCCTAGGAGAGTGTCTACATCATGCTCTGCTAGATTGGTTAATCATTCAAAATTTTTATAATGGGTTACAAGGATCCCTTAGGTCCATTATTGATGCTGCTACTGGTGGTTCATTAATGTCAAAAATATTTGATGAAGAGTATGCATTAATTGAAGAAATGGCTACAAATGAATTTCAATGGCCCTCTGCAAGGGTAAATCATAAAAATGTAGCTAGTGTTCATGATATTGATGCGATTTTAATTCTTGCATCTCAGGTTGTTGCAATATCAAAGAAATTGGACCAATTTGGAATGAACCAACCTTAATTTACTCTTGTAAGTGAGGAAAGTTCATTCGGGCATATGATTAATTCCAACTTATTATATGAGACTTTAAATACCATAAATAACTTATAATATAACTTTTACAACCCATGTTGGAAGAACCATCCTAATTTTAACTTGAATCATACTTCTAAGGGTGGAAACCAACAATGGGAAAACAATCATGCAAATCCTAATAGAAGTTGGAATATGCAGGGTAACACAAGATATAGGCCTTCACATCCACTGGACTCTAATATTGATCAACAATTTGAGGATAAGAAGATGTCTGTAGAAAAAGTGGTATTGCAAATGGGAAACCAGTTGCAAAGTCAAAATGCTGTGATTAGAAACATAGAGAATCAACCGGGAGAAATTACTAATTCAATTAGCAATAGACCCAAAGGAACACTTCCTAGCAATATTGATATCAAACCTAAAGAGAACGATAATGAACAACTATTCCTCGTAACTGGACAAACTATGATAGATGTGCAAAAAGGAGAGTTGATTATGAATATTAATGACCAGGAAGTCACTTTTGGTGTGTTGAAGTCTATGAAATTTCCAGCTGAGAGAAAAGATGATGAATGTATTTTGATGGATGAAATTGATTATCTAAGTAAAAAAACACTTCCAAGAAAGTTTTGAGAGTAAGATGACAGATGAGGTCAGAATGGATTTTCATGATGAGTTGAAAATGTTGTCTAAAGAAGACTGTATGTATGTTCAAGAGAGGTGTGAAATGATGAAAACTGCCAAAAATAGTGAACTTGTAATTCCATTTGTTGAAATATCTCATGAACTTTAGATGGATATACCCTATACAATTTTAAAGCTTGTCTATTTAGGGAATTCATCTACACCACTAGTATTTATATCTTCATATTCAACTCAATTACAAGAAAAACCTAAATTGAATGATGAACAATATAAAGTTATTGAACTAGGACTTGGAAGAGAATTTGAGGATAAATTTCAAAAGAACTTTGAGTTGAGAAAAGAGGATAAGGATATTGGAAGACCATTGGAAGAAATTCATAAGGAATTAGAAAAACATATTCCCTCAACTAAAATAGATCCTCCATCATTTAATAATTATAAAGGGGAAGAATTGGAAGATAACTTGAAACAGAAGAGTAACATAGAAGAATTTGATCATGAATCTGAATTAACTAGAGAGAATCTGATCCAAAATTTGGGGATCCTGATTTCTCTTATAAAGATCCATTTCTTACAAATTTCAAGGATGATATTAATATGCAAATTTAGAAAATCAATAGAAGAATATTGGATCTAGAAAGAAATATGAGCAACAATGATATAAATTCATCTGAAAAGGAAGAGCTGAATGAAAAATTACAATTTGAGGATTTTTTAGGAATTCTTGGATCTAAAAAGGATTAGGTGATTGATCGAGCATTACTTAATTGGAATTTTGATCTAGGAGGAATCATTTGTTGAGTCTGCGACGTTAAAACCAAGCGCTTTATGGGAGGCAACCCATAGTTATCAATGTGCTTTGATTTAGTTTGCTAAAGAGTAATGATTATTAGTTTTGTATTGTGTTTGCTTTAGAGTGGATTAAGTTGATCTTTATGTGTCATTATGGATTGATCAGTTTGATTGTTGTTGGTAGATGTTTGGATTGTTAGTGGTTGGATTTGATCTTTGTGTTTTATGACGGAGGTGATTTCTTAACTTCTTATTATGGTTAGACTTGTATGTTCTCTTGTAGTAGTTGGATTGATGAGTCCACTATGACTCGGGTCTTACCCGGACTTAAGTTTTACAAGAGATATCATGAATTTGAATAATGACAGCTTCATCTCATTTTTGTTACATCCTTTCTCTAAATTTTTCTTCATTTGATAGGATTCATGAACCTATTTGATAAATACCTTGTGGATGATCTTACACTACAATTTATAACAGCTAGAGGTGCTTAATTATAGGGATTAGATGATGCCTGAGATTGGTACCTAGGAACCAATTTATCAGGGATAATCTTATCTTAGGGATTATAATTAATAAAATCATTTTAAAATGTACCTAATTTATTAGCGTGGTTATTCCGTTCAAAATTGGAAGTAAATCAGTGTGATGTGATGAGTTAATGGAAGAATCAACCTCATTTATCTTATGTGTGTTTTTGTTTGTGTTACAATTTTATATAATAATTGAAGAACATTTTTATATTCCCTTGTTGATACCTGCTATGCTAGTTAAACTTTTATTTATTGAATTTCATTCTGGCATGATTAGTTTAGATTTACTTTCTGCTGCATATTGTTCTGTCCTAATTAATACTTGTAAATGGTTTTGATAGACATTTGTGGTAGATAAAATTTCTAAATTGTTTTTCTTCCTGCTTATATTTTCTGTACTGAATGATATACATGTTAAAAATCAAGTTAGGGGGTAGGAAGAAAAATAAAATTTTAATGTGAAAAGACTTCCTTTTAGTGTAATTTTATTGCAATCTTGCTTTAGGCTAGATTTACTTTCTCCTGCAGTCATTCTATCCTATTTATGCATGTATATGAATTTGATAGGATGTTGTAGTAGTAAGTAGATTCAACCATTACTTTTTCTTCCTGCAACATTTTATGGAATTAATTGCAAAATATTTTAAAATTTAAGTTTGGGGGGAAGAAAAACTTTTAAAATGTAACTTTATTTGTCCTTAGTAACCTATATTTAATTTGATATCACTTTTAAAATGACTTGTGGTATGTGGTGTTACCTTTAGGTTACTATAATTACAATTTTAAGAATGTTAGAAAAATAATCTAGTTGAAATCCTTAGTGAAGAAACTATTCTAGAGTTAAGATATTTTGTAGGAAACATTGAAAAAATGATTTTTCTATTTATGGTAGAAAGGAGTTGAATATTTAAAAGCTAAAATTCTTAGATTTATACTTAATGAGAATTGAGCCTTTATTGAAAACCTTTTTTGAACTAATAATTACACTTATAAAACGTGAGGGAAAGTTTTGAGTTTTTGATTTTAGAGAGAGGATAGTGAAATTCAAAATTATTAAAGGCCTATCCAGATCTAGTAATCCTCACATAAAAAATGTGAAAAAAAAGGAGATTAAAAATGATCCCAAAAGAAAGAAAAAAAATGGGTAAAAAAAAGGGATTGAAAATGATCTCGAAAGAAAAGAAAAAAAAAGAAAAGAAAATAAGTGACGAGAAGCTTGAGGGGAAGCCTAATCAAAAATTAGTTTCACTTAAATCTTTTTAAATGAAAAGACTTAAAAATAATCCTAAGCTTATTCTTATTTCAAAAGGTATTGATTAAATTGGTATAAATAAGGTTCCTAAATTCCATTTTTATACTTTCTATGAATCTTTAGTTTGACAATTTTCAATAACTTTTGAAGTAAATAGATAATCAGGATTCCTAAGTTGAATATGAGATATTCTTACACTCTAGTTTTGGGTTGATTTGCTAGAATTTCTCCTATGTTATACTATAATATTTCTGAGATGAAATTATAAGAAACTCTATTTAAACCCACAACCACAAATCAACATAATTTATTTTTAAAGTTATAGTGTAACTTGAGGACAAGTAACAGTTAAGTTTGGGGGATTTTAATGCACCAAAAATATATACAATTTTTGCTATATAATTTTACTTATTTTTGGTGATATTACACTTTAAAAGGAAGGTAATTTGAATGTTTTTTGGTTTTAGGTATAAGAAATGATGTTTGGAGAAAAAAGAAGCAAAAACGGTGCAATTTGGAGAAAAAAAGAGCAAGAAAACAAATTTTGGTTTGACACCTTTCGATAAGTCTTTCTATGTTTAATCTCATTTACACTTCTTGCATATTTTTGAATGAGATTACACTTTATAGAAAGGTTGTTTTTATGCTTATTTTGTAGGGCTATTTGTTAGGAATGCAACGCAACTGAAACGGGGCGAATTAGAGCTAAAACTGAGCCAAACAGAGCAAAAAGGTGGAGCTGCACAGAATGGGCGCCGAGGGAGCCCAAACTGCCGGCGGCGGTGCTAGAAACCTAAGGGCACAAAAAATAGGGCACCAGCAGCGCCCTATTCAGCGCCGGCAGCGCCCAAGAAGGCCTTGATGCGAAATTGAGCGGTTATTGGCCATATACATCAAATCTAGAAGCTTTTTGGAGGGTTTCTTCATGCATCTATTGGGAAATTCATCCCCACTCTATTTTAAACCGAATTTGAAGCCAAAAAAAGAGGAGGATAAGATAGGAAAAACTTGGAGAATGTTTAGGGTTCTTAGAATAGGAGTAGAAATGTAGATTTCTACCTTTTTGGAGAGATTGGTGAGGAGATTTTGAGAGAATTTGTAAGGGAATGTTCTAGCATTGCATGGATCGGTGGGAGACTGTGGGAGAGATTTTCATCTTTTTTTTAAGTGGAAAAAGCTAAGTATTGTGTTCTTCATTATCTTGTGATTTTGTAAACACTTATTTTGTGGATTTGCTTAGAAATAAAGTTTTTCGTTGTATTTTCTTCGTGCTTTGTGATGTCTTTCTCTTACTCTTTCTTTTTCTATGGAAATAGTGGCATGAGAAGATTATTCCATTGTTTCCATTCTACTTTTCTTTTTCCATGAGTATGAATCATGTTTAGGATATTGGAATGCTTGCTAAAAGATGTTTTACTTGCACTACATTTACATTACAAAAAGGGCCTGTTGTATTGTTAAAATTCGTTGTAATTGCATTGTCCCAAAAGGGCAGTGTAATTCTCAACAAAGTGGAACTACATTAAATGTCCGTAAATGAATTGCGTAGTTCATGGGGATTGAGTACAAATAAATAGGGAAATATGGTTTCATGGGCGTTGAATTGGAGGTTTCAGGGTGACAGGTTGAGATCCCCAATTTGGTCCTAAGATTGGTAACTAAAGTCAAAGGTTAGTCTTTAGGTGAAGGGTGAGTGGGTGCTCTGTAGTGACAGCTGGTATCCTCCCAGCCTAGCCTTAAATTTAGTGACTGAACTTAGGACATGTCAATATTCTTTACATGCTTGGAAGAGGGGTTACTCTTTTGAGAGTAAATAAACATTTATGCTCCTATTTGGCACACAAAATATTTTATGCATCTCATTCCTATACATTATCCAATTCGTTACATGAGAATAGTAATTTTTATTATCTCAAAATTCACCAAACCAATTTCCCCAAAAAGGGTTATCTTTAGTATTAATATTTACATTAGGGAGTAGTTATTATTCTTACATATAATCATCTGTATTTAGGAGTAGTTGTTAGAAAAACCATTTATATCACCCTTCCAAACTAAGGCTGTTAGTAGTAGACTAAAATTTGACTAAGGACCACTTACCTAGCTTCCCTATGGGATCGATAAACGAGACTTCGTTAGAGCCCTCTATTACTCGATACGATACATATACTTGCGTTTGAAATTGTGAATTTATAAGATCATTATAAATATATAAATCTGAGGTCATAAATTCTTACATATAAAAAAGTCGCATAAGTCCTTGATGGTGGAAAATATTTAGCAAAAAATTTTTGTGCTAAATCACCCCAAGTTCTGATAAATCCTGGTGCTAACGAATTTAACCATATCTTAACTTTATCCCTTAGTGAGAAAGAAAAAGTCTGAGTTTAATAGCATCATCTGAAACACCATCATATTTAAAAGTAGCATACAACTCTAGAAAATTAGCAAGATGCAAATTAGGATCTTCAGTTGTTGCTCCTCCAAATTGATTATTAGACACCATTTGGATAATAATAGGTTTAAGCTTAAAGGAATTAACAGCTGCAGCAGGGTGTTGAATACTACCATGAAGTTCATCCACTTTAGGGTTAGCATAATCTCTTAAAGGTCTGAATTCTTAATGGATGCCAACATGTTGATTTTGATGATTTGCCATTTCTTGAATATTTTTATCTTTTTCAGAATTTTAATTTTTTTTATTTTTCTAATAGTTCTTTCTTATTCAAAATCGTAAGGCACAAGTCTCTCAGAACCTGAACTATGCATAAAATAATAAAATAAAACAAAACAGAACACACTGACAAAAACAAAGAAAAGTAAAAAATTAAATTTTTCTTAATTTTCTTTAAAAATACAGTTTTAATTAATATCCCCAGTAACAGCACCAAAAAACATGATCCCATATAAATATATGTGCTAACGATTTAGATATGAAAATTATGATTTTATAATATGGGATACTACGCAACTATATATATCGTTTATCAAGTAATATAGGACTTTCTGATTAAGCCCCGAGATATCGAACCCACAGGGAAATGTAAAAATTTTTTAAAGAAATAAGAAAATTATATTTTTACTTTTTAAATTACTTTTAAAAGTATGTTTTGATTTGTAAAGTTTGAAAATTATTTTTGGTATCTTTAATAAAAAGCTAAGTAGGAAATGAAAATTATCAGAACTTTAAATCACGATATAAAATTCTAGGAAATAAAATATCTTTTTATTTCTCTTAAAAAGCAATAATAATTATGAAAGTATTGTTGTGGAAGTATTTAAATGTGTTGTGGAAGTATTTAAATGTGTTGTAAAAAATAGGAGAAAATTTATTCTTTACCCTTACTTGGTTCTATAAAGAACATTGGTTAATTTGAAATTTTAAAATTTTAAAAATTGTTAGGTAGGGAAGATACCAGCTCTCACTCTAGAGTTCCCTCGATTCCCTCCACCTGGGGGCTAACGTCTCATAAAAAAATTTAAAATATCAAATCAAATTAGGGGGCTTTAGCCTATCACTCTAAAGTTCTCTAATTTTATTCCCCATTAAAAACATATCTCCTAATATATTTGCATTCAATTATATGGACTACAATTCTTACCCATATAATTGCATGTGATTTTTACCAATTGTTGTTTGAGATAATACCACATTAGATCTTACATAATCTCACAACAAATTTTAACATCTTAACTAGCCAAATTAAGAAGTAAATTAAGTTCATGGAATTAAATTGTCACAACTTATTCCAACTTTAAATACTTATACATTACACAACAATCCTACATAATTTAATTACTTCTTCATTTAAGAAAGAAAAAGATAAAGAAAACTACTTAAAACTCATGTAGAAAACATAAGCACACATTGATTTGAAAATAGAAATCAAAATGAAAACACAACAAGTTTTAATTAAAAATTAAATATAAAAACAGAAGTAAACACTTATCTGAAAATCCTCTCCACAAGACTCTGGAAGTTCCTTTGAAACTTGACTTTCCACAGGACAACACTACAGAGGTTGGCGCCCAATTTCATTGACTCCAACTTTGATTTTAGACTTCAATAAAAACTAGATAAATTGATGAAAGAAAATTGGTGGAAAGAAGGTTTCAGACCAACTGATCCATGAAAAAAATACCTATTTTTATGCCTCGACTTTTATTAAATTTTAAAGGATATTATGCTTTAATGAAAGGCATTTTTGTGTTTTGGATGTAGGTGATGCAAAAATGTTCAAAAAGGAAAAAGGATGAAAAAGGAGCAAAAAGGAGCAAAATGGAGCAAAAATGGAGCCAAAATACAAAATTGCCAAAATATCGGGCCTGGCGCCTAGGCTCCAAAATCCAGCGCCTAAGCGCCAGCTCGATACTAAATCTGTGACGGTTTTTGTAACTACTTTGGGCGGTTATTTTGACGGTTAGAGCAGTTATTGGACCATCTAGAAGATTGATGTCGGCGAATTTTAGATTTTAAATTTGATTTAAATATTTATATATAATTTAGAAAGTAGCATTTGATTTTGAAAATAATTTTAAGTTTGAAAATTTTAGGATATGAACTCAAACTGATCTCACATCCCAAATAGTTTATATAAACGAGCACCGCATCACAAACTGTGTATCTATCCCGAAGAATAGACACAATGCTTGATAATAGGACTCAATTAAATAAACTAGAAAATTTGTGACATCCGTTTGGTCTGCGAACCAATTTTATAAGCCGACAAGTTCCCCGCTTAATATGAAAGCATTAAACGGGGTTTATATTACTCGGGTTCTTAAAATTCCCTATAAGGGCAAGCCCCTATAGTTAATTACATCTTAAATGACGGGAACCACTTAAGAAAACTCTCGATAATAATCGGTAATTCGCTCTCAAGAATTTCAAAGTTTAAGTTTTCAAAGGATTGAATTTTGGAATTTCAATAGGGAATGGATCAAGTTTGAGATATTTTATTTTGGGGATTCAAAGGAAGAAAGGTAGGAGAAATCACAGATTCGAAGCGAACTTCGGTAATTTCCCAACTATCCTATTGTTTGGCTTGGATTTAGGAAAGTCCTAATGTTATCTGATATTTCAATCTTGCCAATTTTGATTAATTTGGACTTATATTTGTATGATAAAATCATACAAATAGCCTTGAAGATGTGAGGGTTTATGTCGTATCAAACGACTACCTCGGAGTCCTAAGACCTGTTAGGGCTTAATTTACATGACATGATCATGCAAATGCCTAACGAAGAGTTGAGGATTTATGTTGCACTAGGCAAACTACCTCGAAATCCTATGGCTTAGTTATTTAATTCTAAGAAAGTTTTCTTGAAGTAGACTCGGGTTTTACCGATGACGATGGCCGTCGTTGCCCACCATGCTCCGAGCTCCTTGTTGTTGCGGAGGTTTAGTTATAGAAGTCATAAATCGGGAGATGAGAAAAGTGTTTTGGTTTAGAGAAAATCTTAATTTCCAAGTGTTTTTTATATTTTATTTAAAACAAATCTTAAAGTTGATTATAACAACACCGGTTAAGATCCCACGGTTCCATCCTTCCGGCATCGTTATTTTTATCGGATTCACTTAGTCCAGATGAATTTGCTAAACTCAATTGAATGAGTTCCACACTTTCATTTAGACCGTGGGAAATCCCGTTAGCAACACGTAGGTTACATCATCCGAGGTATTCCCGATCATCCAACAAGACGTTTTAATTTAGTTGTAATTGTAGTTTTGTGTTCTGTTTGTGATTAAATTTTGAATTGTTTTATATTTTGAAATGTTGTGGCGGTGAATTTTATCTTGCAATGACTTTTAATTTAGTTTTGGTTTCGAGTTTTAGGGACTATCCTAAAAGTGTGGGTTTTCATGCAACGAGTTGTTTATCATGCAAGAAAAGTAAGTGCGATGCGATTAAATAAATTGCGATAAAGTAAATTGCAACAAAAAAAGCGTACTCGGAGGGTCTTCCCGTCATCCCAAGCTACACTTAAACACAAATTAGAATATTTAAGCAAGTTCCTAGGTAAAGCTAAGGGAAGGGTTATGGTTTTCTACCAAATTCCTAATCCTATAGCTAGTCATTTCCTATGACGTCTAGGTTCTTGTATTTTGGTTTAAGGACGATTTTCTTCATCAAAGAACAATTAAGTCCAATTGTTCTTATAAATATCCTATCATATTGAGGAAGTGCTTAAGAAGAATCTTAAACATCTTTTCAATACTGATAGGATTGTTTTAAGTCCAAATGGATTTAATCAATCGAGTGAAGTAATCGTCCGAGGTTTAGTTAAGTTTTGTTGTTATCTTACTCGGTGAACTAGGACATTTGAATATCCTATAAGTGAAGTAACATTTCATTTAACGTTCTGTTTAGGAGTTATGGTAACCAAAGCTTTCGAGGGCACATTGGTGTTCAAATGGTTTGTGATTTAATTTAATTTCAGTTATCGGGTTTAAATTTGGAATAGTGTTCAAGTTGCTTTATTTTGAATTTCTTTATGTCTTAGGTGATGTTATTATTATTATTTTTTATTCAATTTAATTTAACTTTAATTTTGGTTTAGCTTTAATTTTAATTTAATTTATTTAATTTAAATTAATTTTAATTTTAACTTGATTTTATTTATTTATTTATTTATTTTTTTTACTTAATTTAATTCAATTTAGTTTGATTTGATATACTTTAATTTAATTTAATTTAATTTGATTTAATTTAATTTGATTTGATTTAATTTAATTTAATTTAATTTAATTTAATTTAATTTTATTTTAATTTAATTTAACTTAATTTAATATGTTTTAATTTAATTTTATTTAATTAATTTAGTTTAATTTGATTTAATTTAATTTGTTTTAATTTAATTTTATTTAATTTTATTCAATTTAAATTTTAATTTAATTTTATTTTTAATTTTAATTTAATTGAAATTTTAAAAGGGTTTAATTTAAATAATTTAACTTTAATTTAATTTAATGATTAAGTCTTTTAACATTTTAAATCTTAAACTTGGATTATCATTTTAATTAGGAATTAAATATTATGGAGATGATTAATTTAGGGATTCTTAAATTAAAGAACAAATATCTTCCTAATAATATCCCTATTTTAATAATTCCAATTTTATTATTCTTCCAAATTTAATCAATTATTTAATTAAGGTTTATTTTAATTATTTTCACATTGTTTGGTAGGTTTCTACTCTTTAATTATTTAAATTCCAATCATCCAAATCATATTAGGATCAGATATTTTACTCTTTAATTTTATTAAGCCTAAAGTTTTAATTAAAGGTTAAAACTTTAATTACCATTTTGCCCTCCAAGCTTAATAATTCCATAACTCACTAAATTGAGCTTAAATGAACTTAAAATTTTTATGTAACTTCACTCATATGTCAATAAAGACATGAGAGGAGAAAATGTGATTTTTCTGTATTTAATTTATTTATGTAATTATTTTTGGTGGAAAATGGGGATTTCCAAGGAAAATTTAATAATATGACCAAGGGAAAGTTTCTGTCCTTAAGAAAATTATGAGACATTCCTAATGACCAGAGGACCACTTGAACCAATTTTGGTGATTTTTTGAATTACATTATTTTTATTATAATTATTTTGAGTTTTGGAGTATTAATTAATTTAAAAATAAAATAAAGGTTGAAAAATAAATTTTATATTTTTCAAAAATCTCTCTGATATCAAGGAAATCAGAGAATCAATTTTTACAATTTTCTAATTTTTCTTTGATTTCTTAGAATTATTTTAGTGGAAATGCTAAAAAAATACATTTTTTTAATTTTAAAATTACCTTAGGGCTTTAAAATTTAATATCTCATCAAATAGACCTAAGAAAAATATGGGGTTTGTTTCTAAGTGATTAGAATTCAAAATGTGACATTTTAGTGAATTTTATTATTTTTGTGATTTTTATTATTTTTTGATTTATTAAAATATTAAAATAATGCAAAAAATTAACTTTTTTGGAAAATTGTAATTTTATTTTTCTTAAATTCCCTTGATATCAGAGAGGCTAAAAAACCAATTTGGTGAATTTTTGAAAAGTATTTTAAAAGTTATGAATTTTTAAAGTTTAAAATGGCTAAATGGCTTAATCAACCCATTTAGTAGGGCTAACCAAGCCCAATTGACTTCAAATTTTTATGGTGGGTTCCTCTAATCCTAAAGGTCAATGGAGAATTGATTTCAAGCCAATTTGATGTATAATTAGCTCTAATTAATTAAGGACCTATTTTGGGTGTTTAGAGCGATTAGGGTTATTCCAAGTGAATTAATTCAAAACCTATTTTTCCTAGGGTCCTCTGGCCATAAGAAATATCACCAAATTTTTCTAGAATTTATTTCACAACATGCTAAATATTGGATTTAAAATACTCAAAACAACAACATGAATTTGAAAAATCAATAAATTCTCATAGGGATGACCTCTGACTTTGGAAAATTCAGGGAATGTTCCCAAATTCAGAGGCTTCAAAAGCCCTATGGTCTCATGCCATGGTGAATTTCCTATATGCATGGAGAATTAAAACAATGCAGAGGGTAAATAAATCATTAAAAATAAAATACTTGATGAAATTAAATGATTTCTTTTCCACATTATTCTCCTCTGTTCACTGAGCAAGAGGGTATTTTTATTTTATTTTTTTGATTTTCCTACACAAAGTTATGCATTTTTGAAGTTTAGGGAATTAAATAAAAAGAAAAATAGCCTATTTTTCTACTTATCCACGCGGCACTGACTCAACCTCGGCGTCTCCGAAAGGCCACGCGTCGTCTTCTAATTCGGCGCAGCCATCCAACTCAGCGCTCCGGGGGCCCGCTGTATCGTTCCGTCTCCTCATCCGGCGCGATCCTGGCCGTCCGTCCTCGCGTGTATTAAATGAACGGCATCCGTTCATCGTCCCCGAGCCTCCTAGCCCGAGAACCGTCCACACTAAATCCCTAATATCTCTCTCAATACTTAACAGATTTTCGTGTTCTTATGTTTTATGGATTTGTCTTGAAGAGACGAATACATCTATACAGTGATCATGCATTAAAATTAAGGCATTCGAAATGGAGAATCTCCAGAAGCTCGGGATAAAGAGTTAGCTCATACCTTTGCTCAGAGAAGTGTGGCTTCAATTTGAGGGTTGTGTCACCTTCGATTGGGTCCCAGCAAGCTCCAGATGAAGTCTCCTTGTCTGGTGAATTACCTAGGTATGATTTCGACCAAGCCCGATCACAAAGCTTGGAGTCCGGAACGGATGGGTGGCTCGGAGAGGGGCTTTTGCTGGTGGACTTCTTCCTTGGTCCGGTGAAGGTGTAGGACCAATCAATTTGAGGATTGGTCCACCGTGAAAAGTGTCCCGGTTTTTGTCTTTGAAATTTGAACTCAAAATTGAGCTCAGCTAGAGGGAATTGGGGCTGGAATCCAGTGGGGATCAAGTGCTCTATGTGTAGAGAGTGGTCTGGATTGATTTTGGTAGAGTTTCCTTAAGGTTGGTTCAGCACCTCCCCCATGGCCGAGAGATGGGGTGTTTAAATAAGAGAGGCTGGAGGGCCTCCCAGGGGGAGTTAGGGCTTGGGATCAGCTGCTCTGGTGAGGAGAAGAACAGCCATGGTGGCCACTGGGCATGGGGCAGCTCAGCAAGGGAGAATTTCAATGTTGGCTCACATGTGAGCTCTCGGGTGTGGTGTTTTCCGGCGGCTCGGTGGCTGGCCGGCCGTGCATCGGTCACCATCTTGTTCGAGTGGGTCAAGGCTGGGGTTTAGTGTAGGCGATTGGCAAATGCCATGTGTCAAAATCTTGGATTAGAATGGTATGGGAGAAGGCTCATTTTGGCTCAAATTGGTCAAATGCATGGATTGGGCTAGGTGCACCACCCGATGCTTGGTTTAAGTTGAAGGGAAATTGATTTGGTTCAGCATAATCGGTAGGGTCAAGTCACCATCCAAGCACAATTAGGCATAAGCATGGTTAAGGGGAATCATGGGAGTGGTTAATCACCTTATTGGAATGTGGAAAGGATCTCCTCCTTTTGCCCAATGTGGTAAGGTCACATGTGAGCAACTCACATGGCTTGCATGTGGCTTAAGAGTGGCTTCATGGCTTGTCTTTGGCTTCGGGAAAAGCTTGGTCAATTTCATGAAAATGGATTTTAGAAATTTTGGTAATTTAGGGGTGATTTTATGGGATTTGGCATATGGCTTGATTTGGAACCATTTGATGATTGATTTAGGACTTAAGGGATGATTTTAATTGAATGCATGATGAAGAAGACTGTCATATGGACTTTGAATGAATTTTGGGCCTTTGAAATTTAGTGAAGATTGGCTTTTAAAATGGTTTAGAGAAGTGGGCTTTTGAATTTTAAAATGGATTTTAGGATGAGAATTTTGTAAAGGATTGGGCCCAATAAGTGTTGAATTTAATTTAGGAATGTTTCATGAATGATTTGGAACAAATTTGAAGTGTTTTGGGCTTAAATTGGGTTGGATTTGGACCTCTTTGGTAAATGGGCCAATGTAGGTCAAATTGGGCTAACTTGGGCCAATGTTGGGCTAGGGTTGAAATTGATGTAAAATAAATGTTGGGAAATGTTTATGGGAGTGTTTCAAAGAAGTTTTGGCTTTGGTTGGGTTTTGATTTTGGGGTTTGGGTTTATTTGGGTTAGGTTTGGGTTTAGGTCAAAATTGGGCCTTTTAGCTTTGGGTTGAATTTGAGTGGGGTTTGGGTCTAAATTTTGGGTAAATCATGTTAGAATTTTGTTTGTGGGGATGCTAAGGAAGGTTTAGAAAAGTTTTGGGGTTAATTGGAGTTGAATTGGGTTAGTTAGGATTAGGTTTGGGTCATGGGTCCAAATTGGGCTTTAAGGCTAAAAGTGAAATTGGATTCAAATGTCAATCAAATTGGACTTGTATTTGGTCTAGATTGGTGTTAGGAATGTTGAATTGAAGTTTAGAATTGAATTGGACCAGAATTTGGGTCAATTGGGTAGGTTTGGCTTGACATTGGGTTCATTTTGGGTTAAAATGGATCAAATTGGGGGTTTTCACAAAATTAGGGTAAATTGACAAAATTGGCCCATGGTGTAGTTGAACAAAATGAAATTGGGAATATTTGGGATTTTCTGAAATTTTCTGGGAATTTTTTGAATTTTTGGATTTTTGGGTCAAGAGGGGTATTTTGGGTATTTGGAGGGTATTGGGAGGTATTTTTGGAATTTTTGATATTTTTGGCTATGAATGATCAATTTGAGTAATGTGGAAATGTTTGGGATTGGTTTTGAGGAATTTTGGGTGATTTGAAAATTTTGGGTAATTTCAAGGGCTTTGGGTAGGTTAGGCGGGTGTAGGGTCCCGGGGGTCAAAAATTGAAAATTTGGAAAATTGAAGATTGGGTAAATGTAAGTGGAATAAAATCATTTTGGTTGAGCCATGAAGCTATATCAAGCCCACATGAGCCATGAAGGGACTCATTTGAGGCATTTATTATGTTGTTCCTAACCCTGCTTGCCGAGGGCACTGGGGTTAAGGACCATCCATGTGAATCACCTACATGAGTCGGGAGGTCAAGTTGGGTATAGGTGTGGCTCTAGGAGGTGTGTGAAAGTGTAGTGTATAAGTGTAGTGTGTGTGTAAGTCAGCCCTTCACCAGACCAGGCCACCTAGGGTAGTCCTAAGGCCAAAGAGTCCTATAGGAACTCATCCTTTAAACCTCCACATTTGATTTCAACCCTCTAGGTGATTAGGGGTCTACGGTCAAGTTTGTGGAGTTTGCGGGGAGTTAAGAAGTGGTTTGAAATTCTAGGTGGTGGGTCCCAATTCTAATCCTCTAGGATAGTCAAAGGAAAAGCCTAAGGCTAGATCCTAAGTACTAAAGAGAAGAAGAGAAGACCTCATCAAAAATGAGGTCAACAAATGGATCCCCAATAGGTGTGGTGAGCTGACGGAGCACACCGTGCTTATTGGTGTTGACCGTAGAGATCAACAAAACCAACACAGATGTCCAAGTGACAAACTTAGTACAAAGTAGAAGAGTTTCCGCTAGGGAGTGTCAAGTATATCTCTGAGACTAGAGATCCCTGAACTCTCGCTGGGGAAAGGGAAAGGAGGTGAATCCCAAATCACATGATCTGGGGGAATTTAAATTTAGATTTTATTTTGTTTTAGTTTAAGTTTTGATGTGTGAGCTTAGATTTTAGCTTGAGTTTCAATTTAAATTGAAGTTTTGTAAAAATTAATTTGAAGGGATTTGAACTTGAAATGAAAATTGGAATTTTGTGGCTTTAGATGTAACATCTTCAACCTCAAAAGAAAATTGAATTGATTAGATTGAATCATTACAATGAGGAGAGATCTCAAAGCAATGTGGTATTGGATGTAAAATCCTTAACCTCAAGAGTTTGATTTTGATGTATTTCATTGCGATAGAGAAAGAATCCTAAAGCAATGCAGTCTCGGATGTAAAATCCTCAACTCCAAGAATTTGATTTTTTGATGTATTTCATTGCGATAGGGAAAGAACCTAAAGCAATACAGTATCGGATATAAAATCCTCTACCCCAAGAATTTGATTTTGATGTATTTCATTGCGATAGGGAAAGAATCCTAAAGCAATGCAGTCTCGGATGTAAAATCCTCAACCCCAAAAGTTTAAATTTTGATGTAGTTCATTGCGATAGGGAAAGAATCCTAAAGCAATGCAGTCTCGGATGTAAAATCCTCAACCCCAAAAGTTTGAATTTTGATGTATTTCATTGCGATAGGGAAAGAATCCTAAAGCAATGCAGTCTCGGATGTAAAATCCTCAACCCCAAAAGTTTGAATTTTGATGTATTTCATTGCGATAGGGAAAGAATCCTAAAGCAATGCAATCTCGAATGTAAAATCCTCAACCCCAAAAGTTTGAATTTTGATGTATTTCATTGCAATAGGGAAAGAATCCTTAAGCAATGCAGTCTCGGATGTAAAATCCTCAACCCCAAAAGTTTGAATTTTGATGTATTTCATTGTGATAGGGAAAGAATCCTAAAGCAATGCATTCTCAGATGTAAAATCCTCAACCCCAAAAGTTTGAATTTTGATGTATTTCATTGCAATATGGAAAGAATCATAAAGCAATGCAGTCTCGGATGTAAAATCCTCAACCCCAAGAGTTTGAATTTGATGTAGGTTTGGTTTGAAATCTGGAAAGATTGAATTTGAAATTTGATTTAGATTTGATTTGAAATCTGGAAGGTTGAATTTAAAATCTGATTTAAAATTTGTGCTCATTTTGTTTGTCCTTTAAAGATTCAAATTTTATTTTATCGTGAACTTGGAGTTCATCATTTTTTATTTAGATTTTTAAGGAAAGTTTTCTTTTATATATTTTTTTTATTTCTTTTCTGTTCTTTGTTAGAAGTTTATTTAACTTTAATGGTGTTTCTCAGTCAACTTGCACAAAAGAGGTGAAGGCCAAAAATGTGACATAGTCACTTTCATTCCAATCATGTTGAAGATACATCATACAACTCGATCTGGAATACATCTCATACAATCCATGTAGACTCAAAAAGGACTATGTATGATCTTTGCCGATCCATCCAAAAAGGTATCTGTCAGAAATCCATGTCTGAATAGTGAGGTACATGGTCAATAACATCACCTTCCAAGCCATCCTTGGCAAGGATGCCGTATGGATGTACGATGGAGGTGTGATATTTTCCATGTAACTCACGACTCGTAAGGCCGGAGGCTCTCTAGCTCCGGGTCCGGTCGGAAGTGGTAAGGTGCTTTCCGTCATCCATCCTTCGAAAGTAATCGAGATCCGCTTCACGGGTACTCCCGTATGCAATGTTTAGCGACATCCGCTTCTGTTGCCCTTCGGCATCATGATGGAACCTACATGTAATGGTATCTTTATCGGCCCTCGGAACTCACCTGGGCCTGCTATCCGGAGGTCAGATCCGAACATGATATTACACTCGTTCAGAAAAGAAACTATGCAGAAAGGTCTGAAAAAATCGTGGTGATCTATGTGCGGGGGTATGCATTCACCCTTCTTGTAAATGTTAATGATGCAACTGTTGGGTATGCAATCTGCCGGCAGTACCCTCCATGTTATCATTCTCTTTACCATCATTTTGATGAATAATGGCATTGGATCCACCTGGCCATGACAGAGTATTCCCGGTGGGTTTCCCTTCCTGTCTTCCGCGAAGTTGTAGCGACATCCACATTGTATTGTAATTCTACCTTTCCCCGGCATCCATCCTCCGGGGTTCCGAGTAAGTGTTTTCTCTTAGGCGGCCCGCTCGGCCCATTCTTTTCAAATCACGGATGCGATCCACGATTTGTTGTTGTTCGTATTCGAGAACACGTCCGTATGTAGCTCGAGGCCTTCAAGTATATTGATCCTCCCCGCCTCGATTCTCTCGAAGTATTCAAAAGTTTTCTTCTCGACATTCCGCATTCTTTCTAGCTCGTATTCCGGAATAATTCTCAAATGGCGAGGCCTCAGTGACGTCATCGTGGGATATATGGCTCAATCCCTTCACGTTCTCCCGCATACCTCGGCTCCTCGAAGATGGTGTCCGTCGGGACATCCTCCGGGGCTGCTTCGCAACAAGGTTATGCATTGCGGTGGCTTTATCGCGGTGGAGTTGTAGCCTTCCTTCTTCTGTTCTTCTTAAGATTTCCCCGGTTTCTTCGGTCATCCTGGAGCCGGCCTCCTTCCTTCGGTGCACCAGTGAATCGGCATCCTTGAAGTATATGTACCGGCGT
Source organism: Papilionanthe hookeriana x Papilionanthe teres (assembly GCA_022702705.1). Classification (NCBI taxonomy): domain Eukaryota; kingdom Viridiplantae; phylum Streptophyta; class Magnoliopsida; order Asparagales; family Orchidaceae; genus Papilionanthe; species Papilionanthe hookeriana x Papilionanthe teres. The sequence goes on along the minus strand of CM040421.1, from coordinate 127,193,673 downwards.
AGCAATCGCCTCGTCGCGCTGGTCCGTCGCTAGTTTAATTAACATCTTGCGGATACGGCAATTTTTATTTCTTCGCCGGGTTCGTCGTGAGAGTAGCTCTTCGTACTTCCCGAATCTCTATGGGCGCGGCGCCGACAAGCCTCGCCTCTGCTGTAGCGACTATAGACTTGATTTTCTTGTCTTCTTCAGTGCTTGTTTTCCTTTTCTTGCTGCTGGATTGGTGTCTTGGGCCACCCACTTTCATTACTGTCTGACTGGGTAGTTCCTCTCGGTCAACTAGGACCCAGTCACTTTCATTGTATTGCAGGCCTGCTGGTGCGAAGTCTGAGTCAATCTCTATTATTGCTCCATCTTTCACCCTCTTTTCGTCGAGTGCAAGGCTTACGCCATTTCTAAAGTTCAGGACCAACCGCCCGTTCGATATTTCCCTGCGAAAAGACAAGGAAAAGGATCGTGGTCGTACTAAGAACAAGAACATTAAGAAAATGTTTATTAAAGACATTTTTTATTACTTCTTGTATTTTTAAATTTAACAGGAATGAAGTGGGATAAGATCAGGAAAGAGATTTTGATATGGAAGAGAAAATGAGGAAAACTTTATTATCATGATTTTATTTATTTTAGCACATTTTTTTTATTATTTTTGGGTTCGGACCCGATCATAAGTAATTACTTCACCCGTGCTTCTAGGGATGAAAGATCCATTCCTTCGAAACATCGGGTAGCGTAATACTTTTTCAAGTATCGTCCATTGATCGGAAGCATATGTCGTTCTCCTTGGCAATTCACTAGTTGGTAAGAGCCTCCTGAGTAGACTGCCTCAACCACAAATGGCCCTTCCCAAGTGGGTTCAAATTTTCCTCCTATCTTGCGGTGTGCAAGGATAGGTCTCTTGAGAACGAGAACTAAGTCACCAATTTTGAAGGTTCTTGGGCGGACCTGTCTGTTATGGGCTTGAACCATCTTAGCTTGGTATAGTTCTAAATTCTGCTGCGCTGCAAGTCTTTTCCCTTCCGGGCTTTCCAATTCTTCTAGTCGTAATTTGGCATTCTCTTCTATCGTGATTTTGTTTGCAAATCGCAATTCCGAGTAAAGGAAGTCGAACCTCTAAGGGTAACATCTGCCTCGGACCCATACACCGCAGCATAAGGTGTAGCTTAAGTAGGAGTTCGAAGGTTGTCCGGTAGGCCCATAAGGCTTCTAATAACTTCTCGTGCCAATTTCTCTTATTATCGTCCAAGGTTTTCTTTAAAATTTGAACGAGAGTTTTATTAAAAGCCTCGACTGAGCCGTTTGCTCTTGGGTAGCAAATTGTTGAATATCGCCGGTCGATTCCGTGTCTCCCGACAAAATTGTTGATTTGAGTGCTTCGAATGCCGACCCATTATCCGAGATGATCCCGTGCGGCACTCCGAAACGGTAGACAACTTGGTTCTTGAAAACCGTAGCACGTGGTGTGCTTTCACTTCTCCGAGTGGAACCGCCTCTCGCCCACTTGGAAAAGTAATCTGTAGCCGCAAGAATGAAGCGATGTCCTTTTGAAGATGGTGGTTCTATTGGACCCACTATATCTGTGCCCCAACATTCAAATGGCCACGATGCAATTGTCGGATGTAGCACATTTGGAGGTTGGTGTAGAACTACTCCGTGCACTTGGCATTGGAGACAGCTCTTGGCGATTTTCATGCAGTCGGTCATCATCGAGGGCCAGTAGTACCCTAGTCTTTTAATTTTCATCTTCATCTTCGGACCCGATCGGTGGGCGCCACGAGTCCCGAATGCACCTCTTTAACAATTTCACGGGCCTTGGACCCGCTTAGGCACCTTAGCCACATTTGATCGAAAGACCTTCGTATAACGTGTTATTTATTAATGCGTAGGACGAGTTCTTTTCTTGATCCGATGGGCTAGCGACCTATCGTCCGGTAGTTTTCCTGTTTGCGAGTAGTCTATTAATGGCTGTCGTCAATCTTCCGTGTTTTCCGTCACTATTGCAACCGATTCTTCTTCTTTTTCGATTTGTGTATTGTGTCTATGTCGAGCTGTGATAGGACTCGACGTCCGTGAACCGACACTTCCATCGATTCATCTTGCAAGCGAGCAAATTCTTTTGTGAGGTGGGCTAACGCATCTGCTAAAGCGTTTTCTTTCCTGGGAATTTTGTAGATTGTTGTCGGCATATTTTCGGGTTGTGTGTTTTAATTTGAAAAGGGGGTCGCCTACAGAAATTGTCGGCGAATTTTAGATTTTAAATTTGATTTAAATATATATATATATATATAATTTAGAAAGTAGCATTTGATTTTGAAAATAATTTTAAGTTTTTTAAAAAATTTTAAGATATGAAATCAAACTGATCTCACATCCCAAATAGTTTATATAAATGAGCACCACACCACAAACCGTGTATCTATCCCTAAGGATAGACAGACTGCTTGATGGTGGGGCTCGATTTAATAAACTAAAAGATTTGTGACATACGTTTGGTCTGCGAACCAATTTTATAAGCCGACAAATTCCCTGCCTAATATGAAAGCATTAAACGGGGTTTATATTACTCGGGTTCTTTAAAATTCCCTATAAGGGCAAGCCCCTATAGTTAATTACATCTTAAGTGACAGGAATCACTTAAGAAAACTCTCGATAATAATCAATAATTCTGCTCTCAAGAATTTCAAAGTTTAAGTTTTCAAAGGATTGAATCTTGGAATTTCGATAGGGAATGGATCAAATTTGGAAGATTTTGTTTTGGGAATTCAAAGGAAGAAAAGTAGGAGAAATTACAGATTCAAAGCGAACTTCGGTAATTTCCCGACTATCCTGTTGTTTGGCTTGAATTTAAGAAGGTCCTAATATTTATTTAGTATTTTGATCTTGTCAATTTTAGTTAATTAGGACTTATATTTATATGATAGAATCATACAAATAGCCTGGAAGATGTGAGGGTTTATGTCATATCGGACGACTACCTCGGAATCCTAAGACCGGTTAGGGCTTAATTTGCAATGCAAATGCCTAACAAAAGGTTGAGGGTTTATGTTGCACTAGGCAAATTACCTCGAAATCCTATGGCTTTGTTGTTTAATTCTAGGAAAGTTTTGCTGATGTAGATTCAAGTTTTGGTCGACGATGATGGTCGTGCTTGCCCACCATGCTCCAAGCTCCTTGTTGTTGCAGAGGTTTGGTTTTAGAAGTCATAAATCAAGAGATGAGAAAAGTGTTTTGATTTAGAGAAAATCTTAATTTCCAAGTATTTTTTATGTTTTATTTAAAACAAATCTTAAAGTTGATTATAACAACACCGGTTAAGATCCCACGGTTCCATCCTTCCGGCATCGTTATTTTTATCGGATTCACTTAGTCCAGATGAATTTGCTAAACTCAACTGAATTAGTTCCACACTTTCATTTAGACCGTGGGAAATCCCATTAGCAACACGTAGATTACATCATCCGAGGTATTCCCGATCATCCAACAGGACGTTTTAATTTAGTTGTAATTGTAGTTTTGTGTTCTGTTTGTGATTAAATTTTGAGTTGTTTTATATTTTGAAATGTTGTGGCGGTGAATTTTGTCTTGCAATGACTTTTAATTTAGTTTTGGTTTCAGTTTTAGGGGCTATCCTAAAGGTGTGGGTTTTCATGCAATGATTGTTTATCATGCAAGAAAAGTAAGTGTGATGCGATTAAATAAATTGCAATAAGGTAAATTGCAATAAAATAAAAGCGTACCTGGAGGGTCTTCCCGTCATCCCAAGCTGCACTTAAAACACAATTAGAATATTTAAGCAAGTTTCTAGGTAAAGCTAAGGGAAGGGTTATGGTTTTCTACCAAGTTCCTAACCCTATAGCTAGTCATTTCCTATGACGTCTAAGATCTTGTGTTTTGGTTTGAGGACGATTTTCTTCATCAAAGAATAATTAAGTTCAATTGTTCTTATAAGTGTCCTATCATATTGAGGAAGTGCTTAAGAAGAATCTTAAACATCTTTTCAATATTTCTATGATTGTTTTAAGTCCAAATGAATTTAATTATACAAATGAATTAATTGTCCGGGAATTCAATTTTTGTTGTTGTCTTGCTCAGTGAACTAAGACATTTGAATATCCTATAAGTGGAGTAACATTTCATTTAATGTTCTATTTAGGAGTTATGATAACCAAAGTTTTCGAGGGCAAATTGGTATTCAAATGATTTAATTTAAGTTAATTGGTTTAAACTTGGAATAGTGTTCAAGTTACTTTATTTTGAATTTCTTTAAATTCTTTATGTCTTAGGTGATGTTTTTTTTTAATTTAATTTAATTTAATTTAATTTAATTTAATTTGATTTGATTTAATTTAATTTAATTTGATTTGATTTGATTTAATTTAATTTAATTTAATTTAATTTATTTATTTAATTTAATTTAATTTAATTTAATTTATTTATTTAATTTAATTTAATTTAATTTATTAATTTAATTTAATTTAATTTAATTTATTAATTTAATTTAATTTAATTTAATTTATTAATTTAATTTAATTTAATTTAATTTAATTTATTTTATTTAATTTTATTTAATTTAATTTAATTTAATTTAATTTATTTGTTTAATTTAATTTAATTTAATTTTTTTTTAATTTAATTTTAATTTAATTTTATTTTTAATTTTAATTTAATTGAAAATTTAAAAAGAGTTTAATAATTTAACTTTTTAATTTAATTTTAATGATTAAGTCCTTTAACATTTTAAAACTTAAATTTGAATTATCATTTTTAATTAGGAATTAAATATTATTGAAATGATTAATTTAGGGATTTTTAAATTAAAGAATAAATCTCTTCCTAATAATATCCCTATTTTAATAATTCCAATTTTATTATTCTTCCAAATTTAATCAATTATTTAATTAAGGTTTATTTCAATTATTTTAAATTGTTTAATGGGTTTCTACCCTTTAATTATTTAAATTTCAATCATCCAAATCAGATTAAGATCAAATATTTTACTTGTTAATTTTATTAAACCTAAAGTTTTAATCAAGGGTTAAAATCTTAATTACCATTTTGCCCTTCAAGCTTAATAATTTCATAACTCACTAAATTGAGCTCAAATGAACTTGAAATTTTTAGGTGACTCCACTCACATGCCAATAAAGACATGAGAGGAGAAAATGTGATTTTTCTGTATTTAATTTATTTATGTAATTATTTTTGGTGGAAAATAGGAATTTCCAAGGAAAATTTAATAATATGACCAAGGGGAAGTTTCTGTCCTTAAGAAAATTAGGGGACATTCCTAATGACCAGAGAACCACTTGGACCAATTTTGGTGATTTTTTGAATTATATTATTTTTATTATAATTATTTTAAGTTTTCGAGTGTTAATTAATTTAAAAATAAAATAAAGGTTGAAAATTGAATTTTATATTTTTCAAAATTCTCTCTGATATCAAGGAAATTAAAGAATCAATTTTTGCAATTTTCTAATTTTTCTTTGATTTATTATAATTATTTTAGTGAAAATGCTAGAAAATACATTTTTTTAATTTTAAAATTACCCTAGGGCTTTAAAATTTAATATCTCATTAAATAGACCTAAGAAAAATATGGGGTTTGTTCCTAAGTGATTAAAATTCAAAATGTGACATTTTGGTGAATTTTATTATTTTTGTGATTTTTATTATTTTTTAATTATTAAAAATATTAAAATAATATTAAAAATCAACTTTTTTAGAAAATTGAAATTTTAATTTTTTTAAATTCCCCTGATATCATAGAGGCTCCAAAACCAATTTGGTGAATTTTTGAAAGGTATTTTGAAAGTTATGAATTTTTAAAGTTTAAAATGACTAAATGGCTTAATCAACCCATTTAGTAGAGGCTAACAAGTCCAATTAACTTCAAATTTTTATGGTGGGTTCCTCTGATCCTAAAAGTCAGTAGAGAATTGATTTCAAGTCAATTTGATGTATCCTTAACTCTAATTAATTAGGGACCTATTTTGGGTGTTTAAGCCAATTAGGGTTATTTTAAATGAACTAATTCAAAACCTATTTTTACTAGGGTCCTCTGGTCATAAGGAACATCACCAAATTTTTCTAGAATTTATTACACAACATGCTAATTATTGGATTTAAAATACTCAAAACAGCAACATGAATTTGAAAAATTAATAACTTCTCATAGGGATGGCCTCTGACTTTGGAAAATTCTGGGAATGTTCCCAAATTCAGAGGCTTCAAAAGCCCTATGGTCTCATGCCATGGTGAATTTCCTATATGCATGGAGAATTAAAATAATGCGAACGAGTAAATAAATTATTAAAATTAAAATACTAGATGAAATTAAATGATTTCTTTTCCACATTATTCTCCTCTGTTCACTGAGCAAGAGGGTATTTTTTATTTTATTTTTATGATTTTCCTACACAAAGTTATGAATTTTCCAAGTTCAGGGAATTAAATAAATAGAAAAATCCCTAATTTTCTATTTATCCGAGTCGGTGCCGCGTCATCCTCGGCATCTCCAAAAGGCCACGTGGCGCGCTCCCATTCGACGCCGTAGCTTGAGTCAGCAGCCCGGGTCCCGCCTTCTGCGTATCATCTGCCGATCCGACCTAATCTGAGCCGTCCGTCCGCGCGTGTATTGAATGAACGGCATCCGTTCATCGTCCCCAAGCCTCCTAGCTCGAGAACCGTCCATCTTCTAGGCCTAAGATCTCACTCGATACTTGACCAAATTTAACGTTCTTATGCTCTATGGATTCGTCTCGAGAAGACGAACACATCCATATGGTTTATGTGGCATGAAATTGACTTAATTAAAATGGAGAATTTTCAGAAGCTCGGGAAGAAGAGTGAGGCCATACCTTTGCTCAGAGAAGTGTGGCTTCGATCTGAGGGTTGTTTCACTTTCGATTGGATCCCAGCAAGCTCCGGATGAAGTCTCCTGGTGCAGTGAATTTCCTAGGTAGGATT
>CM040421.1:126918537-127186210 GCA_022702705.1 Papilionanthe hookeriana x Papilionanthe teres | reverse complement strand
TTGTTGGAGTAGTTTTAGATATTTTTAAAGGTCAAGCATCAAAAGTTTATAGCTAGTATGCCTCAAAGACTTGTCTAGAAAGATAAATTTAACCATTATAATAAGAGCTTAACAAACAAATATTGTATGCATAAATTTCGTTACAGTAGAAAATTACTTAATGAAAATTTACATAATGATGTCGTAGTCATCACAATCCCAATCAGCTACCAAATTGGCGGTAAAGTCTATGAATATCATTTTGAGAAGTACTTTTAGAAAAAAAAAATTGAATCTAGAATTTTCTATCCACTTTAATTGTGCATTTATTCTAGTGCTACCATAAATGAGATGTTTGTGGTTAGCTTCTTGAGAACTTTTAAAAAACACAATGATTGTTAGTTGAGTTTTTGTTTCTACAGTCTAGGGAAAGGGTGTTGGAGGTATCTCTTGCTCTTTCCTAGATGAAATATTTGTGTGCGGAAGATGTACGCAGAGCTGCGTACGTTATGAGGTTATAGGGAGGGTATTGGGGGGTGATATCCCAATTATACTCCCTGTAACTTACAATTAAACCCCCCTAACCTACAAATATATAAAACAGAAGCACAAAACTTAAGTTATAGGGAGGTTATAGGAAGGTTACAGGGGTATAACATAGAAATACTAAATACCCTCTGAATAATCTCCATATAACTTCTTACGTACGCAGCGCTGCGTACGTCTTACGCACGCAATTTTTTTCTCTTTCCTAGGGGGTAAGGCTTGTTTCTCTAAGTTCTTAGCTTGGGTCTCCCTAGATTTTTCTGGCTCGACATCTAACTCATTAGGACTCTTCGACCTTTTATTGTATCTTCTAACCCATTTTCACTTCTTAATCTTAAAACTTAAACTTGCTCCTTCCCCATCTCAGGATTCACTTCTTTGTGATTGGAGAGCGTCTCTGGGGGTCTATTGTTCATTGAATTTGCTACCTCTCCAACTTGATCTTCTATGTTACAAATGACTACAATTTCTTGGGACGACTTCTTCTCCTTCGGGTGAATATTGAAAGAGAATCCTAATGAGTAAGGCTATTTCTGGTTATTGTTGTTTTCATTATTCTAACTACCTACAGGGTTAGCTTCAGTCTTCCACCACTCTTAGTTTCCTATACATTGATTAATTTTATTCCATTGAAAAGTAGGGTGGTTTTCTCAGCCTAGGTTGTAGTTAGTTAGTATTCGCTGTTCATTTTATTGCGTATAACATTGAGGATCTGTAAGACTGTGGTGCTAGGATCTCCTACTAGTTATAACTTATCTTCTCACTTGGTAGGGATCCTTGTATTGAATTCATCCTGAAGTTGTCTAAATTCTTAAAAATGGTAGCTACTTAGGAAGTTAGGATAGATAGAACGACAGTGTCATGCACACTCGCTTATGTTTTTGGTGGTCACTTCCACAATCAATTTGTATGTCTCATATTACGTCCCCCAGTGACAACATCTATGATGGACCTGAAGAAATTTACAAACCTATTATAAAAGGTTTAGATGATAAGCGAGTCGTGTAAGGCTTAGTGTGGGTATTTCCTAAGCAACTCCTTGAACCTCTCCCAAGCTTCGTAGATTCACTCTCCATCTAATTGGGTGAACTAGGTGATGCCATTCATAAACTTGGTAGTTTTAGATGGAGGGAAGTATTTTGCTAGGAATTTTTGAGCAAGATCAAACTAAGTGGTGATGGATCCTGAGGCTAAAAAGTTCAACCACATCTTGGTTGTGAGAAGGGAAACATCTTAGTCCAACGACGTCACTAGGAACACCTTTATAACTAAATGTGGCACACAATTCTAAGAAGTTGGCTAAGAGAAGGTTATGGTCCTCAATGGGTGATCCGCCAAACTGGTTATTTCGAATCATTAGGATTATGATATTTTTCAGTTTAAAGATGTTGACTTCTATGGTAGGGTAATTAATGCTAAGATATATCTCCTCTACTGATGGGTTGGCAAACACCCCAAGGGGTTTCATGTGATTGTCTCGACCAGTCGTCATCTCTAAGTGTGTCTCTCACAGTTTTTTTTAGGTTTCCATAAGCTGGCACCAGTTCTCTTATGCCGCTCCTACACATGCAATGATATGTATGCAAAGGGTAATCCTATGCTAACGTAAGAAATACAACAGAATGCAGTAAACATGAAAGAAACATAGGGCAACACAATAGTGAACAAGAAACATTTAATCAAATGACAAAAATGAAAATGCAAATTTTTTTTTTTTTTTTTTTTGGATTTTGGTAACTTTTCTGAAGCAGTAATTGAACATGATAATAAAAAAAACACAAACAAAAGATAGGGAAAAAAAGGAAACAATACCAAACTATAATATTTCAATTAGAATTCTCTTGAAGTCAGAAAATTTTGACTCTTCTCCCTTACGACGGTGCAAAAAATTTAAGGCCTAAAATTTGTTGTGAGATAGATCAGTCAACTACAAAATTATACATATCAATCAAATACTTTATAGATTTTGAGTATGTATATTGATCTCATGTGAAAAGAGATAAAATCATTATAATAGGGGAAGTTCTAGTGTTCTACGCTATTGAATCTTGTTTGAAGTGATCTAATTGTAGAAATGAAAATCTAACAGCCTTAAATGAAATGGTGTATAAGAAGAATATAAAAATTAGGGAGCAACTTTGAATCTTTTAGAGACGATGAAGTTCTTGCTCCTGTGGCACCGATGTAGCGTTCTCTCGAAGTTTTTCTTATGACTTTCATACATGATAGTTAATAACCAGAGATAATGTTCTACGTAGCATATATCTAGGTCATAAGAAGAGTTGGAAATCATATTTTAGTTAAACGAGACTTAACCATACAGTGTTTCCTAGGACTCATTAGATTCTCTATTTTGGTTGCAATTATCTAATGACAATATATCTATTCCACTAGGCTATTGTGTGTTAACCTATGTGTTCCCTTAGGTGATGGTTAAAAGTCCTAGGTAACATTCTATTGGAGTAGATGAAGAGCATAAATTTAACACATTAACATGCATAGTTCAACAGTAGAAAAATGTGCAAGGGGAATAACTCAAGGTAAAATAATTAAGAAAAATTATCCTTACATCACAGGAGCGTGAATGAAAAAAATAACTATAATTCATGAGGCAGAAAAACATGAAAGATATCATTGAAAATATAGAAGAATAAGTCTGGGAAAGTACAAAACAATACAACAAGCAAATGCTCTCAACAATCCACCCAATCCTCATCGTACTAGGAAAAGCTCTCTCCACAGTATCTCTCACAACAATGCACAATCTCTCTCTCTTTCTCTCTCTCTCTCTCTCTCTCTCTCTCTCTCTCTCTCTCTCTCTCTCTCTCACGACAACTCTCAATACTTAAAGTAGAATACACCCTAATAGTTCCCTCCTTCAAGGAGGAAGAAAGAAAACCTTACGGTTAAAGTGAAAACCTTTCTCCTGTGACCAAAAGCCTCAAGTCTCCACACCTCTCTAAGCCATCCCCATGTTTCAACTCATAAATCCATTGCCAATATTAACATGAAAAATCTTGCTAGTTTAAATTTGTTCGGTCCATGACATGGCTACGCTAGATCTTGGTGTAATTATGTTACGTCGGACCCTGACATGGTTACATTGAACTCACTCTTTAGAATTTCCTTTAACTCAAGAGACTTGAACAATTATGCCACTAAGTGGCATAATTATGCATGTCTAGGACGTTTTTCACTTGATGCTTTGGTATCACAATGCGTATTCTACCTCTGTAAACTGCACAAAACTGCTAAAAATCATTCCATAAGTATAAAATCAAGATAATTAAGGAAGAAAATGTGATATTAAAAATAGGAAAATAACTTAAATCTACATCATATTAGAGGACAAGACCACATAAATAAATTTGTGTGCTTTAAATGTTTTGTACCTTTTTTTATATAATATTACATTTCTACTTCCATAACTTGGTATTATTTACATTAAAGTTTTAATGCACTAATCTTGATGAAGCCTTAAATGGTAAATAGTCATTTTTGTTAAAATTCCCTTAAATGGACTCTCTAATGTATTTATAACCCAAGAGTTGTGGAAAGTGGTAAGTGGTGGAGGTGAAAATTGTAGTTAGAGAAGCCATAAACACATCCTAAATTCAAGAATGTTAGAATGTGCTTAAAAAATTACTTTGAATAAATGGGGAGGATCATGGCATTAGGACCACTTTTAATGCATTGTAATGTTAGTAGATGTGATTATATCGGTATTGTAATTAAGACTAGGTTAGGGATTTGTAATGAAGGAAAAATAAAAACTAGGTTTTAAAATCCTTAGTTTAGCATATTAGCTCCTTTTCTTATGTTACCCTTACATTTTTTAAACAGAGAAGATTATAATGAGCAAGGAAGGATGAGATTAGAGTGAAAGAGTTAATTATAACACCGCTCATTTGATTAAATGTGTTACACTATCTTGGGAGATATTAAGGCTAAAAGGTCATGAATGAAGTACAAGAAGGCATATGTGGATCTCATCTGTCTCCCAAAGAGAACGTTAAAATTAAAAAGACTTGATTATCAAAATTATAATTATTATTCAACTAAGTGCTATCATTATCAAAATGTTAGCACAATTTTGCATTAACCATTAAATTTGTTACATCATATAGTGGCATAATATCTCTTTTATGCTTTGGGAAGATATACTATTAATCTTCCATCTTCTAAAGGACACAAATTTGTACTTATAGCCATGGATTATTTTCCAAATGGACAGATGGTACCTTTAAATGAAGTTAAAACAAAAAATGCACTCTATTTTCTTAATGATCATGTTGTATGTTAATTTGGTTTATCTCATCAAATACCTGATAATGGTTTGACATTGAGAATTATTAAATAAATAGATTTTTCAACACCATTTGATAGATTGGTAGTATTCTACTTTATATTATTAAAAAATAAATGCTCTGGTTTGAGGTTTTATTTAATTGATTTTTTGTCAACTCAATCCAGTTAGTCCCCTAACCTTCCACTCCCTTCCTGAGCTTAGAACTCTATCCTAGTGCCCCTAAGTAGCTTGTTGGCCTTGGTCTGGTTAGCTTACTCCCTTCCCCACAACCCTAACTTAGCTCTATTAGACATCAACACACTAAATATAGTTGATAGTCTTGGGGTATGTTTGCTTTGGAACTTGAGAAATCCAAGCTCAAACATGGTCTAGATTTGTTCAACTAATGGGTGGATTGTTTGGGGTTTGGGTTGGCTTGGCTTGGCTAAAATTAATAACAAAAGGAAAATTAAAAATAAGCCCAAACCTAAAATTGAATCAAATTAAACCAAACTTAACCTAATTAAAATATGAAATTATTTAAAATAAATTTAAAATAATTCAAATTAATTAAACTTAAACATAATAGAACTTAATTTAATCTATGTTAGACCTAATGATGAACCCAACTTAAAGATAATTGAATATAATTTGACTTCCAACTAATTCAACAAAAATTAAATTCCCCCAAATAAACCTAAATCTAAACCTAACCAAATATGCAAACTAGACTTACGTTAAATGTGACCCAACTTGGATATACGCACCTAAGTTCAAACTAAAATCAAAATTAACCTAAGCATTGAATTCAGTTTTGAAGTTAAAAATAAGGCAATTAAATCACACTCAAAACCAATCTAATCTTAAATTAAACCACGACCAATCTTCAATCAAATTTAAACTTAAAATAAGCCATTTAAACCCTAAATTTAAGTTTAAGTCAAATTTAATTTAACAAAAATTCATTACAATTCTAAATTATTAACTCAAACTAACAATAATTAAATTCAATTCATAAATCACATAAATTTAACATGACTCCAATTACACTTAGACCTAATCCCAATTAAGAATTAAACATTAACTAAAACTCAACTAAGCCTAAAACAATGCTCTATTCCTTGGCTCGCTCTATGTTGTTCCTATAGTGATTCTACTTTTCTCTTTAAGGTTTCATCCCCATTTTTTTTGTTCCTTTTCTCTTTGTTTCTTATGGTGAGGGGAGGCCATTCTTCGTCCTTACATATGACCTTATCTCCATGGGTGAGGGAGATGATTGTGCCTCTGGGACCTTTGGTGCTGATGCGGTGATTCTACCCAAATGAGATCCTTCATGAAACCACTAGCTAGTTTGTCTTTATAGAGTATCTCTAAACTTAACGTCCATTTCTCTTCCTTTAGAGGTATGCCTATTATTCTCATTGCTGATGATGATGTAACTACTCTTATGATTCATGCAAATTTATTTTGGTTGGGAAGTTCTCTATTAATCGCCATTTTTCTGTTGTTATCCGCAGCTTTTTCTCCGAGCTTCAACTTTCTGGCTTTTTTCTATTGGTTTGCTCAATGTTAGACATATCTCCATTAAAATTGAAATTGATATGGATTACAATTGCATTTTCCTCTAAAAGATCTTACTATACTTTTAATTGTCAAATGAGGCTTCTTTTGACCGTATTTTATATGAGATTTACCTCGTTCCTTTCTCTCTCTAGAATTTTGGATTTATCGTTAGATTTTCTTAACCGCTTTCCAGGAGGACTAGTGATGTAACTAAACACCAAGGTAGAACTTTGAACCCAATCACTTCTTATAGCTTCATATACTTGACCTTAAATATTTAACACTTTGTCAAGTTGATTGAGGTTAAATTATTGGAGCTTAGGTGACGTGAATGGAATCAAGACAGGATCGTGGGGATTGATGTTCTAATAAGAAAACCTGAGGTGCTATGCGAAAACTGAAATCAATTGATGGAAATTCGTATGAAATGCCTGAACAAAACAAGAAAATCGTCCTAAAGCTAGAACAAACTGAAAATATGGTAGGATACAACCTGGCGGTGAATAAGATGGAGATAAACCTCGACCCAATGCTCAACGCAAATAAGAACGTCGGTATGAGACCTTTACCCTATGCTTAACATGAGGAAAGAACCTTGGTACAATGGTAGACGCCACAAACGGGGTGAAAATCCGCTTGATAAGTCAGGGAAGAACTCCTTGGGCGATGGCCAAGAGTCCGGTTGGAATCCCAGGGAAAACCAAAGGAAAAACCCAAAAGCTGTTTTGCCAAAAGATCAAAAATCCCTTTCTCATTTCAAATAAGACCTATATATAGGCCAAAGCTTACAAGCAAATAAGAGAAGATAAAATATCTTCTAAAACAAATGAAAATAAAAAACTACATGAAGTCGGCATGCATGCCATTATTAAACTGCAATAAAAGAAGAAATATCCAGTCATAATAATATGACTCTCTTATCCTTGCGCTTTAATTAAGTTGACAATTCTTCTTAGACCCCCATGAATTGGCTTGAGTCCAAGCCTCCTAGACTAATCCATTAAGGGCTCTTTCAACCTCTTTGCATGACATCTAGTAATTGGCCCACATGGAACATTAGTAAAATCTCCCCTTGAAGTCGTACCATTGCCATCCATGCCATCCATGATATCATTTGCATCATTCCCCTCCTCTTAAAAAGGATTTGTCCTCAAATCAGTACCTGCATCAAAAGAACTTAAATCAGTAACATTGAAAGTGGCACCCATATAATACTTACCTGGTAGATCCAGCTTGTAGGTGTTGTCGTTGATTCGCTCAAGTACTTGGAGATGACCATCTCTCCTTGGAAGCAGTTTGGAATGCCTTTGTTTTGGAAATCTTTCCTTTCTCATGTGTAACCAGACCCAATCACCAGGTTTGAAGATCATTTTGTGACACCCCTTATTGGCATGTTTTTCGTATTTCTTTGTCCTTTGTTCAATATTGAGTCGTGCCTTTTCATGTATCTGCTTTATAAACTCAGCCTTTTTCTTGCCATCCAAGTTAACATGCTTAGAAACAAGTAATGGAATTAACTCAAATGGTGTTAAAGGACAAAAAACATAAACAATTTTAAAAGGTGAAAATTTAGTAGTAGAATGAAAATTTAGTAGCAGAATTATATCAAATGGCCACTCATGCATAACATGCACCTTTTCTTCATCAACCTGTATACCTTGCGCACTCAAAACAAATTCTAAAAACAAATGTTTATTGGTTAAGAAGGTACACTTTTCCAGTTTACCAAATAACTTTTCTTTTTTAAAAACATCTAAAAGAAGTTTTAAATGTTCAACATGATCCTTCAAGTTTTTGCTATAGATCAAAATATCATCGAAATAGACCACAACAAATCTTCCAATAAAAGCAAGTAAAACATGGTTCATTTGTCTCATGAAAGTACTTGGTGCATTAGTAAAACCAAAAGGCATAACTAACCTTTCATACAAACCATATTTTGTCTTAAAAGCAGTTTTCCACTCATTGCCTTCTTTAATCCTAATCTGATGATATTCACATTTTAAATCAACCTTAGAAAACACACAAGTTCCATGTAACTCATCTAGCATATCATCTAAGCGAGGAATAGGGTGTCTATACTTTATCGTAATATTGTTTATGGCTCGACAATCCACACCCATTCTCCAAGACCCATCCTTCTTAGGAACTAGAATTACAGGAACATCACATGGACTCATGCTCTCTCTCACATACCCCTTCTCTATTAGTTTGCCAACCTGCCTTTGTAACTCTTTTGTTTCCTCGGGATTGCTTCTATAGGCTGGATGGTTTGGAAGGGTGGCTCCTGGTATAAAATCAATTTGATGCTCAATCCCTCGAATGGGTGGTAAACCATGTGAAATCTCCTCAGGAAAGGCATCATGAAAAATCTTGCAAAAGAGAAACAATAGAACTAGGCAAAGTATTGTCATGATCATTAGTGTTTAAGAACGCCTCTTTGTACATAAGTACAATCATTGGTTGTTTTAAAAACAATGCTCTCTTGATTTCACTTGTCTTTGCATAAAAATTCTTTTGTTTTCTATCTTCTTTTCTCTTAATGGCTGCTTGTTCAATTTCTTCCTTATTCTCAGTTGAGTCGGCCTCTTTATGTTGAGCACTCCTTTTCATTTGACAATAATCATTTTGCAATCTCACTTGATCCTCGTAGACCGCCTTTGGTGTCATTGGCACTAGAGTGATAGTTTTATTATTGACTTCAAATGAGTATTTATTGGTGAAACCATCATGTTTAACTTGTCGGTAAAATTGCCATGGTCGGCTTAGTAACAAATGGCCTGCTTGCATTGGTACTACATCGCACAAGACTTCATCTTCAAACTTTCCAATGCGGAATGAGATCAAAACTTGCTTGTTCACCTTTACCTCACCACTATCATTAACCATTGCAGCTTGTAAGGTCGGGAATGCTTGATGGTTGGCAGCCCTAGTTTTCAACCAAAATAGTGCTAGCATTAGTACAACTTCCTCCATCAATGATCATACTACATACCTTGTTTTGTACATGACACCAAGTGTGAAAAATGTTTTCTCTTTGAATTCCCTCATCAACCTTGGTCTGCACGCTTAAAGCCTTTCTTGTGACTAACAATTCTCCTGTGACTGCATATTCTTCACCTTCAATTTCTTCTACTTGTGGTAGAGTCAATTTCTAATTCTTCATCAGTTTCAATTTCTCCAGAGTCCCTTATCACCATGATTCTTTTGTTAGGACATTCGCTCGCTATATGACCCCTGCCTTGACATTTAAAACATTTAACTTGATTTCTAGAAGTGGAAGAGGCAATTTTCCCTTGAGTTCCTTGGTTATTTGTCTCTTGTCTTGACTGTGGTTTGGACTTTGCAATCGCATTGTCCTCTTTTTTTTGAAAAGTCGACTTCTATAAAGTACCCACACTAGTTGACACACGTGGGCTTCCCCTCCTCTTGAGTTGTTGCTCCACCTTGATGGCCACATATAACAGGTCCTCCAACTCCACATAATGTTGCATTTCAACTCTATCTTGGATTTTTGAGTTTAAACCATTTAAGAATCTAGCCATAGTGGCTTCTCTATCTTCTTCTACACGAGCCCTAATCATAGCAATCTCCATCTCCTGATAGTAATCTTCCATACTTCGATTACCTTGCCTAAGCCTTTGTAACTTCTGATATAACTCTCGATAGTAATGGCTTGGCACAAATCACTTCCTCATGACAACTTTCATTTCTTCCCATGTTTCTATGGGATGTTCTCTATTTCTTCTCTTGCTCAACATTAATTGATCCCACCAAACAATAGCATAATCAATAAATTCAATAGCGGCCAATTTCACCTTCTTTATTTCAGAATAGTTGTGGCAGTCGAACACTAATTCCACCTTCTTCTCCCATTCAAGATAGGCTTCTGGATTGTTTTTGCCTTGAAAAGTAGGAATACACATCTTAATACTCCCTAAGTTGTTATCTTCTCTATTCCTACTATCTATAGCTTGCCCACCACAACGCCTTCTCTCAACAAATGAATCCCTATCAATTTCTTCATCAAATTCACCCACATATTATTCTTCATCCTCCTCTCTCACTCCTCTCATTGGAACTCTCTCCCTTTGCCTATTAGAAATATTTCATCGCTGTCCTTCTTGAATTCCTCCCTCTACTCGTTCCAACCTTTCACGAATTTGATCAAACTCAACCCTCATCATTCTTTTCATCTCCCCCACCATGGCTTGAAATTGGAGATTAGGAATGGCTGGTTGCCTTTCCTCATCTTCAAAATTTAGTTGAGACATGGTTGAGGATTTATGAGGGTAGGTAACCAAGAATCCGAAAATAAGCAACTTAAAGAAATTCAAGATTACCACAAATAAGAAAAAAACGAAATGCTAAGCAAATCATTGGGATGATGATAATGCAGTACAAAATTTTGATATCTTGAATCAATGAAAAAGCACAGCTACACTTATGAAAACAATAATATCAACAAAAAAATGAAAATAACAAGAAACAAAAATAACCAGATCACATCAAGAATAATATTTATTATAAACAATAATAAGAGCAAGATGATTTTGAACAATAGCAAGAGCACTGATATGGACAATAACAAGAACAAATGATGAATAATAACAATGTGAACATTAAGAGGAAAACGAATATGAATAATAATGATTGCAGCGAATTAGATAACTAATTACGAAATGAAAGAGCAAATTGGATTACCAAGTTAAATTTCAGACATAGATAAAAGGAATCAGACAAAAGAAACAAGAACAAACCTAAATCTCATCTATTACCCATGAAGAATGAAAATAAAGAATCCAACAAGAAAATTAAAACCCAACAAGAAACTTATGTCTTCAAGAACTGTGAGGCTCTGATACCAAATGACGTGAATCGAATCAGGATCGTGGGGATTGATGTTCTAATAAGAAAACCTGAGGTGCTATGAAAAAACTGAAATCAATTGATGAAATTCGTATGAAATGCCTGAACAAAACAAGAAAATCGTCCTAAAACTAGAAGAAACAAAAAATATGGTAGCATACAACCTGGCGATGAAATAGATGGAGATAAACCTCGACCCAATGCTCAACGCAAACAAGAACGTCGGTATGAGACCTTCACCCTATGCTTAACGTGAGGAAAGAACATTGGTACAATAGTAGATGCCACAAACGGGGTGAAATCAGCTTGATAAGTCAGGGAAGAACTTCTTGGGCGATGGCCAAGAGTCCGGTTGGAATCCCAGGGAAAACCAAAGAAAAAACCAAAAAGCTGTTTTGCCAAAAGATAAAAAATCCCTTTCTCATTTCAAATAAGGCCTATATATAGGCCAAAACTTAGCAAATAAGAGAAGATAAAATATCTTCTAAAACAAATGAAAAAAAAAAAACTACATGAAGTCGGCATGCATGCCATTATTAAACTGCAATAAAAGAAGAAATATCCAGTCATAATAATATGACTCTTTTATCCTTGTGCTTTAATTAAGTTGACAATTCTTCTTAGCTCTTTCTTCTTAGACCCCCATGAATTGACTTGAGTCAAAGCCTCCTAGGCTAATCCATTAAGGGCTTCTTTCAACCTCTTTGCATGACATCTAGTAATTGGCCTACATGGAACTTTAGTAAAATTTTCCCTTGAAGTCGTACCATTGCCATCCATGCCATCCATGATATCATTTGCATCATTAGGTTGAGCCTCTATAGGCTTGAAAATGCCTTAAGTTACCATTTGGCTCTAGAGACTTGGGTGTTTTGTTTGGTATTTTTTTGGGCGCTTTGCTCTCTCTCTCTTTCCATAATTCTTTAAGTGATTTACTCTTTGGTTCATGAAAAACATATCGGGAATGATATTAATTTTAAACTAAGATTTGATTTATCCATAAATAAAAGAGAGACTAAAAATGAAATCATAAATAAAATCATGATTAAAATTAAATGAAACCAAATTCATCAAAATTTCAAAAAAAATCCAAAATTAAAATATAGAATTTCAAAATTAACAAAAAAATAAAATGAAAAAAATTAAAATAAAAAATCATAAAAAATTTAAAATTATCTTTTTCAGAACTTAAAAAATTTCAATAATAAACACAAAATAATATTAATTTTTAAAATAAATAAAATTATAATTTTAATTGAAAAGAAATATACCTAATAATAATAATAATAAAAGTTTAAAAATTAAAATGAAAATTAATTCACAAATAGAATCAGAATTGTGTAAAAATTTCAAAAATGGTTAATCACCAATTTCATATGATAATTCCCTAATAAAAGTCAATAAATTCAATAATATTCATTAATAAATAAAAATAAGAGAAAAATCTCCATATTCTCATTCCACCATCATATTTCACTTTCAAAGCCACCCAAACCTATCCTCCACCTTCTCCAAAATATTCAAATCTACCGCACACCAACCTACTATCACCAACAATCACACTCGATCACTCAATATTTTCAAACTCTCTTATTTTTAAAATAAAATTCAAATTTCACCCAAATTTTCATCGATCCACATACCCATCAATTTGTCATACTTCTCCATAGCGTTGCCAGCAAATCAATGCCTTCCTATTTGCCAAATGACCACACTCAAATTCACCCTCAAATCAGCTCCAAATCCAAGCCAAATCTAATTTCCTAAGACAAGCCATCTTAAGCCAATTTTGAACTAAAGAGCTCAAACCACATTAGTACGAGTTCAAGATATCTTCTTTTAGCAAAAAATACAAGCCCAAGCGAACCAAATTGAAGCCAAGCCATATGCATGCCAACACAAGCATCCACTTCTTGATCAATGAATGAAGAAGCCTACCTATCAACATGGCTAGTTTCCATTGGCCATTTATATAACCAGCTAAACTATCATAACCACCTTGAGGAGGCTAGCTTGAGCTCACCTAACAAAATCTTGGCTACTTAAGGAAGGGTTAATTTTAAAGCACACATGGCTAAACCTTAATGGCCGCCTACCGTTTTTTGACAAAAAATGTGGCTAAACCCAATTTGTTGAGACCTTTGACCTTGCCATGTTAGCAAGGCCCCAATTATTGGTGCCCCTTCTTCTCTAAAGCTCATCAAGCCATCGCAGGCCTATAAATAGGGCTAGGGTTTAACAAATTGAAGTTTTTAAATCTTTGTTTTTCCATAGTATTACTTTGCGAAATTTAAGTAAATCTTAGCCTAATTCTTAAGCCAACCTTTCCATTACTCCTAAAGCATATTCCACCAGTTTATGCACTATCTTTCACAAGTCGAATTAGAACAAACCTAAATCATATCATCCAATAAAAAATTCACTAAATCAAGCTTAACTTTGGCTTTTATAGACCAAAAAACCCAATCCTCTACCAAAATTTCACCATACTAAGACCTCTACCCAAGCGTAAGACCAACCCGAGGAGGTCTTCGATCAAGATCTTGTAGGAAGCTTAAATCAAAGCAATCGAAGCAAGTGGAGTGTTGATGGAGCTAAGATGACCAATCCTAAGCAATCTAACCAAAGGAATTCACTATGAAGTGAGGTAATTCTTTGAAACTTAGAAATAGGGATTCGTAGCTGGTCCTTTGTTAATAAAATCGTTAAATTACAAAGAATTGATTGTAGGATTGAACAATAAGAACTTAGAGATCTTATCTCCTGAATTGGATTGTAGGATCAAGCATTAGATCAAGTAGATAACACCTTTTATCATGGACAGCTTGCGTTCAACATGCCATTTAGGAAGATGCCATTTGTTTTTTTTTTTTTTTTGTATTTAAAGTGAAGCGTTATATCACATTGGCTCTTAGCTGATGTGGCACCTCTATTATTGGAGCGCAAATCATGAGATGACACATGGAAAAGCGATGGCGTCAGAGCTAACGTAAAGCCTTTGTGGGGCACAATGTTTCATGAAATCATTTTCCTTTAAATAATTAAATAAATCAATGGAAGCTCATGCTTTGAAAAATAAAACTAATAAAAAAACCTAAAAATAAAATTAAAAATATCTTGAACTCAGTGAAACATGAGTAATAAAATAAAAATAAAATTATCCATAATAACTTTCGAATTACATAAAACCCATTAAATTATTAAAATTCATTAAAATTAAAAAATGATTCAAATTAACTGAAAATTTGGTCACTTATCGTATCTAAGCTCAATAATCTCCGACATTTTTTTGAAGGACAGAAATCAACAAATAAACAATAAATTATAATTTTTTTACAGAAATTGATAAATAATTACAAAAATAAACATAACAAATAAATAAAAATGAGAAAAATACAAAATCCAATGGAAATTTTAAGAAAGCACTTAAAACAGAATGGCCATCCAATAAAGTAGTTGTTCTACTCATTTTAGTTCAACAAATCTTTTTTTTTGGGGAGGTGTAAGAGTATATTTGTAAAACTAATATTTGCACTTTTAATCTTTTGTTTCCAAATCATGTTTAAAAAATAGAATTAAACTCTTACATTTTGATTTTATGATTGATTAAACATGCGGAAAGAATTTATTACATTGGATTTTTATTTGAAATTGCAAATTCATAAAGAAAGGTAATTTTGTAAATATTAAAAATGTTGAGAAATTGTCTTTTAAAATTCTTTGAAAATTTAACTTGATGCCAATTGTTGTATAATCTTTAAAATTACTATTTGGAACTTTTATTAATAATTTGTTAAAATCAGTAAGTGAAATTGATGATGATTAATGGAAATTGGGTAAAACATGAAAAATTTCAAATTTACCCTACTTTGTTGATTTGAACATTTGAAATTTTAGAATTGGGTAAGACCTAATTGAAAATTAATAATAAAACGGTAAAAAATAAATTTCAATTAACACCCATGAGTAAAATGAAAGGAAAGATATATTTAATTTTTTACAAAATTACAAAAATACCCTTTTTTTAACCCCTAAATTGAACATTTTAACATCAAAGCTTCTGGAATCAGATCTAAATTGATTTCTAATCAACTAAACAGTAAGAGTTCACTAAGATTTGAGTGCTTAAAAGTGATTTAAGAACATATTTGTGATTCCCCAAAATTACAAAAATACCATTATTGCTTTTACACCACCAAAATAAATTTTTTAAATAAAAAACTTACAATTTCTGATTTGAAACCATTAGCATGATGCCAAACAGTAAAATCTATTGGCTTAAAAGTGAAGATTGGTATTTTTG
Source organism: Papilionanthe hookeriana x Papilionanthe teres (assembly GCA_022702705.1). Lineage (NCBI taxonomy): Eukaryota > Viridiplantae > Streptophyta > Magnoliopsida > Asparagales > Orchidaceae > Papilionanthe > Papilionanthe hookeriana x Papilionanthe teres. The sequence continues at coordinate 127,170,662 of CM040421.1, read as the reverse complement.
TAATTTTTTAAAAACTATAATTATACTCTCTTCACTATTAAACTTAACAAATTTGAACATTTGAACTTAAAAATCATAACCAATTGATTTGAATCACCCATTAATAGAAAAGAAACATATAAATAGTCATATTCACCTTGAAAAAAAGTGGTTTAAGTGAGAACAGCTAACTTACAAATTCAACTTATTCAAAACCTTCATAACTTATTCAAAAAGACTCCAAATTGAATAGAAGTTTCACCAATAAATCAAGGCAAATAAAAAAATTTTCCATTTAACAATTGTTAAAATTTTTTAAATAATTAACTCATTAATAAAAGAACTAATTCATAGAAACTCTAAATGTACTCGGAAGAATGACTTAAAAAATTTTAAATATTGTTTAGAATTGCATTCTAAGCATGTCTATAAAATTTCAAGAGTTTTAAAGGTCGTTTGAATTTATTATGAATTTTCAATCAAAAATACCCTTAAATTCAAATGATTCAAAAAAATCAATAAAAATTTAAATAACTTCCAAAAATAATTTCAAATCAATTTTAAAATATTTAAGTCATAATTTACAAAACATTGAAAATAATAAAAATGGTCCAATTTAAATCATAAAAACTCTAAAAAATAATCAAAATTCCTAAATTTTTTTTATCGTGCTTTAAAAGGTCTATAACTACTTTTCCTAATGTTTTATACTTATAAGCGTTAATAATTGTTAAATGCATGTATATGCGTCCTAAACATATAGAAGACATCTAACTAAGTAATAAAATAAATCAAATAAAATCTATAAATTTTTTTTTTAAAATATAGAAAATATAAAAATTCAAAAAAATAAAAAAATCCTTAGGTAATGGACACAAATAATAAAGTTTTATAATTTTAACTAAGGCCTTACTTCGCTTCTCTCACTTTGTGCACTTACTACCTTTAAACTCTCTTTAAGACACTAAGCCTGGTTTTAGTATTAGGTCGAGACGAGGTAGTTGTGTTTGGTTGAGCTCTTTAGGTGTTGCATATAAAGTGTTGCACTAAACCTAGGCTGCTATAGTAAACATAGGTTCACTTTCATGCAGTGGATTTTCTATTTAGAGCTTGAAAACCTATCACAGTTGGTCAACTATTGAGATCCAAACTATCCAAGAGAAGATGAAAGAAAAGGATGAGCATCAACTAAACCATCAATGATATTTTGATAACATAGTTGAACGACGTGTCTGCCATAGGTTTAGCTTCGGTCACCCTCCCATTGTCATGTTGTTGCTTTGTTGTTATTTTTGCTGTATTTTTGCATGACAGGTCTGCCCATATTTCAGGTTGTTATTATTATTTTTTTATTTGATTTTTTTGGATTATCGGTAGACTCATTAAGAACTTAAATTTCTATAATTGTCAAAATTAAGATATTTATAATCGAATACAAAAATGAATAAAACACAACTTCATAATATAGAACATCATCCCTTTTAAAAAAAAATTGCAATTAATCAAAACTTTGTAGAAATCACTTTTTGATTTATGAATAATCCATAAATATCTTTTTAGGCATATCATTCATGTTGGTCGTATTTCTTGTCTTCAGGCCTCCACTCATCACACAAAAAATGGGACATTTTCCCTTGAGGATCACCACCTTATAGAGTGTGCCTACCTCTGCATATCAATTAACCATATAAATGAATCTTCTAAGCATAATGATATTCATACCTATGCATAGCTTGTTGTATCTTCCGTCACTAAAAATTGACAATATATTAAGATATTTGAGCTTGATGAGACATAAAATTTTAATTTTTGAATTGTAAAAATAACCTAATATTAGTCTTAGGACATTTTACATATCATACATACTTAGGCATCTTGATTTCATAATTAAGTTGTAAGACCAACCTTTCTTGATAAATATCAACCTATCCTATCATGCTCTTCATAGTAATCGTTATGCATGATTTTTATAAAGTTAGATGATTTGGATGACAATGATTTCCAGTCATATTTGTAAGTCTATTTTGTTCATTTGTTTGTTGCATTGTTTTCTCTTCATTAGACTAGGTTATGAGGTTCTACTTTTTTTTTGTAAACCTTACCTTAGTCTTAGGATTTTGAGATTATTCCTCTAGTTATGACATAAGTTCTCATATCATAGGCTTACTCACAATCATATATTATATGATATAAGTCCTAAAATTGTACAAAAATGTCAAATGAAACATCAACTATATCACCTTAAAATTCAATAAGCTAAATAATAAGATAGTTGAGATGTCCCCAAGTCTCTTGATACAACTAAAATATATAGTATTTTTTATGCAAATTTTTATACCTATTTTTGATGATATTGCACTTTAATGGAAGGTATTTTATGTTTTTCTTGTAGGTATGATGAAAATGAGTGATTATGATGAAATGATGGATCAAATTTGGAGCAAAAGAATGAAAAATGAAAATTTGGGCACTAGCGGCTAAGCGCTGCTGGGTCGGCGCTTAGCCGCCACAGTTAAAAATCGAGATTAACTTGAATTTGACACCATTTTCAAAGGGGATGGGATGCAACTCTTGGTGGTAACTTCCATAACTTCCTTTGGGCGGCCAGTTTGAATGAAGGTGTGCATTCTTTGGTGGATACATCAAATCTGAACACATTTTGAAGAGACACCAAGACACCTTTTGGTTTAATTTTTAAAGAGAGTCTTAGGAAAGATTAAAGGTTCTTCCATTGCATTTTGAAGAGAGTTTTTACAGAGTTTTTATTGTATTTTATAAGAGTTTTGATTAGGAGTAGGAGTAGGAGTAGAGAGTAGAAAAGAGAAAATGGTAGGATTAAAGCCTTCTTCTTCCCACTTCTTTTCTTTCCTTCAGTTTAGTTTTTATTGAAGTCCGAAGTCTGTTTCTGAGTCATCGGAGTTGGGAGACCTGCTCTAAGGAGTAGTTTAGTGAAGAGTTAAGGTTTCAGAAGAACTTCCTGAGTCTTGTGGAGAGGATTTTTAGATAACTGTTTACTTTTGTTCTTCCATTTAGTTTTTAATTAATACTTGTTGTGTTTGTTGTTTCTCTTATGTTTTTTAATTTCAAATCAATGTGTTTTTTCATTTTCTCAATGTATTCTGAGTAGTTTACTTTATCTTTTTCTTTTTTAATTGAAGAAGTAAGTAATTCATGAACAATTATTGTGAAATGTATATGGGTTTAAAGTTGGAAGAAGTTGTGAAGATTGATTCTATAAACTTTATTTACTTCTTAATTTGGCATGTTAAGATGTAAAATTTGTGGTGAGATTATGTAAGATCCAATGCAGTATTGTCTCATAAAAATTAGTAAGAATCACATGCAATTATATGGGTGAAAATTGTAGTTCATATAATTGAATGCAATATATTAGAAGATGTTTTAAAGGGGAGTAAAATTAGAGGAATTTTAGTGTGATAGGCTAAAAGCACCTAATTTGGTTTGAAATTTTGAATTTTGTTATTAGAAGTTAGCCCCCAGGTGGAGGAAATTAAGGGAACTCTAGAGTGAGAGCTGGTATCTTCCCTGCCTAACCATGTTCAAAATGATAAATTTTTAAATTAACCAATGTTCTTTATAGAATCAAGTAAGGGTAAAGAATACATTTGCTTCTATTTATCACAAAAAAATTTAAATACTTCCTGTCGACGAGATGGAAAGAGATTTTGGGTGTGGGATGTCGATATTGAGGAGTCGCCATCTAATATTAGCCTAATTTTATTCTTATAAATCCCATGAAAGATTTGAGGAATTTAGGGCTAATGGTAGAAAATGACGTTTATGATAATCCTTATAGAAGAGTATCCTAGAATAATATATCCTAGAATTTTCATATAAAGAAAATCATGGAAAACCAGAGATTCTTATTGTGGGTTCTTTTGGATCTCCTATAGAAGTAAGCTTCTATAGTTAATTACATCTTAAACAATTTTTAATTGTTCAAGAAAACTTCTGATTAATGTCAATCATTTGTTTTCTAAAATTTTATTTTTAAGGAGAGATGTACCCACTATCACTCCTAAATGTCATGCCATATTTATTATTTTAAAGTTTTGATTTTGTTTTTCATGTCGTTAAAAGTTTTGTTGTTGTTTTCTATATCGTTGTTTTGTTTTGTTTTGGTGGCTATACTAAAAGTTTATGTTTTTGTTTGTCCATGTCGTTTTGTTTTGTTTTGGTGACTATCCTAAAAGTTTTTGTTTTTGTTTGTCTAGAATGTCGTCCTGCAAAACAGATTTAGCACATCCTATAACATGCAAAGAAAATCTAAACGGAACTTTTTGTCTTCACCCTGCAAAGAAAAGATTGTCAGAAAATGATGTCATGTTCATTGTTTTGATTTAACATGTTCTGGATGTCGGTTTTATGTCAAATTATATTGATTTTGTCGAAATATCGGATTAATTATTGATATTTGTCGAATTTATATTTAAAATGTCAATTTTATGTCGGTTATGTCGATTTATGTTTGAAATGTCAAATTTATGTCGGTTATGTTGATTTATGTTTAAAATGTCAAATTTATGTCTTTATTTTTGAATTTATGTCTGTTTGAATTTAAATTAAAAGTTGGGTTAGATTAACTTGGGTTCATATCTGTCTGATCTCAAGTTAAAAAGTTGAAAGTTTGATTCAATATTGATTGAATTAACTTGGGTTCATGTTTGGTTGAACCTAAGTTAGATTCAATATTGATTGAATCTAATTAACTTGAGTTCATGTCTATTTGAACTTAAGTTAAAAGGTTGAAAGTTAGATTCAATATTGATTAAATTAACTTGGGTTCATGTCTAGTTGAACCTAAGTCAAATTCAATGTTGATTGAGTCTAATTAACTTGAGTTCATGTCTGTTTGAACTTAAGTAAAAAAAAGGTTTGGTTTAATCAGAATAAACCAAATTAAGTTTTAAACCTTGTTTAAATAGGACCTAAAGGGTAATCAAGTCTAATAAATTAGACTTAATTAGAATTTTAGACCATCTAAGTCCCTTTTAGATAAGGCTTAAGTTTTAATTAAGTTTATTTAGTTGTAGTTTATTTGAGACATTAAGTCTAATAAATTAGACTTAAGTTTATGATTTGTTGTTTCAATTACTTAATGATTTAATTAAGTCCAGGATGTTAGACTTAATTAAAATTTTATGTTGGATTTAGGTTTGAATTGGATTAGAAGTTTAATATAGTTTGCTCTTAAGTTAAGATTTGACTTAAGTTCAATATGGGTTAAATTTACATTGTGTTTAGGTCAGACTTAAGTTCTTGTCGGGTTGAACTTAAGTTTAGTTTGACTTAAGTCTAACATGGGTTAGACTTAAGTTGTATTTGGACTAGACTTAGATTCATGTCAGGTTGAATCTAAGTTTGGTTTGACTTAAGTCTAGTGTAGTTTAGACTTAAGTTAGGTTTAACTTCAACTTAGGTTTAAGTTCGACTTAGGTTTGAGTTGAACCTAAGTTTGGTTTGACTTAAGTCTAGTTTAGGTTAGACTTAAGTTAGGTTTAAGTTTGACTTAGATTTGAGTTGAACCTAAGTTTGGTTTGACTTAAGTCTAGTTTAGGTTAGACTTAAGTTAGGTTTGAGTTTGACTTAGGTTTGAGTTGAACCTAAGTTTGGTTTAACTTAAGTCTAGTTTAGGTTAGACTTAAGTTAGGTTTGAGTTTGACTTAGGTTTGAGTTGAACCTAATTTTGGTTTGACTTAAGTCTAGTTTAGGTTAGACTTAAGTTTAGGTTTGAGTTAAACCTAAGTTTGGTTTGACTTAAGTCTAGTTTAGGTTAGACTTAAGTTAGATTTGAGTTTGACTTAGGTTTATGTTGGGTTAAACCTAAGTTTAGTTTAACTTAAGTCTAGTGTAGGTTAGACTTAAGTTAGGTTTGAGTTTGACTTAGGTTTGAGTTGAACCTAAGTTTGGTTTGACTTAAGTCTAGTTTAGGTTAGACTTAAGTTAGGTTTCGAGTTCGACTTAGGTTCGAGTTGAACCTAAGTTTGGTTTGACTTAAGTCTAGTGTAGGTTAGACTTAAGTTAGGTTTGAGTTTGACTTAGGTTTGAGTTGAACCTAAGTTTGGTTTAGCTTAAGTCTAGTTTAGGTTAGACTTAAGTTAGGTTTGGGTTTGACTTATTTAAGGTTAATTAAACCTAATTTAAGTAAAGTTTAATTGATTTAATTAGATTTATTATGGGTTAAGTCTAATTATTTAGGGTTAATTAAACCTAATTTAAGCAAGGTTTAATTGATTTAATTAGACTTCTTATGGGTTATCTCTAATTATTTAGGGTTAATTAAAACTAATTTAAGTAAGGTTTAATTGATTTAATTAAGTAGGTTTAAATGATATTCTAAACTTAATTAAGTTTAATTTTTATCATTTGGACTTAATTAATTGAATTTTGGGTTTAATAGGTTTAAATGATATTTTAAACTTAATTAAGTCTAATTTTGTCATTTTAGACTTAATTAATTAATTTTAGGGTTTAAATAGGTTTAAATGTTATTTTAAACCTAATTAAGTCTAATTTTGTCATTTTAGACTTAATTAATTAGGATTAAATAGGTTTAAATGTTATTTTAAACCTAATTAAGTCTAATTTTGTCATTTTAGACTTAATTAATTAATCTTAAGATTTAATAGATTTAAATGATGTTTTAAACCTAATTAAGTCTAATTTTGTCATTTTAAACTTAATTAAGGTTCTCCATTAGCTTATCATAGACTAGATTCATTTTAAACTTAGATTATTGGTGGAAATAAGCTAAGTTTACAAAAGATTATTTTAGGATTAAAATTATTTAATTAATAAAAGCTTTAATCCTAAATTTCAAAATATCATTCAAAATTATTTCTATGACTTAGGAATGGTTTTCTTAGGGTTATTATCTGTTACCCTATCATTTCTAGTCATTTCCATTTTATTTTTCTTAATTTTTAATTTTTTATAATTATTATTAGAAATAATTACAAAAAGACTTGAAAATTAGAGAAAAGTGTCCTAGACATGTTTTATGTCCTTGGAAAAATCATGAAAGATCCCTAAGAACATAAAGATAAATGCCTCAAAGTTTCATAATTTTTTGATTTATAAATAATTTTTAATAATTAAAATACTCCAGAGAGTATTTAATTAATTAAAAATTAAATATTGAGAATAAAATTATGATTTTTATTTCATAATTTTCTCCTCTTCAAGAGCTTTCCAGAGGTATTTTTATCATATTTTTGTGATCTCTAGATAAAAAGATATTAATTTTTGAAGTTTTTAAGGTTAAACTGTTTTTTTAATTAATTTCCCGTCGCCAAAAGCATTCCCGGCCGACGCGTGTCCTCGTTCGCGTCGAACGCGCGGGAGGATCCGCTGTGGGGAGCCGAACACGGGTCATCACGGGGGAACATCTGCGTCGTCCTTCCCGAAAATGCGGGATCGGACGGTTGAAATAATTCGAATAAAAATTCGAATTATTTCGAATCGTTAAACTTCAAACTTTAATATCTCACTCATTGCTTGATGAAATTGAGTGATTTTTGAACCTATGGAATCATCTAAATATGTAGAATATTTCCATACGGTGATGTAACATTTCTGGACTAGTATAACACATGATATTTAAAAAATACGAAGTATTTTGTGAAAACTAATTTCATACCTTTGCTATAAGCAAATCAAGCTAGATCAGACCTTGTAGTTGCCTTCTAGGATCCCAATGGAAGATTATTGCTGTAGCAATTTGATCCAGAAGTCGGGTTCAAAGGAGAATTTTGAAGATGTAGCTGATTTTGGCTGTTTTTCAAATCTGGTCAAATTGGCTCGATTGAGCTCAATCTGAGGCTTGGATTTGATCCTAATGGATTGCTAAGACTCTTAGGAAGAGTTTTTATGTTGGGAGCAAGTGGATTTGAGCAGCACTATAGGTCTCCCTAATTTTTTCTTCTCTTCTCACTAGGCTCGATTGGGCTTCTTTTATAGCAAAGGGGAGGCCATGGCTTAGCTTAAATTATTCTAGGGGAGTTGTTATCTTCCCTATTAGCCCATTGGAGAAGGAATTCTGCTGAGGAGATAAGTATAGGTTCTTCTCCCAAGTTTTCCATGATGAGCTTAATGTTTTGGCTCTCCTCCATTGGATCATGCAAGAGGTTGCATGTGAGCTGTAATTTCCTCTTCTTATGAGCTTACACATCACCTTCTAGCCTTGGCAAATGGTGACACCTATGCTACATTCTCATGATTCCATTTAACCATGGTGAGGGGTAGGTTTAGGTTTGGTTTTCTCTCCATTGGCTAGCATGGAAGGTGGGGGATGAGTCATGGTTTAGGGTGAAGGAGGAAGAGACACCTCACTTTACCCATCATGATGGGTGTTAACCCATGGTTAAATTAATTTAAGCTAAGGTTTATTATGTAGTAATACATCTCATGGTGAGTTTAATTTGATCTTAGCTTAATTATGGGAGGGAAAAAATGTCTTTTCTTTTTCTCTTTTTAATTTAATTTCCATTTAAATTAATCATGTTTATTAATTAAAAATTGTTGGAAATTATTTTATTAATCAATTTATTAATTGAAAATAATTTCAATTTAATTAATTGATTGATTTTATTATTTTTGTTATTTTATGATTTTAATTTAATTTTTATTTTAATTACTTATTTCATTTAATTAAAATATTGAAAATTAAATTATTAATCATTTTAATTAACTGAAATAATTTTGAAATTAATTATGTGATTAATTTTATTGTTTTCATTTCATTTTTATCTATTTTGATTAAAATAGATAAGTGTTGACCAATTTTGACCTAGGTTGACTCAAGTCAACCTAGGTTGATCAATTTAATTTTAAAATGTCCAATATGATCTCTTTAACCTTGTCCTGGTTGATCTGATCACAGTATTTGTAGTTTTGTCATTGTGGGGTTTTAAATATGTTATTGGATTAAAGGATTGACTTATAGGGTCAACAAGATTGATCATTGGGTCTGGTTTGGTCAATTTGACCAAAGTTGACTTTTTAGGTCAAAAAGTTGACCTATGGGGTCAACAGGGTTGGTCATTGGGTATGGTTTGATCAATTTGACCAAAGTTGACTTTTTAGGTCAAAAGGTTGACCTATGGGGTCAACAAGGTTGGTCATTGGGTCTGGTTTGACCATTTTGACCAAAGTTGACTTTTTAGGTCAAAAGGTTGACCTATGAGGTCAACTGGGTTGGTCATTGGGTCTGGTTTGATCATCAGGGTTGGTCATTGGGTCTGGTTTGACCATTTTGACCAAAGTTGACTTTTTAGGTCAAAAGGTTGACCTATGGGGTCAAAAGGGTTGGTCATTGGGTCTGATTTGACCATTTTGACCAAAGTTGACTTTTTAGGTCAAAAGATTGACCTATGGGGTAAACATGGTTGGTCATTGGGTCTGGTTTGACCATTTTGACCAAAGTTGACTTTTAGGTCAAAAGGTTGACCTATGGGGTCAAAAGGGTTAGTCATTGGGTCTGGTTTGACCATTTTGACCAAAGTTGACTTTTTAGGTCAAAAGGTTGACTGCATGGGTCAACAGGGTTGGTCATTAGGTCTGGTTTGACCATTTTGACTAAAATTGACTTTTTAGGTCAAAATGTTGACCTATGGGGTCAACAGGGTTGGTCATTGGGTCTGGTTTGACCATTTTGACCAAAGTTGACTCTTTAGGTCAAAAAGTTGACCTATGGGGTCAACAGGGTTGGTCGTTGGGTCTGGCTCGACCATTTTGACCAAAGTTGACTTTTAGGTCAAAAGGTTGACCTATGGGGTCAAAAGGGTTGGTCATTGGGTCTGGTTTGACCATTTTGACCAAAGTTGAGGTCAACACTTCCACAACAATACTTTCATAATTATTACTACTTTGTAAAGGAAAGAAAAAGATATCCTAATTAATAGTATTTTTCATACCATGTTTACAGTTATTATCATTTTAATTTCTTGTTTGACTTTTATAAGAAAATTTAAATAGTAAAATCAACTATCAAACTTTTCAAAATCAAAACATACTTTCAAAAGCCAATAAAAAAAGTAAAAAGATAATTTTCTTATTACTTTAAAGATTTTTCACTTTCCCTGTGGGTTCGATATCTCGGGGCTTAATCAGAAAGTCTTATATTTCTTGATAAACGATACGTATCTTGCGTAGTATCCACATTATAAATCATAATTTTCATATCAAAATAATAAGCATATATCCGGTGGAGAAAAGTTTTTGTCGCCATTGCCAATTTTCATATCATAATTGTAAGTATAAATATCGGGTGGATCGTCTCTCAGTATCTTCGACATTTCCTATTTTTCTTTCTTTAGATTCTATAAATAGTTCCAATTTTGAGCTTTCAATTTTGATATTCTTGATTTTCAATTATGAATACTAAACTTAGAATTTTTTTTGAAGATAAAATCACAAATTTAATCGAGAGTTTTCTTAATGAATTTTGTTTCTTAAGATTTAATTAAATATAGAGGCTTTTCTATTCTAGAAAGTTAACAACCCATATTAATCTAAACCTAATATAGTCATTAGATTAGGTATGAGAAAATTTGTAGGTTAGAATGCAGACCATGCAAAAAAAAAAATCTTCATTTTAATAATTGAGCCCATATGAAAGTTATATTTTTACCTTTTAAGAAGGTATATTACTTCTGATGTCGTGTTCGATTATTTAAATAATTAACTATTTGAGATTTGTATGGTCCCTTATATTCATAATAAAAAGATATAACCAACACTTCTAAAATGGACACCTTTCCATGATATTAAGGAGGAATTTCCTATAGTGCATGTTTGCATTTTCTTTCCTAATTCGCGGTTTCATTTATCAAATCATCACAATTTAAATGCACTTTTGCTTTACTGTGTTGCCCTCTTCATATTGATTAGGCTACTGCTAATCAATCTAAGCCATATATTACTAGGGTTTTGGTTGAAATTGATATATCCAAAGAACTCCCTAACATGATTTGGTTGGGCTCTGGAACTTAGGCCATTTTAAAAAATAGAATATTAAAATGTTCCTACTTATAGTGCTTATTGTAAAACTCATGGTCACATAATGTATGAATGTTTTAAAATAAACACTCACCTCAATCCTCCATTTAGAACACATGATATGATTGGGGATAAACAAATTAAGGCTCATATTTTTGGCCCAAATGAGGCTATTGAGAATACACATATTTTAAGCACTAGTAATAATGATGATGTTGTAACTCTTGAGAAGGGAGATGAGGAAGGTGTTTTTGAAACTTTTAACCTTCTTATTCCAGCTAAAGAAGATCTTACTCTTCCAATCACCATTGATTTAATGACAATAACATGAATATAAATAATCAGAGGCACTTACCTAAGTAGGTTTTCTTAAGTTCCAAAGCATATGAATTGAACATTCAACCTTCTTGGATATTGTTTCCCTAAATTAGAACGCTCTCCTTTTTCTTAAAAACAATATTAAGGGTATGAATAGACTCTGGCTTAAATGTAAAAGGTTTAAAATGTCTCTTAGTTGGTGAAATAAAAGAATTTTCAAAAATCTCTTCTCCAACATTAAAGAAGTTAAAGCAAAAGTTATTAAACTAGAAACTGAATACAAAGCTACGAAGACATTAATTCCAACCTAAATTTAATTGAAGCGAGGATCCAATTGAGTTCTCTTCAAGTAATGGAGGAAATATTAGAGGAAAAAAACTACTTTTAGATTTTTGAAAGAAGGAGATAAAAATGTAAAATATTTTCATTCCATTGTTCAAACGAGAAGATCTTCCAATGTCATTCATAAAATCAAGAAGTCTAAGAATTATTGTTGGATTAAAGAGGAAAGTTAACTAAACTCTTCAACCATTGACTACATTTCCTGAATCTTTTGTAAAAAAAAGTATTTAAGCTCCTATAACTTATTCTCATAGCATCTTGCATATTGTATCGATATAGGATAGCTTCTCTATCTAGAATCCCCATTAGGAATGTTGACTTTATCACTGGCCCTGATGGCTTCATTACTAACTTCTTCAAGAAATAATGGATTGTTTGTCATCAAGGATGACCTGATAGATGTTGTTTTGGAATTTTCTTATGGAAAAACTTTACCTATATTCTTCTATCACTTCCATTGTCATATTCTTCTATTGGTGTTTTTTTTTACTTTGAGTTGCCAACTTATCTAATTGGCAACTTATCTAATTTTCATTTTATAATTCTAATTTTCAAATAATCTTTTTTATTTAACTATTGAAATGATTCAATGAAGGAGAAAGATTATAACGCAAGAAAATATAATGAAATTAGATAAACCAATAAAAAAAGAATGTGTAGAATTTCCATAAGATAACTAGTGAGGTTTTCTTATTATGTATCCACCATAAATCTCAGAAAATTTTTGTCTTAATGATTGGATGTGACATTTGAACAATAATATACTACTATGAGATATAGAAATATTACCTTTAAAGGGATGTTATAACCGAAATGATGAATATCTCCATGGTTTTTGGGTCTATGTGACTAGTATTTTTCTCTTACCTTACAGGAGTAAGATAAGGTTTATTTTATTCTATGGTCTGGTATTCCTAAGAAAGGAATCCTTCATATTTACTTACATCTCAGGAGTTGTGACTCCTGAGAATACTCTCGATTTAAGTTTTGACTTATAACATGCATTATCATTTGGTAAGTGTCTATGAGATGGTGGCATCGAGGACTCAGATTGATAGATTTAAGGTTTAAAAATGATCTGAGTGAAATTGACAGATTTGGAAAAGTTTGATTTTAATTGATTCACTTGATCTGAAAATTTGAGTTGATTAGGTTTAACGTTATTTGAAATTTTGTTTTGAGTTTATTTATTATTTGTTAACTTTGATGTATTTTAAGTTAAGAAAGTGGTTTGGAGTATACTTAATGCATAACACTTAATAGTTATTTAAGATTTATTTATTATTATTTATATATTTGTTGAATTTATGTTTTGAAATTTCTTTGATTTTTGAATGTTTAAATTTGTTCATTTTATGTTTTAGTTTTTAACTTATTTAATGTTCGATCGGGATATTAGAAATGGATTTTTAATATTAATTAAAATCAATGTATTTTTTAGCTTACTTAAAATTTAATTAAAGGTTATTAAAGTACATTTAAAGATTATTAATTTTGTTTTAAGTTTATTTTGAAGTTGTAGTTGATTAAAGTTTAAGATTTGGTAATGCTTATTATAGTTTGTTAAAATTTATTTTAAGTTTATTGAGTTGATTAAGCTTTATTTAAAGTTACCTAAGGTTTTATAAAGTTTATTATACTTTATTAATGTTGGTTAAAGTTGGTTAAAATTAGGTAAAATGGGTAAAAATAACAAGTAAAATGTAGAGAAAATACATGCAAGAGTTTGTAAAATTTACACATGCCAATACTCTCAAACTTATCCTATTACTTTCCATAAGGTAATTGATGCGAACTTTTTATATGCAAGAAATTATGAACCCAAATTTATTTATTTATAATGATTTTGTAAAGTCCAAACTTCAATGCAAGTATACGTATCGTATCAAGTAATACAGAGATTTAATGAAGTCCTGGTTATTGATCCCACAGGGAAGGCACGTTCCTTACAATAAATAGCGCAATACTGAAATCCAATACTCAAATGCAATTAAAGTTTAAGTTTACTTCTACTAACAAGATGCAGAAAATAGTAACAGTTAAGCAAATCATAATTACTTCTAATATCTTTAAATAGAATTAACTAACATACACACACACACTAAGCTTTGTATTTGAAAGATTTTGATATATATGAAAAGTGTATTTCCTCTTGCAATGAGTATATGATGTGTAAATGATATAAAATAATTATTTATTGTATTGTGCCAAATAAGAGCATAAATATTTCTTTACTCTCAAAAGAGTACCCCCTCTTCCAAGCATGTAAAAAAATATTGACATATTCTAAGTTCAGTCACTAAATCTAAGGCTAGGCTGGGAGGATACCGGGTGTCACTACGGAGCTCCCACTCACCCTTCACCGGAAGGCTAACCTTTGACTTTAGTTACCAATCTTAGGACCAAATTGGGGATCTCAGCCTGTCACCCTGAAACCTCCAATTTTAAGCCCATCAAAACACATTTCCCTATTTATTTGCACTTAATTCCCATGAACTACGCAATTCATTCATGGACATTGAATGGATTCTTCATTATTGTTGTAGGATACTCAATCCTTTCGGAGTTAATGTACAACAACAGATTTTAAAAATTAAATTAGCCAGATCAAAAAGTAAATTAAGTTCGAAATGAAAAACCATCACAATTTCTTCAATACCTTAAAAGCACTTCAAATCCACATCATCACATCATCACATCTCTATGCAAGAAGAAAGACAAAGGAGACTACTCAGAATTCAAAGAGAAGACACTATAAAACATGGATTTTATATATAAAATAAAAGTCATACAAACCACAATAGCAAATACAACTTATCTCTTTCTTTTCCCCAAGCAAATCCCTTGAAGTTCCTTTAAATCCTTTTTTCTCTTTTTTGCAATACTTAATTCCCTCTTTAGAATGGAAAGGAAGATGCAATCTCTCACTTTACTCCTTCTACTTTACTCCTTAAAGAAGAATCCCTCTCAAATATTCACTTCTACACTCACTCTTAACCTTAACTCTAAACTTACACTCTCTCTACTTCTACACTTATCTCTCTCTCTCTCTCTTCTCCTTCTCAAATTTCATCCAAAAACAGTTACATATAGGTTAGAAATGAATTCCCAAGAGTTTCCTTAAGAATCCCTTTAAAAAGTCGCCAAAACTCTTCAATTTTGAATTGCGCCGACATAGGGTGCCGGTGGCTCCCGATAGGGTGCTGGTGGCGCTCTATCGTCCATTTAATTCAGGAGTCTCTGGAATTTGGCGCCGGGGGCGCCAGAAGCTGTTTCTCCCATTTTGCTTCTTTTTGCTCAGAATTCGTTTCTTTTTGCTTCTTTTTACTCCAATCACCAAAAATCATCATACCTGCAACAAATCATGAAAAATACCTTTCTTTAAAGTGCAATATCACCAAAAATGGGTAAAATTATATAGCAAAAATAGTATATATTTTTGGTGCATCAAAATCCTCCAAACTTAACTATTACTTGTCCTCAAGTAATCCTTTTACTACATAAATATATAACACAAAGCAATGTACTTTTCACCTGTAGGACACTAAAATTTTTCATTCAAAGGAATATATTAGTAAGAATTTTAGAAAGAAATTCAGTAACTCAGGTCAACACTACGGTATAAGAATATTCAACAATCAAGTCTAAGGGTTCTAGTCTTCTATTTATTTCAAGATAAACCATAATTTGTCACACTAAGAGCGTCTTGAAAAACTATATGAAAAAGGAGTTAATGCAAACTTCATCAGAATGTAGGACAATACTTTAAATATAAATTCAAAAATGAAATCAAGTTCTTTTTTTAGGGTGACTCAAGTGAAGCCAATTTTTGATTAGGCATTTCCTCATAAATATATTTCTTTCTTTTTCTTTTCTTTTTCTTCTTTCTGTTTTTTTCTTTTGGGATTGGTTTTTCAATCCTTCTTTTCTTTTCTTTCCTTTATCTTTTTTTTTATATATGAAGATTACTATATATGGATAGCCTTTAATGATTTTGAATTTCACTCACCTCTTTCTAAAGGTCAAACTTGAGACACCTCCTTATTTTATAATTAGGTATGAGCTTTATTATTCATCATAAAGTCACAATCTCTTTTTAACACATAATACTTTACGTCTCTTAACACTTCAAAAATACAGTTTTCTTTACTTTAAATAGTTAACTATAATCAAATCCTTTCATACCAAATATCTTACCCTTATAAAATTAACCTTTATTACTAAAAACTTTCATCCAATCCTTCCATAATATTCAACTGAAATAAAAAGTTTTAGTTATCTAAAGTGAAGTTCAACTGTCAGAAGTTTTGCTAATAATTTTTGAAAATACAATAATTGAGAAAAAATAAGAGTTAATATTTTTCTACCCTCCCCCAAACTTAAGTTTTTCAATAAATTTGAAACAATAGAAAGTAAAAGAAACTAACCTTTTTGTGCCGGGATCTTGAATCTTCAAAAGCTATCTGGTATTAGTCAAAATTTACAGCTAGCAGGTATGAAACAGTTAGTAACAGTGATATAATTTTTTTTTAACATTTGTAGGGTAAAGAGATATCAACTTTAAACATCTAAACATCCAACAATACACCATAACTACTAAACAAACCATCATAGCACTACACATTTCATTTAACAATTTCAACTTTTCATTACAACACTACAGTACATCAACAAGCGTACACATCACATATAAAGTAAATAACTAATACATCACAAAAACACAACTCATAAAAAGAAAAACAGGAACAGAAAAAGACAAACTACCACTCTTCATCACCAGCTTCATCAGTAGGGTTAGCATGACCAGGTCTATACAGTGTATAGCTGGGGCAAGTAGGGAATATCACATTAGTCTCCGCCCTCAAGAATCTGACCTGGGCGTCATGATAGGAAATATCATACTCAACTCTTATTCTCATATAATCCTCATTCACATCACTTCTAGCCTCAAACATATCCATCCTACCATGGAGTCAATCCATACTATCACTCTGTAATCTCAACTGCTCCATAATATCAGACAATGTAGGGGGCTCAGACATAGATGGAATGTTGTAGCTCGTAGTAGGAATATCAGTACTCCTACTCTTATCTTGTGCTCCCACATGAGACTCATAAGTACAAATGATAATCTTAGTAATCGGTCTCAGTGGTATAGCTACCTCTTTAGAACTATTGAATTCTACTCCAGACTGTACACATAGAGCATGAGTCAGTGCAGGATGTCCTAATCCTCCAGTGGTCTCTCCTCTAGCAATAGACTGAATGTTCATAAAGACAATAGCTCTAATATATATCTTCTTCATAGTCTGAATACAATAATTCAAAATTTCTCTGTCCCTTGTAACTTCACTATGGTGATAAGAAGGTGACAATCCTGCAGAAATGTAATAGTGCCAGACTTTAGATGCAACATTTAACTTGGAAGCAGGGAAGTTAATCATCTATTTTTGACTCACTTTCCATTCCCATTTTTTGTCTGTCAGAAAAGTAATCACTTCCTTCAAATTAGCTTCTCGGGTATCAAAATTTTCATATTCACATACAAAAGATTCCCAAGTTTGATAAAATGCATTGATACGCTGAGGGGTGTATTCCACCATTTTTCCTCGAACTAGCACATATTATGTCTTAGTCTAGGGCAAGTTTGCATAGAATTCTCTTACAACACCCAAAACAGCATTTGCAGTAAAATAACAAAATCTTTCTCATTTTCTCTTGGTAATTAACTGTTCAACAGATCCACTAGGATTGTCAAAAGCTTAATCCTTAATATACTTCTTATTGTAAAGGTAAGAATTAAAACGAAATTGTGCCTTGACATTGACAAATTTTTCTTCAGCATAATCAAATTTTCAACTTATGTTAAGAAAGGCAGAGGCAGACCTAGGAAAACTTGGGCTTATTGCATAAAAAATTATCTTAATTTATTAGAATTAAACGAAAATTTGACACTAAATAGGACGCAATGGAGAAAAAGGATTCATGTAGCCGACCCCACTTAGTGGGATTAAGGCTTTGTTGTTGTTGTTATTGTTGTATAATCAAATTTTCCCTCCCCCTTACTCACTCTTGGAGCCATGTGAATTTATAAAAATTGCAAGAAAATTCTAATAAATTTCAAATCCACAATGTAGCAAACTCCAAATACTATTCTAAACAAGTAAGAGCAAATTTCATTATAGAAAATCCCAAAATTTCTTCAAAAATCCCAAATATCCAATCTAAGCAATGTGAGAGATTCCTACGGTGAAAATAAAAAAAAATTTAACTCAGAGTGAAGCTCTTACCAAGAGAAGTGTAGATCCGGTCTTGAAAAGCCTTGAAATTGCTTCAAATCCAAGATCTACCAAGCTCTAGTCCTTCAAAGTTGCGAAAATACAGGAGGAAGACAAAAGCAAGAGAGAAATTCCGAGTCCCAGGGTCAAAATCGCTAATTATAAGGGTTTTACCTTTTTTTGTATTCGGGCGCGGCGACGCTCTATTTATTCCAATTAGCCAAAGTCTCTGTATTTGGCCGCTGGTGGCAACCATTTTGGCGCCGGCGGCACCAGTGTAAAACTTTTCTGGGTCCAAAATGTTTTTTGTAATTTCAGTCGTTTCGTCCTCCACAATCTCATTTAACACTTCATTAAGCAACTATTTCATCACACAAACAATAACTAACACAATTCTTAGACAAACAACACAACACATCATTTCTATATATAAAATCCACATTACAAGATAAACACTAACATGTTCATCAAATAAAATCAATGACCCTTAGATTTTTAGTGTTGCAAGTACACTACGGTAAGCACACACTAATATCTAAGCACACACAATGAAATTAATCATAGTAAATCCAAATGTAAACTACAAAGCAAAGCAAAGAAAATACTAAACACACCAAACAAAACTAAGCAAAGCAAAAAAAACACACATTAAGCACAAGCATAATCTAGTAGTCACTCCTCATCAGTCTCCGAACTATCTTCCTCTCTGATATCTCCAATAGATTTACAATGTACGAACAAATTGTAGAAGGGACGAAATGGGAATTCATCAAATGAATCGTCATCAATCACATTCTTCTTCAATAGATTAATCAGGCTCATTTTGATCTGACCAGTGTGATCAAATTATTCCTTCATCCTCCAGTCTATGTGATCAAATAAATCATAAATATTATCAATGGCATTCAAAACATTCTGTACCTCTTTTCCAACTGCTTGATTTTCTTCAGTATCACTGTGGAACTTTCAGGAAAGTAAGGCTGAATGGGTTGTGAAGTCTGAGTTGGTTGATCAGTAAGAAGATCCATATTTCCTTCATCTCCTACTGTTTAGTAGTCATAAAGATTAGTTGGATCAATAAGCCTCCAGGGAAGAAGAACCTTTTCCCAACTCTCATACGGAACTTGTGATTGACTACACAACAGAAATATGGTGGATGGGTGTCCAAGCCCATATTTAGATCCATGAACTATCAATCCCAAAACAGATTTCACAATTATATTTCCAATATTAATCAACCTTCAAGTTTGAATACAAAAATTTGAAATAGCACTTTAATTGATTACTTTACTAATCTTCAAATTTGGAAATAACTTCGCCGAAATAAAATAATGCCACTGCTTTGACACCAGATTTAACAGAAGGGAAACTAATATATCCATTGTCTCTTACTTCCCAATCATCATTTCATCTGTCAAATAATGTAAACTTCATTCATATCATCGCTTGTCGCATTAAAATTGGCATAGTGGCAGATAGGTATGTTCTCAATCATAAAGAGATCATTAATTCTCGCAGGAGTGAATTGCACAAACCTACCTCGCACATAGACGAATCCTTGGTTGATCCCGTGAAGATTTGCATAGAATTCCTTCGCAACCGGAACTACTACAGCAGTGGTAGTGTATTATAGCACTTCCCAACGCCTTATCTTTATTATCTCTTCAACTGTTGGAGTAGGATTATCCAAACATCGATTAATAAAGCCTCTCTCCTTGATAATCCTCATCTTCATCATCACCTTGGTGAATAATCATTTTGCCTTGAAACTGATAAACTTCCATCTGTTGAAAATGCGAGATCGAGGGGGTTCTATGGAGTAGGAATCCATGGGATGCGAATTGGGAAAGGAAGTTTTAGTTTTTCTGGTGGTCAGAGGTTTAAAATGGCGTTTGGGGGGTTATAAGGAAGAAGATCCCGCTCAAAACTGGCAAAATTCAAAATTTTAAACTCCAATAACTGTCACCAGGATTTGGGTGCTGGCGCTCAAATCCTGAAGTTCAGCATACAGTCTGTACTTGGGTGCCGGCGACGCTAGTGGTAAAAAATTTCACCGAACTTCGTTTGGCCCGAAATATTCCAATATTTCAATTTGATCCAATATTTATCAATTTTAAAATTATTTAGGAGCGATTAGGATTCCAAAATAACTATCTAAAAGCACAACTACAACAAACAAGCAAACACACCACAAAGATACATATGGGTTGCCTCACATAAAGTGCTTGGTTTAACTTCGTCAGCCCACAAACCATTCAGTTATCGAGATGACTCAGCATTAAAACCTCTTTGAAATCAGGTTGAAACCTGTCAAAGTAAGGCTTTAATCGATGCCCATTAACCTTGAAAATCTTTCCAGTATTAGGGTCCTCAATATCAAAAACTCTAAAAGAATGAACTTTTACAACTGTAAAAGGTCCCAACCATCTAGACTTGAGCTTTCCAGGAAATAATTTCAGCCTTGTGTTGTATAACAACTTTCTGTCCATGTTCAAATTTCTTTTTCAATATCTTCAGATCATGCCACAATTTCATTTTCTTTTTATAGATCTTGTCATTGTGATAAGATGCAATTCTAATTTCTTCTAATTCATTTAATTGCATAAATCTCTTCTCTCCAACATTTTTTAAATTAAAATTCAACTATTTTATCACCCAATATGCTTTATGCTCCAAATCAACCGATAAACGACAAGTCTTACCAAACACTAGTCTATTCCAATAGGGGTCTTAAAAGCAGTCATATAAGCCCATAATGCAGTATCTAATCAAGCAGACCAATCTAATTTGTGATTATCCACAGTTTTCTCCAAAATTCTTTTAATTTCACTATTAGACACTTCTGCTAAACCACTAGTCTGGGGATGATAAGCAGTAGAGATTCTATGAATAATATTATATTTCTCAATCAATCTCTTAATTTGATTATTCTTGAAATGAGATCCACCATCAGTTATAATCACTCTCGGCATTCCATATCTCACAAATATATATTTCTTTAAAAATTTTGAAACACTCCGAGCATCACATCTAGGTAAATCAATAACTTCAATCCATTTCGAGATATAATCAACTGCAACCAGTATATGTAAATTCCCAAATGAAGGAGTAAATGGTCCTATAAAATCTAATCCCCATACATCAAAAATTTCAACTCCCAAATTATAGTTTAGAGGCATTTCATTTCTTCTAGAGATATTACCTACTCTCTGACATCGATCATATGATTTAATATATTTGTATATATCCTTAAAAAGAGTAGGCCAATAAAATCCAAATTGTAAAATCTTAAAAACAGTTTTATGAACACTGAAATGACCTCCAAATTTAGAATCCGACATCGTTGAATAATTAAATTAGTTTCTTCCTGTGGCACACATCTCCTAATCATCAGATCCTTACACTATTTCTATAGATAGGGCTCATCCAAAAAATAAAATCTTGCATCATATTTAAACTTCCTTTGTTGTTGCCTTGTTAAATCAGGTGGTACAATATCACTCACAATATAATTCACAATATCAGTATAGCAAGACAAATTTCTTTTCATAATAGTATAAAGTTGTTCATCAGGGAAAGTTTTTGTAACTTCCTTCTCAAATTCAGATAATTTATCATACTCTAATATCGACAAATGATCAGCTGTTTGGTTATCAGATCCTTTTCTATCAACTATCATAAAATTAAATTCTTGCAAAATAAGTATCCATCTAATTAGTCCAGGTTTCACATCCTTCTTTTGCATTAAATATTTGATAGCTGAATGGTCTGTATGCACAATACTTTTAGCTCCAATTAAATAAGTGTCGGCATATTTTTAGGTCGTGTTTTATTTTGAAGAGGGGTCGCCTAACAGAAATCTGTCGGCGAATTTTTAATTTAATTAAAATAAATAATTTGAAAAGTAGTATTTGATTTTGAAAATAATTTTAAATTTGAAGGTTTTAAGATATGAGATTAAACCGACCTCACATCCCAAATAGTTTATATAAACGAGCACCGCACCACAAACCGTGTACCTATCCCTAAGGATAGACACACTGCTTGATGGTGGGGCTTGATTAAATAAACTAGAAGATTAGTGACATCCGTTTGGTCCGCGAACCAATTTTATAAGCCGACAAGTTTCCCTCGCTTAATATGAAAACATTAAACAGTGGTTTATATTACTCGGGTTCTTTAAAATTCCCTATAAGGGCAAGCCCCTATAGTTAATTACATCTTAAGTGACGGAATCACCTAAGAAAACTCTCGATAATAATCAATGATTCTCGCTCTCAAGAATTTCAAAGTTTAAGGTTTTCAAAGATTGAACTTTGGAGTTTCAATAGGGAATGGATCAAATTTTTGGAACATTTTGTTTTGTGAATCCAAAGGAAGAAAGGTAGAGAAATCACCGATTCGAAGTGAACTTCGATAATTTCCCGACTATCCTATCGTTTGGCTTCGAATTTAGGAAAGTCCTAATGTTTATTTGATATTTCAATCTTGCCAATTTCAATTAATTAGGGCTTATATTTGTATGATAAAATCAAACAAATAGCTTTAGAAGATGTGAGGGTTTATTGTCGTATCGGACGACTACCTCGGAATCCTAAGACCGGTTAGGGCTTAATTTGCAATGCAAATGCCTAACGAAGAGTTGAGGATTTATGTTGCACTAGTGCAAGCTACCTCGAAGTCCTATGGCTTGGTTGTTTTAATTCTAGGAAAGTTTTGTTGAAGTAGACTCAGGTTTTCGCTGATGACGATGGTCGTGCTGCCCACCATGCTCCGAGCTCCTTGTTGTTGCAGAGGTTTAGTTTTAGAAACCATAAATCAGGAGTTGAGAAAAGTGTTTTGCTGCGAGAAAATCTTAATTTCCAGGTGTTTTTTATGTTTTATTTAAAACAAAT
This sequence comes from Papilionanthe hookeriana x Papilionanthe teres, assembly GCA_022702705.1. Taxonomy (NCBI): domain Eukaryota; kingdom Viridiplantae; phylum Streptophyta; class Magnoliopsida; order Asparagales; family Orchidaceae; genus Papilionanthe; species Papilionanthe hookeriana x Papilionanthe teres. The sequence continues at coordinate 127,147,831 of CM040421.1, read as the reverse complement.
CTTAAAGTTGATTATAACGACACCGGTTAAGATCCCACGGTTCCATCCTTCCGGCATCATTATTTTTATCGGATTCACTTAGTCCGGATGAATTTGCTAAACTCAACTCGAATGAGTTCCACACTTTCATTTAGACCGTGGAAATCCCGTTAGCAACACGTAGGTTACATCATCCGAGGTATTCCCGATCATCCAACAAGACGTTTTAATTTAGTTGTAATTGTAGTTTTGTGTTCCGTTTGTGATTAAATTTTGAGTTGTTTTATATTTTGAAATGTTGTGGCGGTGAATTTTATCTTGCAATGACTTTTAACTTAATTTTGGTTTCGGTTTTAGGGGCTATCCTAAAGGTGTGGGTTTTCATGCAATCGTTGTTTTATCATGCAAGAAAAGTAAAATGCATTCGCAATAAAGTAAATTGCAAGAAAGTAAATTGCAAGAAAGTAAATTGCAATAAAATAAAAGCGTACTCGAGGGTCTTCCCGTCATCCCAAGCCGCACTTAAAACATAATTAGAATATTTAAGCAAGTTCCTAGGTAAAGCTAAGGGAAAGGTTATGGTTTTCTACCAAATTCCTAATCCTATAGCTAGTCATCTCCTATGACGTCTAGGTTCTTTGGGTTTGGTTTAAGGACGATTTTCTTCATCAAAGAATAATCAAATTCAATTGTTCTTATAAATATCCTATCATATCGAGGAAGTGCTTAAGAAGGATCTTAAACATCTTTTCAATATTTCTAGGATTATTTTAAGTCCAAATGAATTTAATTATATAAATGAATCGATCGTCCGAGGTTTTCAAGTCTTGTTAACTTGCTCAATGAACTAGGACATTTGAATATCCTATGAGTGAAGTAACACTCCATTTAATGTTTCATTTAGGAGTTATAATAATCAAAGCTTTCAAGGGTAAATTAAGTATTCAAATGATTTGATTTAAGTTAAAGGGTTTAAATTTGGAATAGTGTTCAAGTTCGTTTTATATTTAGTTTAATTTAATTTAATTTGATTTGATGTTTAATTAATTTGATTTAATTTAATTTAATTTAATTATTTAATTTAATTTAATTTAATTTAATTTAATTTAATTATTTAATTTAATTTAATTTTTTAATTTAATTTAATTTAATTATTTAATTTAATTTAATTTAATTATTTAATTTAATTTAATTTAATTGTTTAATTTAATTTAATTTAATTTTAATTAATTTAATTTAATTTTTTAATTTAATTTAATTTAATTATTAAATTTAATTTAATCTTAATTTAATTTATCTTTAATTTACTTTATTTTTAATTTTAATTGAAATTTCAAAAGATTTTAATAATTTAATTAAGTCTTTTAATATTTTAAATTTGAGTTATCATTTTAATTAAAAATTGAGTATTAGTTGATATAATTAATTTAGGGATTTTTAAATTAAAGAATAAATCTCTTCCTAATAAAGATTCCTTATTTTAATAATTCCAATTTTATTATTCTTCCAAATTTAATCTATTATTTAATTAAAGTTTAATCATTTTAAAATTATTTAATGGGTTTCTACCCTTTAATTATTTAAATTTCAATCATCCAAATCAGATTAGGATCAAATATTTTACTTGTTGATTTTTTATTAAACCTAAAGTTTTAATTAAGGATTAAAGATTAATTACCATTTTACCCTTTAAGCTTAATAATTTCATAACTCATTAAATTGAATTCAAATGAACTCTGAAATTTTTATGTGACTTCACTCATATGTCAATAAAGACATGAGAGGAGAAAATGTGATTTTTCTGTATTTAATTTATTTATATAATTATTTTTGGTGGAAAATAGAGATTTTCAAGGAAAATTTGATAACATGACCAAAAGAAAGTTTCTGTCCTTAAGAAAATTAGGGGACATTCCTAATGACCGGAGAAGCACTTGGACCAATTTTGGTGATTTTTTGAATTATATTATTTTTATTATAATTATTTTGAGTTTTGGAGTGTTAATTAATTTAAAAATAAAATAAATGTTGAAAAATGGATTTTATATTTTTCAAAAATCTCTCTGATATCAAGAAAACCAGAGAATCAAATTTTGCAATTTTCTGATTTTTCTATGATTTATAATAATTATTTTAGTGAAAATGCTAGAAAATACATTTTTTTTTAATTTTAAAATTACCCTAGTGGCTTTAAAATTTAATATCTCACTAAATAGACTTAGGAAAAATGTGGGATTTGTTCCTAAGTGATTAAAATTCAAAATGTGACATTTTGGTGAATTTTATTATTTTTGTGATTTTTATTATTTTTTAATTATTAAAAATATTAAAATATTATTAAAAATCAACTTTTTAGAAAATTGAAATTTTAATTTTCTTAGGTTCCCCTGATATCGAGAGGCTCCAAAACCAATTTGGTGAATTTTTAAAAAGTATTTTAAAAGTTATGAATTTTTAAAGTTTAAAATGGCTAAGTGGCTTAATCAACCCAATTAGTGGGGCTAACCAAGTCCAATCGACCTCAAATTTTTATGGTGGATTCCTCTGATCCTAAAGGTCAGTGGAGAATTGATTTCAAGTCAATTTGATACCTGGTTAACTCTAATTAATTAAAGACCTATTTTGGGTGTTTAAGCCAATTAGGGTTAATCTGAGTGAATTAACTCAAGTCCTATTTTTCCTAGGGTTCTCTCGGTCATAAGGAACATCACCAAATATTTCTAGAATTTATTTCACAACATGCTAATTTTTGGAATTAAAATACTCAAAACAACAACATGCATTTGAAAAATAAATAACTTTTCACAGAGATGGCCTCTCGACCTTGGAAAATTCGGTGAATGTTCCCAAGTTCGAGGCTTCAAAAGCCCTATGGTCTCATGCCATGGTAAATTGTATACATGCATGGAGAATTAAATGTATGCAGAGAGTAAATAAATCATAAAAAATAAAATACTTAATTAAATTAAATGATTTCTTTTCCAGATTATTCTCCTCTGTTCACTGAGCAAGGGGGTATTTTTATTTTATTTTTGTGATTTTTCTACACAAAGATATGGATTTTTGAAGTTTAGGGAATTAAATAAATAAGAAAATACCCTAATTTTCTATTTATCCACGCGGCGCCGCCGAAACCTCGGCAGCTCCGAACGCACACGCGTCGCGCTCCCATTCGACGCCGCCACCCGAGTCGGCAGCCCGGGCCCCGCGGTTCTCGTACCGTCTCCCGCTCCGACGCAATCCCGGCCGTCCGTGCGCGCGTGTATCGAATGGACGCGCATCCGTTCATCGTCCCCAAGTGTTCTCACCCGAGAGCCGTCCACACTAAATCCCTAAGATCTCACTCGATTCTCAATGGATTTTCATGTTCTTATGCTCTATGGATTCGTCTTGAAGAGACGAATACATCTATACGGCTAACATGCATCGAAACTAAGGCATTCGAAATGAAGAATCTTCGTAAGCTCGGGATGAAGAGTTAGCTCATACCTTGGCTCGTAGAAGTGTGGCTTCAATCCGAGAGTTGTTGCACCTTCGATCGGGTCCCGCAAGCTCCGGATGAAGTCTCCCGGTCCGGTGAATTGTCCGGATATGATTTCGACCAAGCCCGATCACAAAGCTCGGAGGGCCGAGCAACCTGGGTGGCTCCGGAGATGGGGCTTTTGGTGGTGGACACCTTCCCCGGGTCCGGTGAAGGTGTAGAGCCAATCAATTTGGGAATTGGCTCACCGTGGAGAAGTGTCCTGGTTTTGGGCTAAAGTTCGAGCTCAAAATCGGGCTCAGCTAGAAGAAATTGGCCGGAATTCAGTGGGGATCGGGTGCTCATGTGTAGAGAGTGATCTGGAGTGATTTTGGCAGAGTTTCCTTAAGGTTTTTGTTTTTTTTTAGCCCCCTCATGGCCGAGAGGGGTGGAGTTTAAATAGGAGAGGGTGGAAGGCCTCTCAGAGGGAGTTAGGGCTTGGGATCAGCTGCTCTGGTGAGGAGAAGATCAGCCATGGTGACCACTAGGCATGGGGCAGCTCAGCAAGTGAGAATTTCAATGTCGGCTCACATGCGAGCTCTCGGCCATGGTGTTTTCCGGCGGCCCGGTGGCCGGCCGGCTGAGCAATGGTCACCATCTTGGTCAGGTGGGTCGTGGTTGGGGTTTAGTGTAGCAATCGAGGTTTGACATGTGTAAAGGAGTTTGATTTAAATGGAATGGGAGAAGGCTCACTTTGGCTTGGTTTGGGTCAACCCACCATTTTGGGCTTGGTGCACCCTTCCAAGCTCTGATTTTGAGCTGAGGGAATCATTTAGGTCAGCCTAGAAGGAATGGTGAAGTCTCCATCCATGATGAGGTGGCTAAACATGGTTTAGTGTGTGACATGATTAAGGTAAAAAAGGGTTAAAGGAGGTTTAAGAAAGAACCCCTCTTCTTGCCATAAATGGACTAATGACAAGTCAAAGCCCTCATGGCTTCATGTGGCTTGAGAATGGCTTGTTCATGGCTTCATTTGGCTTGGGAAAAGGTTGATTTGTTTCATGAAAAGGGTTTTAAGAATTTTGGATGTTTTGATGGAAATTTGTATGAAACTTGATTTGGAATAATTTGATGGTGACTTTAGGACTTAGGTAATGGATTTAATTAAATGGATGACAAATGGAGATGTCATGTGGGCTTTAGGGTAGATTTGGGCTTTTGAATTTTGAAGGAAATGGGCTTTTAAGAAGGTTTAAGGGAAGTGGGCTTTTAAGTTTAAGGATGTGTTCATGGATGGGAATTTTTGGAATTTTTAGATTTTTTGGTTAAAAAGGGTATTTTGGGTATTTGGAGGTTATTTGGAAGGTATTGGGGTATTTTGGTGGGTTTAGGGTTCAGAATGTGTGTGAGAGTGTGATGTGTGCAGGTCAACCCTCACCAGACCAGGCCACCCAGGGTAGTCCTAAAGCCAAAGAGTCCTATAGGGAACTCATCCTTTAAACCTTCACATTTGATTTTAACCCTCTAGGTGATTAGGGGTCTACAATCAAGCTTGTGAGGTTTGCAGGGAGTCAAGAGGTGTTTGGACTTCTAAAGGGTGGGTTTCACTTCTAGTCCTCTAAGATAGTCAAAGGAAAAGCCTAAGGCTAGATCCTAAGCACTAAAAAGAAGAAGGGAAGACCTCATCAAAAATGAGGTCAACAATAAGGTCTAAACTTTTCAAAAGCAAATACTATAGCTAATAAGTCTCTTTCAGTAGTGGTATAATTATTTTAAGCTTCATTAAGAGTTTTACTAGTATAGTAAATGACTTTGAAAACTTTATCATGCCTTTGCCCCAATGCTACTCCGATCGCATAATCACTAGCATCACACAAGAGTTTAAATGGTTTCTCTCAATCTGGTGAAACAATTATAGGTGCAGTGATTAATTTCTCTTTAAATAATTCGAAAGCACTCAAACATTCATTATTAAAATTAAACTTTCTATCATTTTCTAGAAGTTGGCACAAAGGTTTAGTAATTTTAGAAAAATCTTTAATATATTGCCTGTAAAATCCAGCGTGTCCTAAGAAACTTCTCACCTCTCTCACGATAGTGGGTGGTGACAATCTCTCAATCACTCTAATTTTAGCAGGATCAACCTCCATACCATGTTCAGAAATTTTATGCCCAAGCACAATGCCTCCTGCAACCATAAATTGATATATCTCCTAATTCAGAACGATATTTATTTTCTCACAAAGCTCCAAAACTTTTGCTAAGTTTTCTAGAAAAATTTCAAATGAAGTCCCGAATACAGAGAAATCATCCATGAAAACTTCTATACCATTATCTATCATACTACTGAAGATAGAAATTATACATCTCTGAAATGTTACAGGTGCATTACACAGTCCAAAAGGCATTCTTCGAAAAGCAAAGGTTCCATAAGGGCTAGTAAATGTTGTCTTTTCTTGATCCTCATGAGCAATAGGTATTTTATGGTAACCAGTATATCCATCCAGAAAGCAGTAGTACTCGTGTCCATCAATTTTATCCAGCATTTGATTGAGAAAAGGAAGAGAAAAGTGATCTTTTCGGGTGGCAACATTTAATTTCATATAATCAATACAAATTCACCATCCATTAATTTGTCTTGTGGGTATAATTTTATTACATTCATTCACTTTAATAGTCATTCCTCCCTTTTTCGGTACACAATGTATTAGACTCACCCTAGCACTATCCGAAATATGATAAATAATTCCAAAGATCCAGCCATTTTAAAATCTCTTTCTTAACTACTTCTTTCATTATTGGATTCAATCTCCTCTGCGGATCAACTCTTGATTTATGTTCTTCATCTAATAAAATTTTGTGCATACAAATCAAAGGACTGATTCCTTTAATATCTATTAAAGTCCATCCAAAAGCTTTCTTGTATCTTTTTAAATTTTTCAACAACTTCTGTTCTTGATAATCGTTTAACTCCGAATATACAATAACTAGCAGGGCAGATGATTCTCCTAAAAACATATACTTCAAATGATTAGGGAGAATTTTCATCTCAATTTCAGAAGGTTTTATTATAGATTGAATTAAGCTTTTATCTCCACCTTTTATAGTTTCTAATACTTTAAATCTCTCCTGAACATACTCTAAATCTTCATTCTTCTTACTATTTGAATTTTCTTCATTTTCAATTCCTTCTCCAAACATATTTTTATACTCTAATTCTTTTTCAAATATATTTTCAAAATGATCATTTCTCAAATATTCACAGACCTCCATCCTAAAAAAGTCATTTTCTTTTTCCATTGAGGGATACTTTATAGATTTCAAAATATTAAAGGTCACCTCTTGATCATTAACTCTCACAGTTAATTCTCCTTTTTGAACATCAATCACTGCCCTCCCAGTAGCAAGGAATGGTCTTTCCAAAATGATTAGAATTTCTTTATATTCCTCCTTATCAAGTACAATAAAATCTACTAGAAAGATAAATTTATCCACTTTCACTAACACATCTTCCACCACTCCTTTAGGGTAAGTAATGGAACGATCGGCCAACTAAAGAGTCACAGATGTAGGAGAAATATCTCCTATTTCCAACCTTTTGAAAGTTGATAAAGGCATAAGATTCATACTAGCTCCCAGATCACATAAGGCTCTTCCAAAAAATTTTTCACTTATTGCACACGAGATAGTGAAACTACCAGGATCTTCAAGTTTTTCTATAAGCTTCTTCTGAATAATTGCACTACACTCTCCGCTAAGTGCAACAGTTTCATGATCTGTAAATTTTCTTTTCTTTTTGAGAATGTCCTTCATAAACTTGGCATAGTCAGGCATCTGTTCTAATGCTTCAACAAAAGGAATATTTATCTTTAATTTTTTAAGGATCTCCAAAAATTTTCAAAATATGTTGTCCCTGTTTTGTTGCTTCAATCTTTGAGAAAATAGAGGTAGTTGTTTTTCAATAGTAATTTTTCATTGGTTCAAGAGGATAATCCAAATTTGGATAGATCTTATTTGAACCTTTTTCAATATTCACCTTCTTATTTTCTATTTCAACTTATTTTTGTACTCTTGTCTCCATTTCCTCTCCACTCCTTAATTGAATAGCCTTAAGTTGTTCCTTGTTTTGATCTTTTGGATTGATCTCAACATTACTTGGAAGCATTTCAAAAAAGGTCTATTATTAAGTGCAGTGAAAATATGCCCCAATTGATTTTCAATATTTTTCATTGCAACACCTTGAGCTTGTAATTGATTTCCCATATTCAGAATCATTTCTTCAATAGACCACTTCTTATCCTTAAATTGCGGGTTACTATTGAATCCAAGAGGATAAGAGGCTCTAAAATTGGTGTTTCCTTAATTGTTCGAATTTCCAACTAAATTTATAGAACTATTTCACCAATGTGGGTTAACATTGGCATTGCAATTATTCTAATTGAAATTTGGGCTCCAACCAAGATTATAATAATTCAAATAAGGATTGTTAGGTCTATTAATAGCATTCAAAGTCTCATAAGGTGTTTGAGATTCTGTTATCTGTCCAAATGAATTTTCCTCTAATACTTGAGGTGATTGAGAATAATTCATTCCATACTGATCTATTTTTTTAGAAAGGGATGCAATTTGAGAAACTATCACAGTCATCATATTTGAATCATGAACACTAGCTATTCTTTTAGGATTTACTCGTTCAGAGGGCCATTCAAAATTATTAGTAGACATTTCTTCAATTAACGCGTATGCTTCATCAAAAGGTTTTGACATTAACGATCCACCTGCAACAACATCTATAATCGATCTCAATGATCCCACTAATGCATTATGAAATGTTTGAATAATTAACCAATCTGGTAAAGAATGTTGTGTGCACTTCCTAAGAAGATCATTAAATCTTTCCAAAGCTTCATATATTGATTCCTCTTCAAACTGACCAAAAGATGTGATATCATTTCTTAGCTTGGCAGTCTTTAATGGAGGGAAATATTTTGATAAAAACATTTGAGACAATTCTTCCCAAGTTCTAATAGATCCAGGTGCTAACGAATTTAACCACGTCTTAGCTTTATCCCTTAATGAAAAAGGAAAAAGTCTATGTCTGACAAAGATCAGTCGACACTCCGTCATATTTAAAAGTAGCACACAGTTCTAGAAAACTAGTGAGATTTATATTTAGATCCTCATTAGGTGTTCCTCCAAATTGATTATTTTGTACCATTTGGATAATAACAGGTTTATGTTCAAATGAATTAGCAACAACATCTGGATTTTGAATAGTTATATGAATTTCATCTATTGTTGCGTTAGCATAATCTCTTAAAGATCTTGACAAATTTTCAATATCATTTCTGTGATTATCTTGATTATTCTCCATTTCACAAGGATTTTCAGTTATTTCCAACTTTGAAGATTAGCAAAGTAACCAAGGAAAGTACCATTTTGAATTTCTGTATTCAAATTGGGAGGCCGATTGATATTGGTAATATAACTGTGAAATCAGTTTTAGGATTGATAGTTCATGATCTAAATATGGGCTTGGACACCTGTCCACCATATTTCTATTGTGTAGTCAATCAAAAGTTCCATATGATAGTTGGGAAAAAGGTTTTTCTTCCCTGGAGGCCTATTGATCCAAATGATCTTTATGACTACCAAACAGTAGGAGATGAAGGTGATATGAATCTGCTTGCTGATCAACCAACTCAGTCTTCACAACCGATTCAGCCTTACTTTCCTGAAAGTTCCAGAATGATACTGAAAAGGATCAAGCAGTTGGAAAAAGAGGTATAGAATATTATGAATGCCATCAATAATATTTCTGATTTATTTGATCATATAGATTGGAGGATGAAAGAACATTTTGATTACACTGGTCGGATTGAGATGAGCCTGTTTAATCTGATGAAGAAGAACACTGTGATTGCTGAGGATTCATCTGATGAATTCCTATTTCATCCCTTCTACATTTTGTTCATGCATCTGCAATCTATTGGAGATATTAGAGAGGAAGATAGTTCCGAGATCGATGTAGAGTGATTACTGGATTCTACTTATGTTTGATGTGTGTTTGCTTTACTTTGCTTAATTCTGTTTGGTGTGTTTAGTATTTACTTTGCTTTGCTTTGTAGTTTTAATTTGGATTTTCTATGCTTAATTGTCATTGTGTGTGCTTATATTTTAGTGTTTGCTTATCGTAGCGTACTTGCAACACTAAAACTCTAAGAGTTGTTGGTTTAATTTGATGAACATATTAAGTGTTTATGATGTAAAGTGGATTTAATATATAGAAGTATGTTTTGTGTTGTTTTTGTAAGACTTGTGTTAGTTACTGTCTGTGTGATGGAATCGATGCTTAATGAAATGTTAAATGTCATTGTGGAGGGCGAAACGATTGAAATTACGAAAAAAAATTTCGTACCCAGAAAAATTTTTGGACTGTCGCCGCCGGCGCCCAATTCCAGAGAGTTTTGGTACTTTAAAAAAAAATAGAGCGCCATTGGCGTCCGACTACAGAAAAAGGCCAAAAACCCTTTATTTTGCGATTTTGACCCAGGGACCCACGGTTTTTTCCATTACTTTCGTCTTTCTCCTCCATTTTTGCAATTTTGAAGACTTAGGGCTAGCTAGATCTCGGATTTCAAGTGATTTCAAGGCTTTTCAAGACCGAATCTACACTTCTCTTTGTAAGGGCTTCACTTTGAGTTTAAAATTTTTTATTTTCACCAATAGGAATCTCTCACATTGCTTAGATTGGAATTTTTGGATTTTTGAAGAAAGTTTGGGATTTCCTATGATGAAATTTGCTCTTACTTGTTTAGAATAGTATTTGGAGTTTGTACATTGTGGATTTGGAATTTATTGGAATTTTCTTGCAAATTTTTAGAAATTCACATGGCTCCAAGAATGAGTAAAGGGAAGAGAAAATTGGATTTTGATGAAGAAAAATTTGTTAATGTTAAAGCCAATTTTGCTTTAATTCTTACCTTTACAATAAGAAGTTTATTCAGGATCGAGCTTTTGATAATCCTGGTGGATCTATAGAACAGTTAATTACAGAGCAGAACTGAGAGTGATTTTGTTGTTTCACTGCTAATGCTATTATGGGTGTTGTTAGAGAGTTCTATTCAAATGTGCCATGGACTGAGACTGAGTATGTGTTAGTTAGAGGAAAAATGGTTGAATTTACTTCTCAGCGTATCAATGCATTTTATCAGACTCGGGAACCATTTGTTTGTGAATATGAAAAATTTGATACCTGAGAGGCAAATATGAAGGAAGTGATTGCTTTTCTGACAGACGGAAGAGGGGAATGGAAAGTAAGTCAAAAACAGATTATTAACTTCCCTTCTTCCAAAATGTTGCATCTAAAGTTTGACACTATTTTATCTCTGCAAGATTGTTACCTTCTTATCACCATAGTGAAGTTACAAGGGATAGAGCAATTCTGAACTATTGTATTCAGAAAATGAAAAAGGTTGATATTGGAACTATTATCTTCAAGAACATTCTTACTATTTCTAAAGTCGAGACCACTGGAGGATTAGGACATCCTGCCCTAGTTCATGCTCTGTGTGTTCAGTCTGGAGTAGAGTTCAACAGTTCTGAAGAGATGGCTATACCACTGAGACCAATTACATAGACTATTATTCATACTTATGAGTCTCATGTGGGAGCCCGAGATGAGAGTAGGAGTACTGATATTCCTACTATGAGCTATGACATTCCATCTACATCTGAGACCCTTACTTCATCTGATATTATGGAGCAGCTGAGATTACAGAGTGCTAGTGTGGATAGACTCCAAGGTAGGATGAATGTTTTTGAGGTCAGAAGTGATGAATGAAGTTTATATGAGAAGAAGAGTTGAGTTCGATATTGCCTATCATGATGCTCAGGTCAGATTCATGAGGGGGGAGACTGATGTGATATTCCCTACCTGCCCCAGCTATACACCGTATAGACCTGATCATGCTGACCCTACTGATGAACCTGGTGATAAAGATTGGTAGATTGTTTGTTTCTGTTTCTATTTTTATTGTTGTGTGTTGTGTTGTATTGTTGTAATGTATTAGTTATTTACTTTTCATGTGATGTGTAAACCTGTTGATGAACTGTTATGTTATAATGAAAAATTGAAATTGTTAAATGAACTATGTAGTGATGTGATAGTTTTCTTTGTAGTTGTGGTGTTTTGTTGGATGTTTAGATGTTTAAAGTTAATATCTCTTTACCCTGCAAATGTTTAAAATTTTTATATATCACTGTTACTAACTGTTTCATGCCTTCTAGTTGTAAATTTTGACTAATACCAGATAGCTGTTGAAGATTTCAAGATCCCAGCACAACAAAAAGGTTAGTTTCTTTTACTCTCCACTATTTCAAATTTATTAAAAAATTTAAGTTTGGGGGAGGGTAGAAAAATATTAACTCTTATTTGTTCTCAATGATTATATTTTTAAAAATTAGTAACATAACTTCTGGCAGTTGAACATCACTTTAGATAACTAAAAATTTTTATTTCAGTTGAATATTATGGAAGGATTGAATGAAAGTTATTTGTAATAAAGGTTAATTTTATAGAGGTAAGATATTTGGTATGAAAGGATTTGATTATAGTTAACTATTTAAAGTAAAGAAAATTGTATTTTTGAAAGGTTAAGAGACTTAAAGTATTGTGTGTTAAGAAGAGATTGTGGCCTTATGATGAATAATAAAGCTCATACCTAATTATAAAGTAAGGAGGTGTTTCAAATTTGAACTTTAGAAAGAGGAGAGTGAAGTTCAAAATCATTAAAGGCTATCTAGATATAGTAATCCTCATTTAAAATCAAAAGAGAGAAAAAGGAAAGAAAAGAAAAGAAGGATTGAAAAACAATCCCAAAAAGAAAAGAAAAAGAAAACGAAAGAAAAATATTTATGAGGAGAAGCTTGAGGAGATTCCTAATCAAAAATTGGCTTCACTTGAGTCACCCTAAAGGGAGAACTTGATTTCATTTATGAGTTTATATTTAAAGTATTAGCCTACATTCTGATGAAGTTTACATGAACTCCTTTTTCACATAGTCTTTCAAGACACTCTTAATGTGACAAATTATGTTTTATCTTGAAATAAATAGAAGACTAGAACCCTTAGACTTGATTGCTGAATATTCTTATACCTGTAGTGTTGACCTGAGTTACTAATTTTCTTTCTAAAAGTCAAACCAATATATTCCTTTGAATGAAAAATTTTAGTGTCTTACAGGTGAAAAGTACATTTCCTTGAGTTATATTTTTATGTAGTAGAAGGATTACTTGAGGACAAGTAATAGTTAAGTTTGGGGGATTTTGATGTACCAAAAATATATACTTTTTTTGCTATATAATTTTACCCATTTTTGGTGATATTTCACTTTAAAGAAAGGTATTTTTCATGATTTGTTGTAGGTACGATGATTTTAGGTGATTGGAGCGAAAAGAAGTGAAAATGAATGAATTCAGAGCAAAAAGGAGCAAAAAGGAGGAAAATAGCTTCTGGGGCCACCGACGCTATTTTCCCTAGAGCTCCGAATAAATTTGGACAATAGAGCGTTGGCTTATTGGGCGCCGCCAGCGCCCAATGTCAGTGCAATTCAAATTTGAAGAGTTTTGGTGACTTTTTGAAGGGATGCCTAAGGAAACTCTTGGGATTTCATTTTCAACTTATAAGTAACTATTTTTGGATGAAAAATAGTGTGTGTTCTAGAGTTCTAGTGTGGTTCTAGTGAGGGAGAGTGTGTGTTGAATGTTAGGGCTTTGAAGAGAAGAGAGTAGAAGTGAAGATTTGAGAGGGATTCTTCTTTAAGGAGTGAAGGAGAAGGAGTAAAGTGAGATTCCTTTCCATTCTAAAGAGGGAATTGAGTGTTGCAAAGAAGAGAGAAAAGGATTCAAAGGAACTTCAAGGGAATTACATTGGGGAAGAGAAAAAGAAAAGTTGTATTTACTTTTGTGTTTTGTATGACTTTTATTTTATATGTGACTTTTCTTTTATATATAAAATCCATGTTTTATTATGTCTTCTCTATGAATTCTGAGTAGTCTCCTTTGTCTTTCTTCTTGCATAGAGATGTGATGATGTAATGATGTGGATTTGAAGTGCTTTTAAAGTATTGAAGAAATTGTGATGGTTTTTCATTTCGAACTTAATTTACTTTTCAATCTGGCCAATTGAATTGTTAAAATCTGTTGTTGAACATTAACTCTGAAAGGATTTAGTGTCCCATAACAACAATGAAGAATCCATTCAATGTCCATGGATGAATTGTGTAGTTCATGGGAATTGAGTGTAAATAAATAGGGAAATGTGTTCTGATGGACTTCAATCGAGGTTTCGAGGTGACGAGTTGAGATCTCCACTTTGGTCCTAAGATTAGTAATTAAACTTGAAGGTTAGCCTTCAGGTGAAGGGTGAGTGGGAGCTCCATAGTGACATCCGATATCCTCCCAGCTTAGCCTAAAATTTAGTGACTAAACTTAGGATATGTCAATGTTCTTTTCATGCTTGGAAGAGGGGGTACTCTTTGAAGGGTAAAGAAATATTTATGCTCCTCTTTGGCATAATACCATAAATAATCATTCCATATCATCCACACATCATATACTCATTGCAAGAGGAAAGATACTTTTCTTATATATCAAAACCTTTCAAATATATAGCTTAGTGTGTGTCTGTTAGTTAATTCTGTTTTAAAGATATTAGAAGTAATTGTAGTTTGCTTAATTGTTACTGTTTTCTGCATCTTGTTATTATAAGTATACATTAAACTTTAATTGCAATTTGAGTATTGGATTTCAGTATTACATTATCTATTGTAAGAATCCTGCCTTCCCTATGGGATCGATAATCAGGACTCCATTAGAGCCCTGTATTACTTGATACGATACATATACTTGTGTTGAATGTTTGAACTGTACTAAATCATTATAAATATATATAAATTTGAGTTCAGAAGTTCTTGCAATATTAAAAGTCCGCCGCATCAATGCCCCAATTGATTTTCAATATTTTTCATCGCAACACCTTGAGCTTGTAATTGATTTCCCATATTCAGAATCATTTCTTCAGTAGACAACTTCTTATCCTTAAATTGCGGGTTACTATTTAATCCAGGAGGATAAGAAGGTCTAAAATTGGTATTTCCTTGAATGTTTGAATTTCCAACTGGATTTATAGAACTGTTCTCCCATTGTGGGCTAACATTGGCATTGCTATTATTCTAGTTGAAATTTGGGTGATTCTTCCAACTAGGATTATAATAATTTGAATAAGGATTATTAGGTCTATTAATAGAAATCAAAGTCTCATAAGGTGTTTGAGATTTTGTTATCTTTCCAAATTAATTTTCCTCTAACGCTTAGGGTGGTTGAGAATAATTCATTCCATACTGATCTATTTACTTAGAAAGGGCTGCAATTTGAGAAACTATCATAGTCATCATATGTGAATCATGAATACTAGCTACTCTCTTAGGATTTACTCGATCAGAGGGCCATTGAAAATTATTAGTAGCCATTTCTTCTATTAATGAGTATGCTTCATCAAAAGGTTTTGACATTAACGATCCACCAGCAGCAGCAGCATCTATAATCAATCTCAAGGATCTCACTAATCCATTGTAAAGTGTTTGAATTATTAATCAATCTGGTAAAGCATGATGTTAGCACTTCCTAAGAAGATCTTTAAATCTTTCCCAAACTTCATATATTGATTCCCATTCAAACTAACCAAAAAGATGTCATATCATTTCTTAGCTTAGCAGTCTTTGATGGAGGCAAATATTTTGATAGAAACGTTTGAGAAAGTTCTCCCCATGTTCTAATAGATCCAGGTGCTAACAAATTTAACCATGCCTTAGCTTTATCCCTTAGTGAAAAAGGAAAAAGTCTAAGTCTGACAGTATCACTCGACACTCCGTCATATTTAAAAGTAGCACACAGTTCTAGAAAACTAGCGAGATATAAATTTGGATTCTCATTAGGTGTTCCTTCAAATTGATTATTTTGTATCATTTGGATAATAGTAGGTTTAAACTCAAATGAATTAGCAGCAACATCAGGATTTTGAATAGTCACATGAATTTCATCTGCTGTTGGATTAACATAATCTCTTAAAGGTCTTGGCAAATTTCCAATATCATTTCTCTGATTATCTTGGTTATTCACGCTTTCGCAAGGATTCTCAGTTAGTTTTAGTTGTTTTCTGATTTTTCTAACAGTACGCTCTAAATCTGAATCGTAAGGTACTAAACCTATAGATCCACTACTAAACATATAAAGTCACACAAACACTCTAACAAGTAAGAAAGCACACAATTAAACACTACAAAGTAAAGGTTTTTAGTTACTATATTATCAATAAATACCGTTTATACCTTCCTCAGCAACAGCGCCAAAAACTTGATGCGGACTTTTTATATGCAAGAACTTATGAACCCAAATTTATATAATTATAATGATTTTGTAAAGTTCAAACTTCAACATAAGTATAAGTATTAAATCAAGTATTGCAGGGCTCTAATGGATTCATGGTTATCGATCCCACAGGAAAGGCACGTTCCTTACAATAAATAGCTCAATACTGAAATCCAATACTAAAATTGCAATTAAAGTTTAAGTTTACTTCTACTAACAAGATGCAGAAAACAGTAACAGTTAAGCAAACCACAATTACTTCTAATATCTTTAAACAAAATTAACTAACACAAACACACACTAAGATTTGTATTTGAAAGGTTTTGATATATATGAAAAGTATATTTCCTCTTGCAATGATTATATGATGTGTGAATGATGTAGAATAATTATTTATTGTATTGTGTCAAATATGAGCATAAATGTTTCTTTACCCTCAAAAGAGTACCCCCTTTTCCAAGCATGTAAAAAAATATTTACATATCCTAAGTTCAGTCACTAAATCTAAGGTTAGGCTGGGAGGATACCGACTGTCACTACGGAGCTCCCACTCACCCTTTACCTGAAGGCTAACCTTCAACTTTAGTTACCAATCTTAGGACCAAATTGGGGATCTCAGCCTGTCACCCTGAAACCTCCAATTTGAAGCCCATCAAAATGCATTTCCCTATTTATTTCCACTTAATTCCCATGAACTACGCAATTCATTAATGAACATTGAATGGATTCTTCATTATTGTTGTAGGACACTCATTCCTTTTGGAGTTAATGTTCAACAACAGATTTTAACAATTCAATTGACCAGATAGAAAAGTAAATTAAGTTCAAAATGAAAAACCATCACAATTTCTTCAATACTTTAAAAACAATTCAAATCCACATCATCACATCATCACATCTCTATGCAAGAAGGAAGACAAAGGAGACTACTCAGAATTCATAGAGAAGACACTATAAAAAATGGATTTTATATATAAAAGAAAAGTCATACAAACCATAACAGCAAAGACAACTTATCTCTTTCTCTTCCCCAAGCAAATCCTTTGAAGTTCCTTTGAATCCTTTTCTCTCTTCTTTGCAATACTCAATTCCCTCTTTATAATGAAAAAGAAGAAGCAATCTCTCACTTTACTTCTCCTTCACTCCTTAAAGAAGAATCCCTCTCAAATCTTCACTTCTACACTCACTCTTTCAAACCCTAACTCTGAACTTACACTCTCTCTACTTCTACACTTTTTCCCCCTCTCTTTTCCTTCTCAAATTTCGTCCAAAAATAATTACATATAGGTTAGAAATGAATTCCCAAGAGTTTCCTTAAGCGTCCCTTCAAAAAGTTACCAAAACTCTTCAATTTTAAATTGCACCGACATAGGGCGCCGGTGGCGCTCTATCGTCCTTTTTATTCTGGATTCTCTGGAATTTGGCGCCGGCGACGCTAGAAACTATTTTCTCCCATTTTGCTCCTTTTCGCTCTGAATTCATTCATTTTTGCTTCTTTTTTGCTCCAATCAACTAAAATCATCATACCTGTAACAAATCATGAAAAATACTTTTCTTTAAAGTGCAATATCACAAAAAATGGGTAAAATTATATAGCAAAAATTGTATATATTTTTGGTGCATCAGTAATCACTTAGCTCAATAGGGATTTCATGAAGTCAGTTGGTACTCCGGCAATTTTCTAATTATATACCCTATTTACCACATCTAAATAAATGTTCTTAAATGTCATCATAGAGTTAATTATCTTTATTGGTTACTAACTCAATCTTTCCTTAATTCCCTTCATCCCATCCTTTAAATAATTCCATAGATTATTAAATTAACATTATTTAAAATCCTTTTCACTAGCCTTGAATGTCTTAACGAATTTAATATTACTTCGCTTCTTCCTTGAAGATATCTTTAAAGTGGATTTCAATAAAGAATCTTGGGGAAGCTTTATTACATAACCTCCACTACACACCCTTCTGATTGCCCTCTTCTTGAATTCTTGTTGTGCCAACCTGAAACTTCTTCTTAACCCTTTTTGCTTTTTGACTTTTACTATTTTTAATTTTTCTTTTTCTTCCTTTTCTTTTCTTTTTCTTTTTCTCATGAAAATTACTACATCTGGTTGGCAACATTTTCTTTTTTAAATTAAGATATGACGAAGGGTAGCATTACTTAAGCAATAAAGCTCAACAATGTCGGCATATTTTTAGGTTATGTGTGTTGTATTTTGAAAAGGGGTTGCCTACAGAAATTGTCGGCGAATTTTCAGATCTTAAATTTAGGTTAAATATATATAATTTGGAAAGTAGCGTTTGATTTTTGAAAATAATTTTTAAGTTTGAAAATTTTAAGATATGAAATCGAACCGATCTCACATCCCAAATAGTTTATATAAACGAGCACTGCAACACAAACCGCGTATCTATCCCAAAAAATAGACACACTGCTTGATAATGGAGCTCGATTAAATAAACTAGAAGATTTGTGATATCCGTTTGGTCTGCGAACCAATTTTATAAGCCGACAAGTTCCCCTGCTAATATAAATGAATTAAGTAGGGTTTATATTACCTGGGTTCTTAAAATTCCCTATAAGGGCAAGCCCCTATAGTTAATTACATCTTAAATGTCTGAAAACACTTAAGAAAACTCTAAATAATGATCAGTGGTTTTGCTCTCAAGAATTTCAAACTTTAAGGTTTCAAACAAATTGGATTTTGGAAATTTCAATAGGGAATTGATCAAATTTGGAACAGTTTATTTTAGGAATCCAATGGAGGAGAAGTAGGGGATGTCACAGACCCAAAGTGAACTTCGGTGACTTCCCAACTATCCTATTATTTGGCTTCAATTTGAGAATTTATTAATGTTTCAATTCTGCCAATTTTAATTAGTTAGGACTTATATTTGTATGACATAATCACACAAATGACCTCAAAGATGTGAGGGTTTATGTCGTACCAAACGACTACCTCGGAATCCTAAGACCGATTAGGGCTTAATTTGCATTACACAAATGCCTAACAGAAAGTTGAGGATTTATGTTACACTAGGCAAACTACCTCGAAATCCTATGGCTTGGTTATTTAATTCTAAGAAAGGTTTAGCTGATGTAGATTCCATTTATGCTGACGACGATGGTCGTGCTGCCCACTATGCTCCAAGCTCCTTGTTGTTGTAGAGATTTAGTTTTAGAAAGTGAAAATCAGGAGATGAGAGAAGTTTTTTGGTTTAGAAGAGTTTTAAGGTTCAAATATCTTAGTGTTTTATTAGGGGAATCTTAAATTTGATTATAACAACACCGGTTAAGATCCTACGGTTCCATCATTCCGGCATCGTTATTTTTATTGAATTCACTTAGTCCAAATGAATTTGCTAAACTCAACTGAATGAGTTCCACACTTTCATTTAGACCGTGGGAAATCCCGTTAGCAACACATAGGTTACATCATCCGAGGTATTCCCGATCATCCAACGAGACATTTTAATTTAGTTGTAGTTGTAGTTTTGTGTTCTGTTTGTGATTAAATTTTGAGTTGTTTTATCTTCTGAATGTTGTGGCGGTGAATTTTATCTTGTTTTGATTTTTAATTTAGTTTTGGGTTTCAGTTTTGTGGCTATCCTAAAAGTTTCAGTTCTCATGCAGGGTGACATTCTTGTTTAACATGCAAGAAAAGTAAAGTGCAGTGCATGTAAGTAAATTGCAATAAAGTAAAAGCGTACCTGGAGGGTTTTCTCGTCATTCCGAGCTGTACTTAAAACACATGTCAGAGCATTTTATATGTTCGCAAGATAATACCTAGGTAAAGCTAAGGGAAGGTTTTAGTTATCTACCAAAATCCTAATCCTATCACTAGTCAATTCTTATGACGTCTAGGTTCTTGTATTTTGTTAAGGATGATTTTCTTCACCAAAGAACAAATAAGTTTAATTGTTCTTCTAAAACATCCCATCGTATTGAGAAAGTGCTTAGAACGAGTCCTAAACATCTTTTCAGTACTTCTGGGATTATTTCGAGTCCAAATGACTTTCATTGCACAGGTGAATTAATCATCCAAAATTTAGTGAAATTTTGCTTCTTGCTCAGTGAACCTGGACATTAGATTATCCGATGAATAAAGTGACTTGTCACTTGATGCTCCATTTAAGAGTTATGATAATGAAAGCCTTTAGGGGCAAATTAATTTGTTGAAGATTTTAACAATTCTTAATTTAAAATTGGCATTGATGATTTAAACTGATTTGGTTTAGTTATAAAATTTTAATTAATAATTTTAAGTTTGGAATAGTGTTCAAGTTGTTTTAATTCAATTAAATCTTTATATTTTAAATGATCTTATTATTTCAGATTAATTTTAATGTTTTAAATTTGCTTAGGTTGAAAGAGGTGTTTAAATTATTTATTTTTATTAAATTTTGATGACTTGATTTGGATTAATTATAATACTTTAGGTTGATTTTAATTAGTTTGATTTTATATTTTTTTATTATGAATTGTTTTGAAATTACTTAAGGTTTTAAATTTGTTTTAATTTTGTTCTTAAGTGATTTCAAATTAATTTTAAATGTTTAAAATTTATTTTAATTTGATTGTTAAATCATTTGAGGTTTTAAGCTTTAACTTAATTAAGGGTTATTTTCCTTTTTTAATTAGTCATTTCAGTCATCATTTTAGAATTAATAAGGATTGATTACCATTGAATTAATTTAATTAGGGACTTTAAATTAAAGAATTGGTCTCTTCTTAAGTTACATCCCTAATAATCCAAAATTTTAATTATTCTCCCAAAATTTAAATGATTTAATTAATTAAAGTTCCATTTTGATATTTTCAAAGTGAATAATGGGTTTCTACCCCTTTATTCCCTAAGTTTCAGTCATTCAAGAGAAGATTAAGATCAAATATTTTAATCCTCGCTTTTGATTAAACCTAAAGTATTAATTACAGTTAAAATCCTTAATTACCTTTATGCCTTTTTAAGTTTATTCAATTCATAACTCACTAAATTAAGCTCAAAGGAATTTGAAATTTTTATATCACTTCACTCACATGTCAATTAAGATATTAGAGGAGAAAATGAGATTTTTTTGTTTTTAAATTAATTTATATATTTATTTTGATAAAAATAAGAATTTTCAATGAAAATTCAACAACATGGCCAAGATAAAGTTTCTGTCCTTAAGAAAATTATGGGATATTCCTATTGAACACATGACCACTTGGGACCAATTTTAGTAATTTTTTGAATTATATTTTATTTATTATAATTATTTTAACTTTTAGAGTATTAATTAATTATAAAATAAAATTGAATTTGAAAATTAAGTTTTATATTTTTCTTAGATCTCTCTGACCTCAAGAAACTCAGAGAAATAAATTTTTTATTTTTCTGATTTTTCTTTGATTTATTAAAATTAATTTAGTGCAAAGGTTGGAAAATCCATTTTTTAATATTAAAATTGTCCTAAGCCTTTAAAATTCAATATCTTAACCTAGGTACTTAGGAAAAATATTTGGTTGGTTCCTAAGTGATTAGGGAACAAAATATGGAATCTTTATGATTTTTATTATTTTTGTGATTTTTATTATTTTTTAATTATTATTAAAATATTCAAAAATAGGTTAAAAATGAAAATTTTTAGAAAATTTTAATTTTAATTTTCTTAGACTCCTCTAATATCAGAGAGCCCACAAAACCAATTTGGTGAATTTTTGAAGTGTATTTTGTGTTTTATGAATTTTTAAAGTTTAAAAATGACCATACAACTTAAATGATCCATTTAGTAGTTTAAATCATTTCCAATTGACTTCAAATTTTTATGTGAGGTTCTTTGTATCCTAAATGACAGTGGAGAATTGATTTCAACTGATTTTGATGGGTGGTTACTCCTAATTAATTAGAATTCAATTTCAGATGTTTGGGCTAATTAGGGTTATTCTTAAGGATATAAATCAAACCATAATTTTCATATGGTCCTCTAGTCATAAGCTAACTCCCCTAATTTTCTTAGAATTTTCTAAGCAACATGCAAATTATTGGAATTAAAATTCCAAAACAGAGACATAAAATGGGAAAATCAATAACTTACCATAGAGATGGCCTCTGGCCTTAGAAAATTTAGGGAATGTTCCAAAAAATAGAGGCTACAGAAGCCCTATGGTCTCATGCCACAGTGAATTATATGCATGAATGGAGAATTGAAATAGTTAAAATAGTATTAAATTAATTAAAAAAATACTTAACAAAATAACTTAATTCTTTTTCCACATTATTTTCCTCTGTTCACTGAGCAAGAGAGTATTTTTATTTTATTTTTATGATTTTTCTATGCAAAGATATGAATTTTCAAAGTTCTGGGTATTTAAATAAATCAGAAAATACCCTATTTTTCTACTTATCCACGCGGCACCGCGTCATCCTCGGCAGCTCTGAAGCCCTACGTGTCACGCTCCATTCGATGCCCCCATCTGAGTTAGCCGGTGCTTTATGCCCCGCCGTTCGGTCCGACGCAATCTGGATCGTCCATTCGATACACGCGCGATCTGATGGTTCCTGGTCATCGTCTAGGACTGGTGTGTCCCGAGAGCTGTCCACACTAAAACCCTAAGATCTCCCTCATTTCTCCACCAAACTTCATGATCTTGGACTATATGAACTCGTCTCAATAAGACAAACACATCTATACGGCTGAGATGCTATGAAATCGACTCAAAAAAATGGAGAATCGAAAGAAGCTCTCGGGAAGGAGGAGTTCAATACCTTGGCTCTGAGAAGTGAAGCTTCAATCAGAGGGGCTCGACACGTTCGTTGGAGTCCAAGGAAGCTAGGGATGAAGCTTGGAGCTGTGGTGAAATGCCTAGACTTGATTTCCACTAAGCCCGATTTCAAAGCTTGGCCGATAGAAGGAATGGCCGGCCTGGTGAGGGGGCTTTTGCTGGGGAACTTCTTCTCTTGGTTTGTTGAAAGTGTAGAGTCAATCAAATTGAAGATTGGCTCACTGTGGTGAAGTGTCCTGTTTTTGGGCTTAAAATTGAGCTCAGAAATTGAGCTCATAGAGGGGGTTTTAGGGCTGGATTTCAGTGAGGATCAAGTGCTCTGGGTTTGGAGAAGAGTGTGGAGTGATTTTGGCAGAGTTTTGTTAAGGTTTGGTTCAACACCTCTTTTGGCCGTAAGGTGGTGATGTTTAAATAGGCATGGCTGGAGGGCCTCACAGAGGGAGTTAGGGCTTGGGATCAGCTGCTCAGGGCAAGGGAAGAACAGCTGCAGTGACCATTTGGGTTGGGACAGCTCAGTTAATTCAATTTAAATTTTTGAATCAAATTAGGCCTCTTGGCCTGGTGGTTTCCAGCCACTGGGGTGGTGGTCCGGCCAGGGTCAGGGAGGTCAGGGCTTGATGTTTGTGAGCTCAATTGGCTGTTGCCATGTGTAAATGAGTTGATTTAAGTGGAATGGGGAGAGTGGTTCTTTTGGGGTCAAATGGGTCAAGTCATGGTTTTGGGCTTGGTGCACCACCCAAGGGATGACTTTGGGCTGAGGGAGAATCATTTGGGTCAGCTAGGAAAGGGTGGTGAAGTCCCCATCCAAGGTGATGTGGCTAATTTGGATTAGAGTGTTTACATGAATAGGGTTAAAAAGAGATAATGAAGGATTAAGAAAGAACCCCCTCCTCTTACCATTAATGGCTTGGTGAGGTGGAAAGTGGCTTCCATGGCTCCCATGTGGCTTGTGCATGGCTCAATGGCTCCATTTGGCTTAGGGATGGCTTATCTTAGTTTCATGAAAATGGATTTTAGGGATTATGGATATTTTGATGAAAATTTGTATGGAGCTTAACTTGGAATCATTTGATCATTGATTTAAAACTTAGGGATTGATTTAGATTAAATGGATGAAGGGGGGGGGTTTGTCATATGGGCATTTTTAAAACAATCTTTGGGCTTTTGGATTTGATGAAAGATGGGCTTTTAAATGTCTTATGGAAGTGGGCTTTTATGTTTCAAAATGAACTTTTGGATGGAATTTGTGTAAAAGATTATGCCAAATAAATGTTGCATTTAGTTTAGGGATGTGTTATGAAAATTTTAGAAAAGATTTGGTGTCATTTGGAGTTGAAATGGGTTTAATTTGGATCTCTTTAATAATAGGGTCAAAGTGGGTCAAATTGGGCTAACTTGGGTTAAGGTTAGCCTAATGTTGGTTTTGATGTAAAATTAATGTTGTAAAATGTTTATAGAGGTGTAACAAAGAGTTTTAAATTTTGTTTGGGTCTTAATTTTAAGATTTAGGTGTATTTGGTTCATGGTTGGTTTAAGCCAATTTAGGGAATTTTGGCTTAAGTTAAGTTTGGGTGAAGTTTGGGTTCAAATTTTGGGCAAATCAAGTTAGTTTTTTGTTTGTGAGGTTGTTAGGAAGGTTTTAGAAAAGGTTTGGGGCTAATTGGAGTTGAGTTGGGTTGGTTTGGGCTAAGTTTAGGTCATGGGCCAAAATTGGGCTTTAAGCTTCAAATTGAAATTGGATTCACATGTTGATGAAATTGGGTTTAGATTGGGTTTAAATTTATTTTAGGGATATTTAATTGAAGTTTATAATTGAATTGGATCAAAATTGAGGTCAATTGAAGTGATTTGGTTGGACATTAGGTCCACTTAAGTTAAAAAAAAAGGTCAAATTGGGGATTTTGGTAAAAGTGGGCTAAATTGACAAAAGTAGCCTATGGTGTAGTTGAACAAAATGAAATTGGGAATATTTGAGATTTTCTGGAATTTTCTGGGAATTTTTGGATTTTTTGGGTTCAAAGGGTATTTTGGGTATTTGGAGGTTATTGGGGGGGGTATTTTGGAAATTTTGGTATATTTGGCCATGGATGATCAATTTGAGTGATGGAGAATATTTAGGATTGATTTTGAGGAAATTTGGGTAATTTAGGCAATTTTGCAAATTTTAGGCAATTTCAAGGGCATTTGGTAGGTTTGGTGGGTTTAGGGTCCTGGGGGTCAAAAATTGAAATTTAGGAAAAATGGAGATTGATTAAGTGTGAGTAAAATGAAACCATTTGATTGAGCCATGAAGCCAAATTAAGATCACAAGAGCCATGGGAGGACTCATTTTAGGTACTCAATATGTTGTTCCTAACCCTCTTAGTCAGGGGCTTAAGGGTTAAGGTCCATCCATATGAGTTACCTACATGAGTCAGGGAGTCAAATTGAGTAAAAGTGGTTTTAAGATTTGAAAAGAGTATGAGAGTGTGGTGTGTGCAGGCTAGCCCTCACTAGACCAGACCATCCAGGGTAATCCTAAGTCCAAAGAGTCCTACGGGAACCTCATTCTTTAAACCTCCACATTTGATCTTAACCCTCCAAGTGGCCTGGGGGTTTACAATCAAACTTGGGGGGTTTGAAGGGAGTTAAGAAGTGTTTTGAATTTCTAAGTGGCGGGTCCCATTTCTAGTCCTCTAGGATAGTCGAATGGAAAACCTATGGCTAGATCCTAAGTACTAAGGAGAGAGATCAAACCTCACCAAAAATGAGGTCAACAAACACTTGATCTTTTAATGTCAAATCTCCAAGCTATTTTTCTAGTCAAAACATAAGATAATAAGTAATATAGTTAAAATGCATTAAAAAATATTAAAAAAGATTTTTGGTTTGCTACTTACTATTTAAACCACACCTATTTAAAAATCTAGGGATTCATTTAAGTAAGGTCTAAACTTGTTAAGTTCTTGTTGACCTCACTTTTGTTGAGGTCTAGCCTTTATTTAGAGAAACCTATAAACTAGACACAGGGCTTTCCTGGTGACTAGTTTATAGGACTAGTGATGACACCCTCCCCATTAGAAATTCAAAATGCTTCTTTGCTTCACTAAGAGTTTCATATGCTTAAGACTAACCTCTAAAACTTAGTAAAATGAGGCTAAGAATAAGGAAGCTTAAGGAGAGTCTCC
The DNA here is from genome assembly GCA_022702705.1 of Papilionanthe hookeriana x Papilionanthe teres. Taxonomy (NCBI): domain Eukaryota; kingdom Viridiplantae; phylum Streptophyta; class Magnoliopsida; order Asparagales; family Orchidaceae; genus Papilionanthe; species Papilionanthe hookeriana x Papilionanthe teres. Next base: position 127,122,025 of record CM040421.1, on the reverse strand, counting down.
TGTAAGATGGTCAAGTCATAGGACTTCAAGGTAGTTTGCCTAGTGCAACATAAACCCTCACTCTATCTCTTTAGGCCTTTGCACCTCGTGCAATATAAGCCCTAACTTATCTTATGATTCCGAGTTTGTCGTTTGGAATGACATAAATAATCCCATCTTTTAGGCTATTTACATAATCAGTGTTATGCAAATGCAAGCCCTACTTAATAAAATTAGTAGGATGAAATATCAAATAATTTATTTCTAATTGAAGCCAAACCATAGGATAGGTTGGGAGGGCTTCGTGGTTCGTCGTAGAATCTGTGACTTCCCCTATTATTCTTCATTTAGATTTTGAAAATGAAATGTTTCCCATTTGCACCATTCCCTATTGGCATTCCCCTACACATTACTTTGAAAATCCTATCTCTTGGAAGTCATGAAAAAAATAATTCCTGTTTTAAATCAAGAGTTTTCTTAAGCGACTTCGGTCATTTAAGATGTAATTAACTATAGGGTCTTGCCCTTATAGGAAACTTTAAGAACCCAGATAATTTAAACCCTAGCTAGTTACTTCATATTAGATAGAGGAATTTGTCGGTCAACATAAATGGTTCGCAGACTAAATGAATGTGATGGATTCTTTTGTTTATGTGATCATGCTTCACTGACAAGCAATGTATTTGTTCTTCGGGATAGATACATGACTTGCGGTGTAGTTCTTGATTATTTAAACTATTTCATGTATAAGAGTGGTTTGATTTCTTATTTTAAAAATTAAAATGATATTTTTACAAATTTTCTATATATATACATAAATTAAATCAAGCATAACACTTTAATGGACGATAGTTTCTGGTGACTCCGCTGGAGATTAGTTTCTCTCCATTAAGATCAGGAAAATTTATTTTTATATATTGGTAATGTGTTCAAGTCCCTCATGAACAAAATTACCATTCTTCCATTGACATACTTTACCCATTTCTTTCTTGGGAAAGTACGATCAACTCTCCTCGATTCCAGGACCGTCTGTTTAACCACCCTTAAACCGGGGGGGGGTTCAAGAGTCTTTAGGATTTTCTTCCTTTTGTGTGGGGTCAGACCCCAAATAGGTGTGTCGGTGAACAAGTTTCGCCAAAGCGATGTGCGTTGTGAAGGGTATTCTGGATGGGGTCCCGCACTTCACTTTCCATCTTTTATACCTCCCGGGTTTAATTTTTGTTATTGGCAAATCGAGCCAACTCTTCTCAAATCTTAAACTCCTTTTAACACTTGAAAATAAAATCTATGTTTCTTAAATCAATAATATGTTGTGAAAAATTTGAAAATAAAAAGATATAAAAAAATAAATACTTAAAAGCAAAATAAAATGAAATAAGGTGAAAATGAAAGTGTACCCAGTTCACAGAATAACCTCTGTTAATTCGTAGTGTTTGCACTATGATTAAAAGGTTTAGGCCTTCGCTAAGTTTTGGAAATTTTTTGAATCGAGAGTTACAATGTCAAACTCGATGCTCAAGTTCCCCTACAACTTGCCCAGCACCCGTGAGGCCCGTCTCGTTGCATCAAAGATTTAGTTTGGGAAACAAGAGCAGTATGCTATGTTTAATTTGAACTCTCACCAGGACTTCCCTTCTGTTAAGAAGGTGATGGTCACCTCCGCACTCATCAAGTCAGTCGTCTCTGTGCCCATGAGAGTCGTCACCTCTACTGCTACTAGTTTTGTCGTCACCGCGCCTACCTTTCCATCTGCTAAGGGGATGGAGATTCTGCATCAAGATTATGATGATGTTTTTCTCACTCCTACGTTAGTTTTTAAGGTTGGTGCTAGCTCTAGAGTTGCCCCACCAACTAGATCTCAAATAAAAAATCATAACCACAAGAACCTGAAAGCCATCAAGGCTCAAGTCGCGAGTATGCTAGTTATTGATGAGATTACTCAGCGGGTGGAACTCGGTGTATCAGAGACCACTCTACTCCTTCGATGGAGTAGGCTCCATCCAATAATGGATACTACTGGGATGAAAGCCTCCACAGGATTGCCACTACTCTGCTGCCGCCACATGGTAGTGACGAGGTGAGGGAGATGCCCACACCTGTCAATCTTAGTCCGTACCGTGTTCCAGAGGCTGGCCGATAAGGAATGATGTTCATTCGGTAAATTTCTCAAGAGAATGGGATGTGCAGTATCCCCAAAAATGAAGAATGAGATTCTAAGGAAAGAAAGCCCTGATCATCCAGTAAAAAAATTGTCTGAAGTACCATCAGCTCATGTTCTCGCTAGATTTCAATTTGGGAAACACGTTGGTACCACTATCAACGCTATGGATGCTACTACTATCATTCTGACACCTGCAGAACACAGATTGGTCAAGTCTCAGTTGGGTCTGAGAGTACCATCTGCTGAAGATCATAAGGAACTCTAAAAAAAGAATGGTAGGGAAGGATTATTTTCCTCTGTACATGGTCTACACCCTGGGGAGCACACTTATACTCTTCACTCTTATTTCCATACCGAGGCACTCAGTCTCAAGGTGCTGACTTTTAAGAGGAAAGCGTGGTTACCATAGGTTTCTGTACCAACATATTCTGAGAAGTCTGTGAAGTATGAGTCTGATATTTCCATTGCAACTACTGCCATTGCTTCTGAGTCAGTTGCAGAAAGAGGTGACAGTTAAGGGAAGCCTATAGATTTGAAGTTAATTAAATAGAAAACAATTTGAAAGCTCAGAGTGGATATTTCTGAACTAGTAAAAGAATGAGGATTGAACATCGATGACGAGGATTACTACCCGTCAGACTACATGGAGGTTAATGTTGTAAAATAGGGCCACGTCATCTGTGCGGAATGCTCCATCGTCTGAGGAGAACGCTGCAGAAGAACTTCAGAGGTCCATATTGTTAAGAGATGAGCAGATAAGTTGAATGAAAAAGAAGATAGAAGAGACGACTACTGCCATGACCGCCATGACTACAATGCATGGACAGTCAAACCAGTGGCATCTCCAGAGGTGAATCAACCTGAAATTGTGCATATTTCAGATGAAAGAAGAGAGGTCGCTTCTGCTAATGAAGTCGAGTCACCAAAGAAAGAGCTGATTTAGAGTCTACCGTAACAGGACATTAAACAGATGGTCGAAAAAAAAGTACGGGAGGCCTTAGCATAATCTAAATGAGGTGCATCAGTTTTAAAGGGTAGACCCTACCCGGAGGAGTCCAATGTTATGCCTTACCCTAAGGGTTTTGTGCCCCATACTTTCAATAAATTCGATGGGACCGAAAATCCTCGATAGGATAGCGCCCATTTTAGAGCTAGCTGCTGCAATACATGAGGAATAATGCTTTGTTATTCAAATAGTTTGCCAGCAGCCTTTCAGGGATCTCGTTTGATTGGTATGAAGAGTTGCCCAATGTCTCGATCAAGACTTTCACAGAAAATGGAAAGCATGTTTGTGAAGAGATTTGTCGGAGCACAATACCATGTCACCATAGGAGATCTCATAGTGGAATGACAAAAGCCTGACGAGACCCTAGTAGATTACATTTTGAGATGGAGGAACTTTGGCATGAAATGTGAGCCTCAGCTACAAGAACAACATGCGATCGAGATACTACTTAAGAGCATTCATGGTCCAGTGGCTTTCATAATTAATTAACTATTAAATCCTTTGAGACTTAGTAAAGCCAACAGTTTACAAGAAGAATTCGTACATATGGAGCCTGTAGAAAAGAAAGAGTTGAGGTCAACTGAAGCATATGAGAAGAAGTCTGGAGTATTGGCAATGATTGATAAGGGAAAACAGCTTATGAGGATTAAGACAAAAGAGCAATCACCACAGTACAGTCAGCCTTCATTGCAGTATGCTCAGCCTCTGCAATATGGCCAGTCTCGTCCTCAACAGTACAAGCAGCAACACAATCAATCGGGTCAGCAGTCTTTTCAACAAAGACCGTATAAGACAGACAGAAGATAGGGCCGACGATAGCAGCTCAGCTAAAAAGGAACTACTCCTTCAAAGATGAAGGCGTGTCAAAGATATTCTGGAATTTGATAATAAAACCAGAGTTCAAGTTGCCTGAGCCAAAGAAACCAGAAGAAGTCATGCTGAAGGATAAGCCCAACTACTGCCCGCACCACAAGTTGCTTGGACATACCATAGAGAATTGCTTCAGTTTTAGGGATTTGCTCGAGAGGAACTATAAAGATGGAAAAATAACAATACCGAAAGAATATTTAAAGGAACCTGAAAGAGGTTCTGTAAATATGATTTCGACCAAGCCATTCTACCCGATAGATCCATATGCATGTAGAGATGGATGGAGCACAATCTGGACAAAGTATCTAAGAAGATACTGAATCAGATACAGACCGCCTCGGAGTAAACCACTGCATAGAGTCTGCTACCTCCTAAGCCAAAGATAGAGATCGCATCAGAGAAATTGCTACAATGGAGGATCAATAAGAAGGAGATCATCGATGGAGTGAAGATTGAAAGCCCAAAGGATATGATGGGGGCTTCACTCGTTAGATTGGTTGTCTCAGATTTAGGGGAGAAATCTCTCATACTGCTAATTTTGTAGGTTTTCCTCTACACTTTTCTGGGTTCTTTTGATAATAACATTGATGATTTCAGCTACGTTTTAACTCTCTCTAGTGATGATGTAACCAATCATAACCAATCTAACCCCGATTTCGATTCCCAAAATGATCCTCAAATCATAGTAAGTATCAACGAAGGCATTGATGAAGATGAAGAAGAGATTAACAACACCAGCTATGATAGAGCAAAGAGCAAGGAACCAGTTCCTGAATATAAATGAACACCAATCACCATCGACGTAGATTGTTCAGATTCAGAATGAACACCAAAAGAGTTAGCTTCTACAACAAAAGAAGAAGAGATTGCAGAAGTGAATATAATGAGTGGAGACGTATTACCCCTAAGAACAAATCTGATGGAAAAACGAAAGCAAGTAGTTATTCGAGAAGAGCTGCCTTCTGTTGACCTCATTTTTGATGAGGTCTTCTCTTCTTCTTTTTAGTACTTAGGATCTAGCCTTAGGCTTTTCCTTTGACAATCTTAGAGGATTAGAATTGGGACCCACCACTTAGAAATTCAAACACCTCTTAACTCCCTGCAAACTCCACAAACTTGATTGTAGACCCCTAATCACCTAGAGGGTTGAAATCAAATGTCGAAGTTTAATGGATGAGTTCCTATAGGACTCTTTGGCCTTAGGACTGCCCTTGGTGGCCTGGTCTGGTGAAGGGCTGACTTACACACACTACACCTATACACTACACTTTCACACACCTCCTAAAATCACACCCATACCCAACTTGACCTCCTGACTCATGCAGGTGATTCACATGGATGGTCCTTAACCCCTAAGCCCTTGGCTAAGAGGGTTAGGAACAATATAGTGAATGCCTCAAATGAGTCCCTTCATGGCTCATCTAGGCTTGATATGACTTCATGGCTCAACCCAAAATGGTTCCATTCCACTTACATTTACCCAATCTTCAATTTTCTAAATTTTCAATTTTCTAAATTTTCAATTTTTGACCCCCGGGACCCTACACCCGCCTAGCATACCCAAAACCCTTGAAATTACCCAAAATTTTCAAAATAATCTCCAAATCACCCAAAATTCCTCAAGACCAATCCCAAACATTCCCACATTACTCAAATTGATCATTCATATCCAAAAATACCAAAAATTCCAAAAATACCTCCAATACCCTCAAAATACCCAAAATGCCCCTCTTGACCCAAAAATCCAAAAATTCAGAAAATTCCCAAAAAATTCCAGAAAATCCCAAATATTCTCAGTTTCAGTTTGTTCAACTACACCATAGGCCAATTTTGTCAATTTACCCTACTTTTGTCAAAACCCCCAATTTGACCCATTTTAACCCTAAGTGGACCCAATGTCAAACCAAACCTACCCAATTGACCCAAATTCTGGTCCAATTCAATTCTAAACTTCAATTCAACATTCCCAATACAAATCTAAACCAAATCCAAGTCCAATTTGATTGACATTTGGATCCAATTTCACTTTTGGCCTTAAAGCCCAATTTGGACCCATGACCCAAACCTAACCCAAACTCACCCAATTCAACTCCAATTAACCCCAAATCTTTTCCAAACCTCCCTTAACATTCCCACAAGAAAAACCTTAACATGATTTGCCCAAAATTTAGACCCAAACCCCACTCAAATTCAACCCACAGCTAAAAGGCCCAATTTTGATCTAAACCCAAACCTAACCCAAATAAGCCCAAACCCCAAAATCAAAACCCAACCAAGGCCAAAACCTCTTTGAAACACACCCATAAACATTTCTCAACATTTATTTTACATCAATTTCAACTCTAGCCCAACATTGGCCCAAGTTAGCCCAATTTGACCTATATTGGCCCATTCACCAAAGAAGCCCAAATTCAACCCAATTCAAACCCAAATCATTCCAAACTCATTTCAAATCACTCATGACACATCCATGAGCTAAACCCAACATTTTTTTGGCCAAATCCTTCACAAAATTCCCATCCATAAATTTATTTTCAAACCAAAAGCCCACCTTCTTAAACCTTCCTAAAAGCCCAAATTTCATGCTAAAGCCCATATGACAAATTCTTCTCATCATTCCATTAATTAAAATCAATCCCTAAGTTTGAAAATTCATCATGAAGCCATTCCAAAATAAGCCCCATACAAATTCCCATCAAAATACCAAAATTTTTCTTAAATTCAATTCCATGAAATTGACTTAACTTTTCCCAAGCCAAAGATGAGCCATGAAGCCATGCATGAGCCACATGGAAGCCATGAGAGCCTCTTTACATGTCACCATGCCATTTTGGGCAAAAGGAGGAGACTCTTTCCTTAATTCCTAAAGGTGATTAACCACTTCCATGACTCCACTAAACCATGCTTAAACTTAATTGTACTTGTATTGTGACTCGACCCCACTAATTAAGCCGATCCAAATCACTTTCTCCTCAGCTCTAAACCAAGCCTTGGGTGGTGCACCTAGCCCAAATGGATGGGTTGACCAATTTGAGCCAAAATGAGCCCTCTCCCATTCCATTCAAATCCAAGCCTTTTACACATGGCATTTGCCAATTGCCTACACTAAACCCAGTCACTGTCCCACTCGAACAAGATGATGACCGATGCTCGGCCGGCCACCACCAGGTCGCCGGAAAACACCACACCCGAGAGCTCACATGTGAGCCAACATTGGAATTCCACCTTCGTCGAGCCGCCCCATGCCCAATGGCCACCATGGCTGTTCTTCCCATGCCCAGAGCAGCTGATCCCAACCCTTAGCCATCCCTGTGAGGCTCTCCAGCCACCTCTATTTAAACCCGACCCCCTCACGGCCATGGAAGAGAGTTGCACAAACCTTGTCGAAACTCTGCCAAAATTGTTCCAAACCCTACTCCATACTTAGAGCAGTTGATCCCCAGTGTCAATTTGCCCTAATCCCCACTGACAGAATCCAATTTCTCAAATGAAATTTCACCCAAAACCAGGACACTTTGCCACAGTGAGCCAATCCTCAAATCGATCGGTCCTACACCTTCACTCGGACCAAGAGGAGAAGTTTCCCACCGAAAGCCCCATCTCCAGGCCACCCGGCTGCTCCAGCCTCCAAGCTTTGTGATCGGCCGTGGTCACTTTCATAGCTGAGCAATTCACCGGACCGGGAGACTTCATCCGGAGCTTGTTGGGATCCAATCGAAGGTGACACAACCCTCAGATCGAAGCCACACTTCTCTGAGCAAAGGTATGGCCTCACTCTTCTTCCCGAGCTTCTGAACATTCTCCATTTTTATTGAGTCAATTTCATGCCACAAAAACCGTATGGATGTGTTCGTCTTCTCAAGACGAATCCATAGAGCATAAGAACGTTCAATTTGGTCAAGTATCGAGTGAGATCTTAGGCCTAGAAGACGGACGGCTCTCGGGTGAGGACACTTGGGGATGATGAACGAATTTCGTTCATTTAATACACGCGCGGACGGACGGCCAGGATCACGCCGGATGAGGGGACCGAACGACACAGCGGGCCCCTGGAGCGCTGAGTCGGATGGCGGCGTCGAATTAGAGAGCGACACGTGTGCGTTCGGAGCTGCCGAGGTTGACGCGGCGTCGCGTGGATAAATAGAAAATTAGGGTATTTTCTGATTTATTTAATTCCTTAAACTTCAAAAATCCATAACTTTGTGTAGAAAAATTAGAAAAATAAAATAAAAATACCCTCTTGCTCAGTGAACAGAGGAGAATAATGTGGAAAAGAAATCATTTAATTTCATCAAGTATTTTATTTTTAATGATTTATTTCCCCTCTGAATTGTTTTAATTCTCTATGCATGTAGGAAATTCACCATGGCATGAGACCATAGGGCTTTTGAAGCCTCTGAATTTAGGAACATTTCCTGAATTTTCCAAAGTTAGAAGCCATCCCTATGAAAAGTTATTGATTTTTCAAATTCATGTTGCTGTTTTGAGTATTTTAAATCCAATAATTAGCATGTTGTGAAATAAATTCTAGGAAAATTTGGTGGTGTTTCTTATGACCAGAGGACCCTAGGAAAAATAGGTTTTGAATTAGTTCATTTAAAATAACCCTAATTGGCTTAAACACCCAAAATAGCTCCTTAATTAATTAGAGTTAACCATACATAAAATTGACTTGAAATCAATTCTCCACTGACCTTTAGGGTCAGAGGAACCCACCATAAAAATTTGAAGTCAATTGGGCTTGGTTAACCCTACTAAATGGGTTGATTAAGCCATTTAGCCAATTTAATTTTCAAAAATTCATAACTTTCAAAATACTTTTCAAAAATTCACCAAATTGGTTTTGGAGCCTCTCTGATATTAGGGGAATTTAAGAAAATTAAAATTTCAATTTTCTAAAAAAGTTGATTTTTTGTATTATTTTAATATTTTAATAATTAAAAAATAATAAAAATCACAAAAATAATAAAATTCACCAAAATGTCACATTTTGAATTCTAATCACTTAGGAACAAACCCCATATTTTTCTTAGGTCTATTTGATGAGATATTAAATTTTAAAGCCCTAAGGTAATTTTAAAATTAAAAAATGTATTTTTTAGTATTTCCACTAAAATAATTCTAATAAATCAAATAAAAATTAGAAAATTGTAAAATTTGATTCTCTGATTTCCTTGATATCAGACAGATTTTTGAAAAATATAAAATTCATTTTTCAACCTTTATTTTATTTTTAAATTAATTAATACTCCAAAACTTAAAATAATTATAATAAAAATAATATAATTCAAAAAATCACCAAAATTTTTCCAAGTGGTCCTCTGGTCATTAGGAATGTCCCATAATTTTCTTAAGGACAGAAACTTTCCCTTGGTCATATTATTAAATTTTCCTTGGAAATCTCTATTTTCCACCAAAAATAATTACATAAATAAATTAAATACAGAAAAATCACATTTTCTCATCTCATGTCTTTATTGACATATGTGTGAAGTCACATAAAAATTTCAAGTTCATTTAAGCTCAATTTAGTGAGTTATGAAATTATTAAGCTTGAAGGGCAAAATGGTAATTAAAAAATTTCAACCCTTAATTAAAACTTTAGGTTTAATAAAATTAACAAATAAAATATTTGATCTTAATCTGATTTGGATGATTGAAATTCAAATAAATAAAGGGTAGAAACTTATTAAACAATTTAAAAATAATTAAAATGAACTTTAATCGAATAATCGATTAAATTTGGAAGAATAATAAAATCGGAATTATTAAATAGGGATATTATTAGGAAGAGATTTGTTCTTTAATTTAAAAATCCCTAAATTAATCATCTCAATAATATTTAATCTCCAATTAAAATGATAATTCAAATTTAAGTTTTAAAATGTTAAAGGACTTAATCATTAAAATTAAATTAAAAAGTTAAATTATTAAACCCTTTTAAAATTTCAATTAAATTAAAATTAAAAATAAAATTAAATTAAAATTAAATTGAATTAAATTAAATTAAATTTAAACAAATTAAAATTAAAATTAAAACAAATAAATTAAATTAAATTAAATTAAACAAATTAAATTGAATTGAATTAAATATAATTATAATTAAATTAAATTAATTAAATAAAATAAAAAAATAATAAATAATTAAATTAAATTAAATTAAATTAAAATTAAATTAAATTAAATTAAATTAAATTAAATTAAATTAAATTAAAATTAAATCATATTAAATTAAATTAAATTAAATTAAAATTGAAGCTAAACCAAATCAAATTGAATTAAAGTTAGATTAAATCGAATTGAATCACCTAAGACATAAAGAAATTAAATATAAAGCAACTTGAACACTATTCCAAATTTAAACCCGTCAACTGAAATTAAACTAAATCACAAACCATTTGAACACTATTTGCCCTCGAAAACTTTTATTGTCATAACTCCTAAACAGAACGTTAAATGAAGTGTTACTTCACTTATAGGATATTCAAATGTCCTAGTTCACTGAGCAAGATAACAACAAAACTTGAATTCTCGGACGATTACTTCACCTGATTGATTAAATCCATTTGGACTTAAAACAATCCCATCAATATTGAAAAGATGTTTAAGATTCTTCTTAAGCACTTCCTCAATATGATAGGATATTTATAAGAACAATTGAACTTAATTATTCTTTGATGAAGAAAATCGTCCTCAAACCAAAACACAAGAACCTAGACGCCATAGGAAATGACTAGCTATAGGATTAGAAATTTGGTAGAAAACCATAACCTTTCCCTTAGCTTTACCTAGAAACTTGCTTAAATATTCTAAATTGTGTTTAAGTGCAGCTTGGGATGACGGGAAGACCCTCCAGGTACGCTTTTATTTTATTGCAATCCACTTTATTGCAATTTACTTAATCGCATCGCACTTACTTTTCTTGCATGATAAACAACTGTTGCATGAAAACCCACACCTTTAGGATAGTCCCTGAAACTGAAACCAAAACTAAATTAAAAGTCATTGCAAGATAAAATTCACCGCCACAACATTTTAAAATATAAAACAACCGAAAATTTAATCTCAAACGAACACAAAACTACAATTACAACTAAATTAAAACGTCCCGTTGGATGATCGGGAATACCTCGGATGATGTAACCTACGTGTTGCTAACGGGATTTCCCACGGTTTAAATGAAAGTGTGGAACTCATTCAGTTGAGTTTAGCAAATTCATCTGGACTAAGTGAATCCGATAAAAATAACGATGCCGGAAGGATGGAACCGTGGGATCTTAACCGGTGTTGTTATAATCAACTTTAAGATTTGTTTCAATTAAAACATAAAAAAAACACTTGGAAATTAAGATTTTCTCTAAACCAAAACACTTCTCTCATCTCTTGATTTATGACTTCTAAAACTAAACCCCTGCAACAACGAGGAGCTCGGAGCATGGTGGGCAGCACGGCCATTGTCATCAGCAAAACTGAAATCTACATCAGCAAAATTTTCCTTAGAATTAAATAACCAAGCCATAGGACATCGAGGTAGTTTGCCTAGTGCAACATAAATCCTCAACCTTTTGTTAGGCATTTGCATCGCAAATTAAGCCCTAACCGGTCTTAGGATTCCGAGGTAGTTGTTTGGTACGACATAAACCCTTACATCCTCCAGGCTATTCGTATGATTTTATCGTACAAATATAAGTCCTAATTAATTAAAATTGGCAAGATCAAAACATTAAATGAACATTAGGACTTTCCTAAATTCAAGCCAAACAATAGGATAGTCGGGAAATTACCGAAGTTCACTTCGAATCTGTGATTTCTCGTACCTTTCTTCCTTTGAATTCCCAAAACAAAATGTTCCAAACTTGATTCATTCCCTATTGAAATTCCAAAATTTAATCCTTTGAAAACTTAAACTTTGAAATTCTTGAGAGCAGAATTATTGATTATTATCAAGAGTTTTCTTAGGTGATTCACGTAACTTAAGATGTAATTAACTATAGGGGCTTGCCCTTATAGGGAATTTTAAAGAACCTGAGTAATATAAACCTCGTTTAATGTTTTCATATTAAGCAGGGGAACTTGTCGGCACATAAAATTGGTTCGCAGACCAAACAGATGTCACAAATCTTTTAGTTTATTTAATCGAGCCCTATCATCAAGCAGTGTGTCTATTCTTCGGGGTAGATACACGGTTTGTGATGCGGTGCTCGTTTATATAAACTATTTGGGATGTGAAATCAGTTTGATTTCATATCTTAAAATTTTCAAATTTAAAATTATTTTCAAAATCAAATACTACTTTTCAAATTATTTATTTAAATTAAATTAAAAATTCGCCGAAAACTTCTGTTAGGCGACCCCCTTTTCAAAATAAAATACACCGACCTAAAAAATATGCCGACAACTTCTGGCGACTCCGCTGGGGAAAATTACTTTCTCCATTTTTAATCAGACAATTCTGCTTTCAAAAATCGGTAGTGTATCTATGTCCCTAATGGATCAAGCTACCCTTCTTTCCATTGGAATACTATGTTCATTTCTACCTTGAACAAGTATAGCCAACATTCTCTCGGATTTAGGAGCCACTGTTTAGACACCCCTAAACGAGAGGTTTCGAGATCCTTTTACCTCATTTCGAGGTGGGGTGGACCCCAACGGGTGTTAGTTTAGGAGTGATCCTTCGAGTCGAGAAGTCTTGCATAAGACTTTCTTTTCCTTTCCAACTCTGAATCGGGTTCATTACCTTCTTTACACCTTTGAACATTCCGTTCTAAATAAACAAAGCCTCTAATGAATGACTCTTTTAACAAATAACTCCTTCTTATAAATACATGAAGAAGAATGTGTTCGGACTCTTTTCGATTCCTTTCTTTTTGTCCTGATGAGAAGAAGCATAACTTGGGACTGATAATCAGGATCTACCCTGCAGAAATGGAAGCCCCAAAGCTGATTTTCTCCTTCACCAATGGACTGGACTTCGCTGTTTACAAGGATGAGCTGCCCGACAATGGGATCATCCGGTTTGGACAAGGATTCGAGAACACAAATGTCAAGATCACCGACGTTACCCTTTTCGCGCTGACAAACAAAGTATCTGAAACTGAGAAGTCGTTGATCGAGTTCAACCTTAGGTCAACTCAAGAGTTTCCTCCCCTACAAAAGATTCCAACTGAGAGGAGTACCGTTGTCCACGAAGGACCGTTGTTGCTACCCCCATCGGTCTAGTTGTCTCCGCACCTACCCCGACTTCTACCAAATTAAAGGGGAAGGAAATCCGGAACTATGGTGAACTCCGTTACCGTGGAGGGTACAAACCTTCCTGTGAGACCTTCTGTTTTTAAAATCGAGTCCAGCTCGAGAATTCTATCACTAACACGAACCCAAAGAAGGAACAGAAGTAGAAGGATCGCTAGAGAAGCCAGAGCTGCTGAAGTTGCTTTCCTGGAGGAAATCCTAGAACTGCCTGAGTATACGCCGCTACCTGAATACATACCACTTTTGGGAGGAAGTAGGTTCCATCCCCTCTCCGCCGCGGAGGATGAAGAAAATGTTCACAAGATTGCTGCCGCATTGCCTCAGCCCGCATATTACAACGATAGCCGCAAGAAAAGGACTAGAACTATGCCATTTGCTCGACTGCAAACTTTGATAGAGAAGTTAGCAAAGAAGGAAAAGTGCCTTGTATCAGAAATTTTAAGAAGAATAGGGCGGGTGCCGACCAAATCCCGTCTTGGGCCGCGAGTAGAACCCGCCATCGTTACTGAAAAGCCAAATAAAAGGATGAAGGCTAGTCCGCCCGTCGTTGTTTCGTGGTTACGGATTAGGGACGATACCACCTTCCAAAGCATTTGGCCGACGGCACCATCCGGTCCTGGACCTTCCGTCGCTAAAAGGATGGTATGGCGTCCAACTACTGGACAATTAAGATTGAAACAACAACCTGAGAAGGAAAGTCTCGTCAGGAGACTTGAATCCGAAGAAAGTGCTACTGCGGTAAAGGGGACTCATGAGAAGGGAACCCGACAGCTATCATACGACAACTGCAAGGATGCGCAAAAAGGACCGCTAGAGGATGCTATGGAAAAGTTGAGGACTGATATCCGACGATTAGCAAAAGAAAGAGAAGAGAATTCGGAGATGAGATTGATTCGTCGGAATTCATGGATGACGAGTATGCAGAAATTAACATGGTCGAAACACGAGCTTCGTCAGCTTCACAAGGTGCTCCTGCAGCCGCAGAAAGAGAGGAGCCGGAAGTAATGAGGAGGCAGCTTCAAGAGAAGGATGACACGATTGCCCAAATGGCAAAAAGGATGGAAGAGATGGATGTAGCCCTAGCCACTCTCCAGAGTCAAGTTCAACCCCAAAGAGAGAGACCCCCAGAAGTCATTCACATTGTAGACGGAGGAAAGGAGATTACGTCCGTCAACGGGGATGATCAATTAAAGAAGGATGCGACACAAAGCATGATTCCAGAAAAGGATATCAAGAGCTTGGTGGAACAGCAGGTGCGAGAAGCCTTAGCACAGTCAAAGAGCGGGACATCCATTCGGACGGGTAGACCTTACCCTGAAGAATTCGACGCTGTCCAATACCCGAAAGGATTCATACCACCTCTGTTCAAGACCTTTGATGGAACCGGGAACCCCCGACAGCATGTTGCACACTTTCGTGCCAGTTGTTGCAATGCCGGCGGAAGTGATGCATTACTCTTCGGACAATTTGTTAGCGACTCGTCGTGGATCGCCTTTGATTGGTATGCAGAATTACCGAATGGTTCGGTGAAGACATTTTTAGAACTAGAGAACCTCTTCATCAAGCGATTTGCCGGAGCTCAGCACCACATCACTATAGGTGATTTAGTGGTAGAGAAGCAGAAGCCGAATGAAACTTTGGTGGATTACATACTTCGATGGAGGAACCTAAGTATGATGTGTGAACCACAACTACAAGAACAGCATGCAGTCGGCATCTTACTTAAGAGCATTCACGGCCCGATAGCACTTCTCCTCAAGGGATTTACTATTAAGACTTTCGAGAAGCTGTTAAGCAAGGCCGGAAGCTTGCAAGAGGAGGCAAAGCAATTAAGTTTCACCGACAAGACAGACAAACAGAAGCCCGTGAAAACTTTTGAAAAGAAGTCCGGGATCGTTGCAGCAGTCGACAAAGGCAAGCAACCGATACAAATATCGTTAGAACGGCCACAACAACCTCAACAGAATTACCAACAACCCCGACCCAGCTATCAATCATCTCAACAGTATGAACAACCGCCTCGTCCGCAACGTACGTTAAGGGAGCTTCTGAGCAGGGAGTATCCGTTCAAGAATGAGGCGATGCTTGAAAATGTTCCGCAGTCTGATGAAGACTCCAGATTTCCAACTGCCAGAGCCTAAGAGACTAGAAGAAGTCGACAAGAAAGGAGATCCCAACTTTTGCCCTTACCACCGGATGCTTGGACACAAGATAGAAGATTGTATTACCTTCAAAAGTTGGCTCAACGACAACCTTAGGAAAGGGAATATAACGATCCCTAAGGAGTACATGAAGGAACCCCAGAAAGGAGGTTCCGTCAATGTTGTCTCGACTGATCTCATTATTCTGATAGATCCCTATGCGATTGATGATGGATGGACTACCGCTTGGACAAGGTCTTCGAAAAATATTTTGGATCACATCCAAACTGCTTCGGTGCGAGCCTCAATTCAAAGTTCGAAACCTGTCAAGTCGGTACTATCACTTGCGATAGAAGAACCACCTCAACAGGAGACGATTGAAGAGAAGAAGAAAATTGATGAAGAAGAGAAGACCGAGGCTCCTAAGGCTAGGCTAGGGATCCGCTTATCCTAGGATAGTTGTTTCCGATTCGGGGGAGAAATCCCTCGAACCTCGACTTGTATGATTATCTGCTCACTCCGGTGGGATCTTATAATGATAAGGGTTATGGCGTTGGCTACGTTTTGACTGTCTCTAATGATTACGTAACTAGCGACAATCCGGACATCGATTTCGATACCAATGACAATTCTCAAATCATACACAATCTCGACGATCACGATGACGAAGAAGACATCCATCGAGGAGGCTACGAGAGTTCAACAAGCAACGAATCTATCTGCGAAGTTTCGAGGAACTCCAGTCACAATAGAGTTAGAGCCTTCGGACTCGAAGCTAATCCGGAAGAACTCGTCATTCCGATTCGGAAGAAACACCAACAAGCTCAACACTAGATTCGAAGAAATTACGAAGTTAACTTAAGAAGTGGAAGAGTTCTAACTCCGAGAATGGGTCCAAAGGACAAAGGAAAGCAGGTGGTTGTTCAAGAAGAACCAGCCCCGGCAGAAGAAATACCCATTTGAGAAGAAATCGTGACACATGAAAATAAAGTGGACTACAACGTGCTAGCCCATCTTAGGAAACTACCGGCCAAACTGAGCATCTACGACGCTCTCATCTTATCAAAGAAGATGAGAGAAGCTCTGATCAAGGCCTTACTTGATCCGGAAATTTGCTTAGCTCGCCGGAGATTCCTTAGATGAGATTTGCTAGTTAAAGGAACAGCGAGGTGTTACCTTCACGGACAATGATCTACTACTTGGGACAACAGATCATAACCGACCGTTGTACATTTCAGTTACAATTGGAAAGTTTACACTCTCCAGAGTATTGGTGGATCCAGGAGCATCAATCAATATAATGAGTCTTTGAACACTAGCATATTTGGAAATTGATGCTCACGAGCTCGAAGCAGACAAAATGTTATTAAGAGGATTCAACCGAGAAAGGAGAAAGAGCCCTCGGATCAATAACACTACTAATGAAGACCGGTGACTTAGCAAAGACAACCGCAAAATTTCACATAATTGATTCGGAAACGTCGTTCAACGCTCTCTGGGCCGACCATGGATACATGAAAACGGGATGGTACCATCATCTCTACATCGTTGCATCAAATACTACGATGGAGGAGAACGAGTGCATCAAAGGTGACTTACAACCATTTCCGTACATGAAATTGGAATCCATGAAGATGCAGCTTATTATGCACCTCCGAAGAAAACAATCTTCTCCAGAGATACCATAACGAATAAAGCAAAAGAAGTTCGGGACAACTAAGAACACCGAAGTTCTAGTCCAACGATCACTCACCACTCCCTTACGGCGAGATGGTGAAGGTTTCTCCACGACTCGCATCCGAGGTCGAGGCCGGGGACGAGGTCGTGGTAGAGACGTTAGGATAGTTGGACAGAGGAAACCAGCCATCAATGTTGATTGGGAAGACAGTTTTGAAGAAGGAAAAGAGTTCAAGCAAGAAGCAGCGACAATAAGTCGAAAGAAGCCGCAATTCAAAATCTCTCTCGAAGATGAAAAGAATGAAGAATACAAATCAATGTACGAGAACATTAACCACTATGTACATAGCGGCGGTGCAAAGCTCATCAAATTCTACCGTGGTGCTTCTTCCTCCAAAACTGAAAATAATGTACAATTTGAAGATGTCACTTCATCAGAATTAATGGAATTACCTTTTGAGTGGTACTCTCCCTGTATTCAAAATTTAGTTCAGCGTGGTTTCTTACCTCGACAATGGACAAAAGGTCAATCACAACATTTTGAAAAATTATGGAATAACTTCGGTCTTCCACCCAATTCAAAGCATGGTCTCGAGTCGGCACGGTAGGATCGATTGACGATACTGAATTTTGCTCAGTTGTCACTTGCGAGTCTAATGAAAACTGCATGAAAGCTACAGAAGAACTTGAAGATTTACAAATTGGAGACGCTCCACCAGAATTCGAAGAAGAGATCAAATCTACATTAGATGAGTTAACGGAAGTTAACTTAGGTACTAGCGAAGAGCCTAGACCTACCTTTGTTAGCTCCTTACTCAATAAAGAAGACTCCGAAGAAATAATCAAGTTATTATTGGAATTTAAAGACTGTTTTGCTTGGAGCTACGATGAGATGCCGGGATTAGCTCCGGAGGTCGCGATCCATAAGCTAGGAGTAGATCCTACCTCGTCCCATTCGAACGAGGCCCCGAGAAGAATGCGTCTAGAAATAGAACAAGTCATCGGCGAAGTTAAAAAGCTAATAGACGCTAAATTTTTCCATGAAGAACAATACCGAGCTTGGCTAGCTAATGTGGTACCGATCGAGAAGAAGAATGGTCGGATCGGAATTTGTGTGGACTTCGAGAGATTTAAACGAGGCATGTCCAAAGGATGAATTCCCTCTGCTGATCCCGGAACTAATGATCGACATTGCTTCAACACATGAAATATTCTCATTCATGGATGGATCTTCGAGGATACAACCGGATAAAAATGGCTCCGAAAGATGAAAAGCTTACGGCATTCGAACGCCGATTGGAGTATATTGCTACACGGTAATGCCATTCGGACGAAGAACGCGAGAGCAACCTACCAGAGAGCAATGATAAAATTTTTTGATGATCTCATCCACAATCAAGTCGAGTGCTACGTGGATGATGTGGTCATCAAAAGCAAAGTAAAGGAAAACCACCTGTATGATTTGAGAATTGTTTTCGAACGATTAAGACAATTTAACCTTAAGATGAATCCCTTAAAATGCGCCTTCGGCATCACCTCCGGGAAATTCTTAGGATTCGTTGTCCGACATCGTGGAATTGAAATCGACACTGGAAAAGATTAAAGCTATCTTAGAAATGCCACCTCCCAAAACCTTAAAACAACTACGATCTTTTCGAGGAAGTTGGCATATCTTCGACGCTTTATCTCGAACTTGTTAGCTAGGTGTCGGCCTTTCTCGGCATTAGTTAAAAAGGACGCCAAATTTATTTGGGAAGAGAAATGCCGAGAGGGCTTTCGAGGACATTAAACAATATTTAATGACACCTCTTGTCTTAGCGACCCCGGTCTCGGGTAGACAGCGATGCTTTATACCGCGGCTTTAGACGACTCTCTCGGAGCCTCGTTAGCTTGAGTCGATGATGAGAGTAAAGAAAATGCTTATTTACTACCTAAGCCATCATCTACTTCCGACGGAAATAAGGTATCCCGCAATTGAAAAGCCTTGTTTGGCCACGATCTTCGCCGCTCAAAAGCTCGGGCACTACATGCTTTCTCATAAGGTCAACTGATCTCGAAATTTAATCCGTTGCTGATACTTGATGACTCGTCCGACGCTTTCGAGCGGACTTGCTAGATGGTCGATGATATTATTGCAATTTGATATAACTTTTGTGCCTCTTCGTGCCATAAAGGGACAAGTCTTAGCGAGACTTCCCCGCAGCACACCCTTTGCGGCGAATCTCCTCTCGATGACGATCGCGGATGAACAAATAATGAGCACGGAAGACCACGATGATTGACGTTGGGAATTATATTTTGACGGAGCATCTTCGGCACACAAAGACGAAAAATCGCAAGTGATAGTGCCCGAGTAAGGCGAGGAATCGGATTAATCTTTATAACACCGGAGCGGGGGATGTTAAGATACTCCTACCACTTGACGAGCCATGTACTGAAACAATGAAGCAGAATACGAAGCCCTCATAACGGGATCTGGAATTAACTATTCAAATGGGGATAACAAACATCAACATCTACGGGGATTCACAGTTAATCATTCGACGGATCGACGGACGATGCGAATTTTAAAATCGAGACTCGACGATACTTCCAGGTATGCGCATACGAGTTGTTGGAGCAGATTCCGAATGTGACGATCTACTGAGATTCCCGGGAAAGAAAACGCTTTAGCGGATGCGTTAGCCCGTCTCGCAAAAGAATTTGCTTGTTTGCAAGATGAGTCGATAGAAGTGTCGGTTCACGGACGTCGAGTCCTATCACGGCTCGACATAGACACAATATACAAATCGGAAAAAGAAGAAGAATCGGTTACGACGGTGACGGAAAACACGGAAGATTGGCGACGGCCATTAATGACTACACCGCGAATAGGAAAACTACCGGATAATAGGTCGCTAGCCCATCGGATCAAGAAAAGAACTCTCGTCCTACGCATTAATAAACAACATGTTATACGGGAAGGTCTTTCGATCAAATGTGGTTAAGGTGCCTAAGCGGGTCCGAGGCCCGTGAAATTGTTAAAGAGGTGCATTCGGGACTACGTGGCGCTCACCGGTCGGGTCGAAGATGGAAATGAAAATTAAAAGACAAGGGCTACTACGGCCCTCGATGATGACCGATCGCATGAAAATCGCCGAGAGGCTGTCATCGATGCCGAGTGCACGGAGTGGTTCTACACCAACCTCCAAATGTCTTGCATCCAGACAATTGCGTCGTGGCCGTTTGAATGTTGGGGCACGGATATAGTGGGTCGAATAGAACCACCATCTTCGAAAGGACATCGCTTCATTCTTGCGACTACTGATTACTTTTCTAAGTGGGCGAGGCGGTTCCACTCGGAGAAGTGAAAGCACACCACAAGCTACGGTTTTCAAGAACCAAGTTGTCTGCCGGTTTCGGAGTGCCGCGCGAGATCATCTCGGATAATGGGTCGGCATTCGAAGCACACAAAGCAACAATTTTGTCGGGAGACATGGAATCGGTCGGCGGTATTCAACGATTTACTACCCAAGAGCAAACGGCTCGGCTAAGGCTTTTAATAAAACTCTCGTTCAAATCTTAAAGAAAACCTTGGACGATAATAAGAGAAATTGGCACGAGAAGTTATTGGAAGCCTTATGGGCACTGCAGACAACCTTCGAACTCCTACTCGAAGCTACACCTTACGCTCCGGTTTATGGGTCCAGGCGGTATGTACCCTTAGAGGTCCGGCTTCCTTCACTCGGAATTGCGGTTACGAAACAAAATCACGACGAAGAGAATGCTAAATTACGAGCTAGAAGAATTGGAAAGCACGGAAGGAAAAGACTTGTAGCACGACAGAATTTAGAATTATACTAAGCTAAGATGGTTCGAGCCCACGACAGATCGGGTCCGCGCGAGAACCTTGAAGTTGGTGACTTAGTTCTCGTTCTCGAGAGACCTATCCTTGCACACCGCAAGATGGGAGGAAAATTTGAACCCACTTGGGAAGGGCCGTTTGTGGTTGAAGCGGTATACTCGGGAGGCTCCTACCGGGCTAGTGAATTGCCGGGGAGAACGACATATGCTTCGATCGATGGACGATACTTGAAGAAGTATTACGCTTGCTCGATGTTTCGAAGGAATGAATTCTTCATCCTTAGAAGCACGGGCGAAGTAATTACTTATGATTGGGTCCGAACCCAAAAATAATAAAAAATGTGCTAAAATAAATAAAATCATGATAATAAAATTTTCCTTGTTTTCTCTTCAAAATCAAAATCTCTTTCCTGATATTTTCCCACTTCATTCCTGTTAAATTTAAAAATATAAAAGTTATATAAAAAAATGTCTTTAATAAACATTTTCTTAATGTTCTTATTCTTAGTACAGCCCCTGATCCTTTTCCTTGTCTTTTCGTAGGGAAATGTCGAACGGGCGGTTGGTCTCGAACTTTAGAAATGGCGTAAGCCTTGCACTCGACGAAAAGAGGGTGAAAGATGGAGCGATAATCGAGATTGACTCGGACTTCGCACCGGCGAGCCTACGAGTACGAGGAAAGTGACCGGGTCCCGGTTGACCGAGAGGAACCGGTCGGACGATAATGAAAGTGGGTGGCCCGAGCCACCAATCCAAGACGACGAAAAGGAAAACAAGCACCGAAGAAGACAAGAAAATCAAGTACGTAGTCGCTACAGGCAGAGGGCGGGCTTGTCGGCGCCGCGCCACGGAGATTCGGGAAGTACGAAGAGCTACTCTCACGACAACTCAACGAAGAAATAAAAATCGCCGTATCCGCAAGATGTTAACTAAATTAGCCGCGGACCGGCGCGACGAGGTCTGTTGCTACTGCCGATACATACACTTCGAGGATACCGGTTCACCGGTACTGAAGGAAGGAGACCGGCTCCTAGGATAACGAAGAAACCGGGGAAATCTCAAGAAGATCGAAGAAAGAAGGCTACCACGCTACCGGATAGAACCACCGGCAATGCATAACCTTGTTGCGGAAGCAACCCGGAGGATGTCCCGACGGACACCATCCCCGAGGAGCCGAGGTATGCGGAGGAGAACGTGAAGGGATTGAGCCATATATCCCACAATACGTCACCAGGCCTCGCTATTTGCAGATTATTCCAGAATACGAGCTAGAAAGAATGCAGAATGTCGAAAAGAAAACTTTTGAATACTTTGAAAGAATCAGAGGCAGGAGGATCAATATACTAGAAGGCCTCGAGCTATATACAGACGTGTACTCAGAATACGAGCAAAAACAAATCGTGGACTGCATCCGGGATTTAAAAAGAATGGGCCGAGCGGGCCGCCTAAGAGAAAACACTTACTCAGAACCCCGGAGATGGATGCCAGGGAAAGGGAGAATTACAATACAATGTGGATACTGCTACAACTTCACGGAGGACAGGAAAGGAAACCCACCGGGAATACTCCGTCATGGCCAGGTGGATCCAATGCCATTGGTCATCAAAAGAATGGTAAAAAGATTGATAACATGGAGGGTACTGCCAGCAGATTGCATACCCAACAGCTGCATTATTAACATTTACAAGAAGGGTGACTGCATACCCCCGCACATAGACCACCATGACTTTGTCAGACTCTTTTGCACAATTTCTTTTCTGAACGAGTGTAATATCATGTTCGGATCTGACCTCCGGATAGCAGGCCCAGGTGAGTTCCGAGGGCCAGTAAAGATACCATTACCGGTAGGTTCCATCATGATACTAAAGGGAAACGGAGCAGATGTCGCTAAACATTGCATACGGGAGTACCAGTGAAGCGGATCTCGGTTACTTTTAGAAGGATGGACGACGAGAAGACACCTTACCACTTCCAGCCAGATCCGGAGCTAGAGAGCCTCCGGACTTACGAGCTGTGAGTTACATGGAAAATATCACACCTCCAACGTACATCCATACGACATCCTTGCCAAGGATGGCTTGGAAGGTGATGTTATTGACCATGTACCTCGCTATTCAGACATGGATTTTTGACAGATACCTTTTTGGATGGATCGACGAAGATCATACATAGTCCATTTTGAGTCTACATGGATTGTATGAGATGTATTCCAGATCGAGTTGTATGATGTATCTTCAACATGATTGGAATGAAAGTGACCATGTCACAACCTCTTTTGTGCAAATTGACTGGGAAACGCCATTAAAGTTAAATGAACTTCAAACAAAGAACAGAAAAGAAATAAAAAAAGAATAAAAGAAAACTTTCCTTAAAAATCTAAAAATGGTGAACACCAAATTCACATGAACATTAAATAAACGATAAAATAAATTTGAATCGTTAAAGGACAAACAAAATGAGCACAAGTTCTGAATCAAATTTCAAATTCAATCTTTCCAAATTCCAAATCCAATCTTAATCAAATTTCAAATTCAATCTTTCCAAATTTCAAATCAAATTTCAATCAAATTCAAATTCAACCTTCCAAATTTCAAATCCAATCTCAATTAAATTCAAATTCAATCTTTCCAAATTTCAAATCAAATTTCAATCAGATTCAAACTCAACATTCTAAATCTGAAATCCAATACGTTCTACCCTCTCCCTTGTCTGGGATGGAAGCGATCAATTCCATTGACACGGAGCCATGAGGTTTTCGATTCGGATCTGATGGTGAGGAATTGTATCCAATCCAAACCAGCAACTTTCGATCAACTCTTTTGAATGGGATATGTAGCATCTACATATTCCCTCCTAATCTATTTCCTTCCATGAAAGTCTTTTACAACTTTCATGGAATTCTCGAAACACCAAAATTCCACACTTTTCAAATCAACACTACAAATCTTTGCAAAGTCAATGACTATTCAAATTCAAACCTTTTGGGTTGAGGATTTTACATCCGAAACTGCATTGCTTTAGGATCCTTTTCCTATCGCAATGAAATACATCAAATTCAAACTTTTGGGGTTGAGGATTTTACATCCGAGACTGCATTGCTTTAGGATTCTTTCCCTATTGCAATGAAATACATCAAATTCAAACTTTTGGGGTTGAGGATTTTACATCCAGAGACTGCATTGCTTTAGGATTCTTTCCTATTGCAATGAAATACATCAAATTCAAACTTTTGGAGTTGAGGATTTTACATCCGAGACTGCATTGCTTTAGGATTCTTTCCCTATTGCAATGAAATACATCAAATTCAAACTTTTGGAGTTGAGTATTTTACATCCGAAACTGCATTGCTTTAGGATTCCTTCCCTATTGCAATGAAATACATCAAATTCAAACTTTTGGAGTTGAGGATTTTACATCTGAAACTGCATTGCTTTAGGATTATTTCCCTATTGCAATGAAATACATCCAAATCAAACTTTTGGGGTTGAGGATTTTACATCCAAAACTGCATTGCTTTAGGATTCTTTCCCTATTGCGATTCTTTCCCTATTGCCCCACCAACTAGATCTCAAATAAGGAATCGTAACCACAAGAACCTGAAAGCCATCAAGGCTCAAGTCGCGAGTATGCTAGTTATTGATGAGATTACTCAGCGGGAGGAACTCGGTGTATCAGAGACCACTCTACTCCTTCGATGGAGTAGGCTCCATCCAATAATGGATACTATCGGGATGAAAGCCTCCACAGGATTGCCACTACTCTGCTGCCGCCACATGGTAGTGACGAGGTGAGGGAGATGCCCACACCTGTCAATCTTAGTCCGTACCGTGTTCCAGAGGCTGGCCGATAAGGAATGATGTTCATTCGGTAAATTTCTCAAGAGAATGGGATGTGCAGTATCCCCAAAAATGAAGAATGAGATTCTAAGGAAAGAAAGCCCTGATCATCCAGTAAAAAAATTGTCTGAAGTACCATCAGCTCATGTTCTCGCTAGATTTCAATTTGGGAAACACGTTGGTACCACTATCAACGCTATGGATGCTACTACTATCATTCTGACACCTGCAGAACACAGATTGGTCAAGTCTCAGTTGGGTCTGAGAGTACCATCTGCTGAAGATCATAAGGAACTCTAAAAAAAGAATGGTAGGGAAGGATTATTTTCCTCTCGTACATGGTCTACACCCTGGGGAGCACACTTATACTCTTCACTCTTATTTCCATACCGAGGCACTCAGTCTCAAGGTGCTGACTTTTAAGAGGAAAGCGTGGTTACCATAGGTTTCTGTACCAACATATTCTGAGAAGTCTGTGAAGCATGAGTCTGATATTTCCATTGCAACTACTGTCATTGCTTCTGAGTCAGTTGCAGAAAGAGGTGACAGTCAAGGGAAGCCTATAGATTTGAAGTTAATTAAACAGAAAACAATTTGAAAGCTCAGAGTGGATATTTCTGAACTAGTAAAAGAATGAGGATTGAACATCGATGACGAGGATTACTACCCGTCAGACTACATGGAGGTTAATGTTGTCGAAAATAGGGCCACGTCATATGTGCGGAATGCTCCATCGTCTGAGGAGAACGCTGCAGAAGAACTTCAGAGGTCCATATTGTTAAGAGATGAGCAGATAAGTTGAATGAAAAAGAAGATAGAAGAGACGACTACTGCCATGACCGCCATGGCTACAATGCATGGACAGTCATAGTCACAACCAGTGGCATCTCCAGAGGTGAATCAACCTGAAATTGTGCATATTTCAGATGAAAGAAGAGAGGTCGCTTCTGCTAATGAAGTCGAGTCACCAAAGAAAGAGCTGATTTAGAGTCTACCGTAACAGGACATTAAACAGATGGTAAAAAAAAAGTACGGGAGGCCTTAGCATAATCTAAATGATGTGCATCAGTTTTAAAGGGTAGACCCTACCCTGAGGAGTCCAATGTTATGCCTTACCCTACGGGTTTTGTGCCCCATACTTTCAATAAATTCGATGGGACCGAAAATCCTCGATAGGATAGCGCCCATTTTAGAGCTAGCTGCTGACGATACATGAGGAATAATTCTTTGTTATTCAAATAGTTTGCCAGCAGCCTTTCAGGGATCTCGTTTGATTGGTATGAAGAGTTGCCCAATGTCTCGATCAAGACCTTCATAGAAAATGGAAAGCATGTTTGTGAAGAGATTTGTCGGAGCACAATACCATGTCACCATAGGAGATCTCATAGTGGAATGACAAAAGCCTGACGAGACCCTAGTGGATTACATTTTGAGATGGAGGAACTTTGGCATGAAATGTGAGCCTCAGCTACAAGAACAACATGCGATCGAGATACTACTTAAGAGCATTCATGGTCCAGTGGCTTTCATAATTAATTAACTATTAAATCCTTTGAGACTTAGTAAAGCCAGCAGTTTACAAGAAGAATTCGTACATATGGAGCCTGTAGAAAAGAAAGAGTTGAGGTCAACTGAAGCATATGAGAAGAAGTCTGGAGTATTGGCAACGATTGATAAGGGCAAACAGCTTATGAGGATTAAGACAGAAGAGCAATCACCACAGTACAGTCAGCCTTCACTGCAGTATGCTCAGCCTCTGCAATATGGCCAGTCTCGTCCTCAACAGTACAAGCAGCAACACAATCAATCGGGTCAGCAGTCTTTTCAACAAAGACCGTATAGAACAGACAGAAGATAGGGCCGACGATAGCAGCTCAGCTAAAAAGGAACTACTCCTTCAAAGATGAAGGCGTGTCAAAGATATTCTGGAATTTGATAATAAAACCAGAGTTCAAGTTGCCTGAGCCGAAGAAACCAGAAGAAGTCATGCTGAAGGATAAGCCCAACTACTGCCCGCACCACAAGTTGCTTGGACATACCATAGAGAATTGCTTCAGCTTTAGGGATTGGCTCGAGAGGAACTATAAAGATGGAAAAATAACAATACTGAAAGAATATTTAAAGGAACCTGAAAGAGGTTCTGTAAATATGATTTCGACCAAGCCATTCTACCCGATAGATCCATATGCAGGTAGAGATGGATGGAGCACAATCTGGACAAAGTATCTAAGAAGATACTTAATCAGATACAGACCGCCTCGGAGTAAACCCCTGCACAGAGTCTGCTACCTCCTAAGCCAAAGATAGAGATCGCATCAGAGAAATTGCTACAATGGAGGATCAATAAGAAGGAGATCATCGATGGAGTGAAGATTGAAAGCCCAAAGGATATGATGGGGGCTTCACTCGTTAGATTGGTTGTCTCAAATTTAGGGGAGAAATCTCTCATACTGCTAATTTTGTAGGTTTTCCTCTACACTTTTCTGGGTTCTTTTGATAATAACATTGATGATTTCAGCTACGTTTTAACTTTCTCTAGTGATGATGTAACCAATCATAACCAATCTAACCCCGATTTCGATTCCCAAAATGATCCTCAAATCATAGTAAGTATCAACGAAGACATTGATGAAGATGAAGAGGAGATTAACAGCACCAGCTATGATAGAGCAAAGAGCAAGGAACCAGTTCCTGAATATAAATGAACACCAATCACCATCGACGTAGATTGTTCAGATTCAGAATGAACACCAAAAGAGTTAGCTTCTACAACAAAAGAAGAAGAGATTGCAGAAGTGAATATAATGAGTGGAGAGGTATTACCCCTAAGAACAAATCTGATGGAAAAAGGAAAGCAAGTAGTTATTCGAGAAGAGCTGCCTCCTGTTGACCTCATTTTTGATGAGGTCTTCTCTTCTTCTTTTTAGTACTTAGGATCTAGCCTTAGGCTTTTCCTTTGAATATCTTAGAGGATTAGAATTGGGACCCACCACTTAGAAATTCAAACATTTCTTAACTCCCTGTAAACTCCACAAACTTGATTGTAGACCCCTAATCACCTAGAGGGTTGAAATCAAATGTCGAAGTTTAAAGGATGAGTTCCTATAGGACTCTTTGGCCTTAGGACTGCCCTGGGTGGCCTGGTCTGGTGAAGGGCTGACTTACACACACTACACCTATACACTACACTTTCACACACTTCCTAAAACCACAACCATACCCAACTTGACCTCCTGACTCATGCAGGTGATTCACATGGATGGTCCTTAACCCCTAAGCCCTTGGCTAAGAGGGTTAGGAACAACATAGTGAATGCCTCAAATGAGTCCCTTCATGGCTCATCTAGGCTTGATATGGCTTCATGGCTCAACCCAAAATGGTTCCATTCCACTTACATTTACCCGATCTTCGATTTTCTAAATTTTCGATTTTTGACCCCAGGGACCCTACACCTGCTAGCCTACCCAAAACCCTCGAAATTACCTAAAATTTTCAAAATAATCTCCAAATCACCCAAAATTCCTCAAGACCAATCCCAAACATTCCCACATTACTCAAATTGATCATTCATATCCAAAAATACCAAAAATTCCAAAAATACCTCCAATACCCTCCAAATACCCAAAATGCCCCTCTTGACCCAAAAATCCAAAAATTTAGAAAATTCCCAGAAAATTCCAGAATATCTCAAATATTTCCAGTTTCATTTTGTTCAACTACACCATGGGCCAATTTTGTCCATTTACCCTACTTTTGTCAAAACCCCCAATTTGACCCATTTTAACCCTAAGTGTACCCAATGTCAAACCAAACCTACCCAATTGACCTAAATTCTGGTCCAATTCAATTCTAAACTTCAATTCAACATTCCCGACACCAATCTAGACCAAATCCAAGTCAATTTGATTGACATTTGGATCGATTTCACTTTTGGCCTGAAAGCCCAATTTGGACCCATGACCCAAACCTAACCCAAACTCACCCAATTCAACTCCAATTAACCCCAAATCTTTTCCAAACCTCCCTTAACATTCCCACAAGCAAAACCTTAACATGATTTGTCCAAAATTTAGACCCAAACCCCACTCAAATTCAACCCAAAGCTAAAAGGCCCAATTTTGACCTAAACCCGAGCCTAACCCAAATAAGCCCAAACCCCAAAATCAAAGCCCAACCAAGGCCAAAACCTCTTTGAAACACTCCCATAAACATTTCTCAACATTTATTTTACATCAATTTCAACTCTAGCCCAACATTGGCCCAAGTTAGCCCAATTTGACCTATATTGGCCCATTCACCAAAGAAGCCTAAATTCAACCCAATTCAAACCCAAATCATTCCAAACTCATTTCAAATCACTCATGACACATCCATGAGCTAAACCCAACATTTTTTTGGCTCAATCCTTCACAAAATTCCCATCCATAAATTTATTTTCAAACCAAAAGCCCACCTTCTTAAACCTTCCTAAAAGTCCAAATTTCATGCTAAAGCCCATATGACAAATTCTTCTCATCATACCATTAATTAAAATCAATCCCTAAGTTTGAAAATTCATCATGAAGCCATTCCAAATTAATCCCCATACAAATTCCCATCAAAATACCAAAATTTTTCTTAAATCCATTTCCATGAAATTGACTTAACTTTTCCCAAGCCAAAGATGAGCCATGAAGCCATGCATGAGCCACATGGAAGCCATGAGAGCCTCTTTACATGTCACCATGCCATTTTGGGCAAAAGGAGGAGACTCTTTCCTTAATTCCTAAAGGTGATTAACCACTTCCATGACTCCACTAAACCATGCTTAAACTTAATTGTACTTGGATTGTGACTTGACCCTATTAATCAAGCTGATCCAAATCACTTTCTCCTCAGCCTAAACCAAGCCTTGGGTGGTGCACCTAGCCCAAATGGATGGGTTGACCAATTTGAGCCAAAATGAGCCCTCTCCCATTCCATTATAATCCAAGCCTTTTACACATGGCATTTGCCGATTGCTACACTAAACCCCGCCACGACCCACCGAACAAGATGGTGACCAGGTGCACGGCCGGCCGACCACCGGGTCGCCGGAAAACACCACACCCGAGAGCTCGCATGTGAGCCGACTTTGGAATTCCACCTTGCTCGAGCCGCCCCATGCCCAATGGCCACCATGGCTGTTCTTCCCATGCCAGAGCAGTCGATCCCGACCCTTGGTCATCCCCGTGAGGCTCTCCAGCCACCTCTATTTAAACCCGACCCCCTCACGGCCATGGAAGAGAGTTGCACAAACCTTGTCGAAACTGCGCCAAAATTGTTCCAAACCCTACTCCATACTTAGAGCGAGTTGATCCCCGAGTGTCGATTTGCCCTAATCCCCACCGACCGAATCCGATTTCTCAGCCGAAATTTCACCCAAAGCCAGGACACTTTGCCACGGTGAGCCAATCCTCAAATTGACTGGTCCTACACCTTCACTTGGACCAAGAGGAGAAGTTTCCCGCTGAAAGCCCCATCTCCGGGCCACCCGGTTGCTCGGCCTCCAAGCTTTGTGATCGGCTGTGGTCACTTTCATAGCTAGGCAATTCACCAAACCTGGAGACTTCATCTGAAGCTTGTTGGGATCCAATCGAAGGTGACACAACCCTCAGATCGAAGCCACACTTCTCTGAGCAAAGGTTTGACCTCACTCTTCTTCCCGAGCTTCTGAACATTCTCCATTTTTATTGAGTTAATTTCATGCCACATAAACCATATGGATGTGTTCGTCTTCTCAAGACGAATCCATAGAGCATAAGAACGTTCAATTTGGTCAAGTATTGAGTGAGATCTTAGGCCTAGAAGACGGACGGCTCTCGGGTGAGGACACTTGGGGACGATGAACGGATGCCGTTCATTTAATACACGCGCGGACGGACGGCCAGGATCGCGCCGGATGAGGGGACGGAACGACACAGCGGGCCTCTGGAGCACTGAGTCGGATGGCGGCGTCGAATCAGAGAGCGACGCGTGTGCGTTCGGAGCTACCGAGGTTGACGCGGCGCCGCGTCGATAAATAGAAAATTAGGGTATTTTCTGATTTATTTAATTCCCTAAACTTCAAAAATCCATAACTTTGTGTAGAAAAATCAGAAAAATAAAATAAAAATACCCTCTTGCTCGGTGAACGAGAGGAGAATAATGTGGAAAAGAAATCATTTAATTTCATCAAGTATTTTATTTTTAATGATTTATTTCCCCTCTGCATTGTTTTAATTCTCCATGCATGTACGAAATTCACCATGGCATGAGACCATAGGGCTTTTGAAGCCTCTGAATTTGGGAACATTCTCTGAATTTTCCAAAGTCAGAGGCCATCCCTATGAAAAGTTATTGATTTTTCAAATTCATGTTGCTGTTTTGAGTATTTTAAATCCAATAATTAACATGTTGTGAAATAAATTCTAGAAAAATTTGGTGGTGTTTCTTATGACCAGAGGACCCTAGGAAAAATAGGTTTTGAATTAGTTCATTTAAAATAATCCTAATTGGCTTAAACACCCAAAATAACTCCTTAATTAATTAGAGTTAACCATACATCAAATTGACTTGAAATCAATTCTCCACTGACCTTTAGGCTCAGAGGAACCCACCATAAAATTTGAAGTCAATTGGACTTGGTTAACCCTACTAAATGGGTTGATTAAGCCATTTAGCCAATTTAATTTTCAAAAATTCATAACTTTCAAAATACTTTTCAAAAATTCACCAAATTGGTTTTGGAGCCTCTCTGATATCAGGGGAATTTAAGAAAATTAAAATTTCAATTTTCTAAAAAAGTTGATTTTTTGTATTATTTTAATATTTTAATAATTAAAAAATAATAAAAATCAAAAAAATAATAAAATTCACCAAAATGTCACATTTTGAATTCTAATCACTTAGGAACAAACCCCATATTTTTCTTAGGTCTATTTGATGAGATATTAAATTTTAAAGCCCTAAGGTAATTTTAAAATTAAAAAATGTATTTTTTAGTATTTCCACTAAAATAATTCTAATAAATCAAAGAAAAATCAGAAAATTATAAATATTAATTCTCTGATTTCCTTGATATCAGAGAGATTTTTAAAAAATATAAAATTCATTTTTCAACCTTTATTTTATTTTTAAATTAATTAATACTCCAAAACTTAAAATAATTATAATAAAAATAATATAATTCAAAAAATCACCAAAATTGGTCTAAGTGGTCCTCTAGTTATTAGGAATGTCCCATAATTTTATTAAGGACAGAAACTTTCCCTTGGTCATATTATTAAATTTTCCTTGGAAATCTCTATTTTCCACCAAAAATAATTACATAAATAAATTAAATACAGAAAAATCACATTTTCTCCTCTCATGTCTATATTTACATATGAGTGAAGTTACATAAAAATTTCAAGTTCATTTAAGCTCAATTTAGTGAGTTATGAAATTATTAATCTTGAAGGGCAAAATGGTAATTAAAAAATTTCAACCCTTAATTAAAACTTTAGATTTAATAAAATTAACAAATAAAATATTTGATCTTAATCTGATTTGGATGATTGAAATTCAAATAATTAAAGGGTAGAAACCTATTAAACAATTTAAAAATAATTAAAATGAACTTTAATTGAATAATTGATTAAATTTGGAAGAATAATATAATTGAAATTATTAAATAGGGATATTATTAGGAAGAGATTTGTTCTTTAATTTAAAAATCCCTAAATTAATCATCTCAATAATATTTAATCTCCAATTAAAATGATAATTCAAATTTAAGTTTTAAAATGTTAAAGGACTTAATCATTAAAATTAAATTAAAAAGTTAAATTATTAAACCCTTTTAAAATTTCAATTAAATTAAAATTAAAAATAAAATTAAATTAAAATTAAATTGAATTAAATTAAATTAAAATTAAAATTAAATCAAATAAATTAAATTAAATTAAATTGAACAAATTAAATTAAATTGAACAAATTAAATTAAATTGAATTAAATATAATTAAAATTAAATTAAATTAATTAAATAAAATAAAAAAATAATAATAAATAATTAAATTAAATTAAATTAAATTAAATTAAATTAAAATTAAATCATATTAAATTAAATTAAATTAAATTAAATTAAATTAAAATTGAAGCTAAACCAAATCAAATTGAATTAAAGTTAAATTAAATTGAATTGAATCACCTAAGACATAAAGAAATTAAATATAAAGCAACTTGAACACTATTCCAAATTTAAACCCGTCAACTGAAATTAAACTAAATCACAAACCATTTGAACACCATTTGCCTTGAAAACTTTTATTGTCATAACTCCTAAACAGAACGTTAAATGAAGTGTTACTTCACTTATAGGATATTCAAATGTCTTAGTTCACTGAGCAAGATAACAACAAAACTTGAATTCTCGGACGATTACTTCACCTGATTAATTAAATCCATTTGGACTTAAAACAATCCTATCAGTATTGAAAAGATGTTTAAGATTCCTCTTAAGCACTTCCTCAATATGATAGGATACTTATAAGAACAATTGAACTTAATTATTCTTTGATGAAGAAAATCGTCCTCAAACCAAAACACAAGAACCTAGACGCCATAGGAAATGACTAGCTATAGGATTAGGAATTTGGTAGAAAACCATAACCTTTCCCTTAGCTTTACCTAGGAACTTGCTTAAGTATTCTAAATTGTGTTTAAGTGCAGCTTGGGATGACGGGAAGACCCTCCAGGTACGCTTTTATTTTATTGCAATCTACTTTATTGCAATTTACTTAATCGCATCGCACTTACTTTTTTTGCATGATAAACAACTGTTGCATGAAAACCCACACCTTTAGGATAGTCCCTGAAACTGAAACCAAAACTAAATTAAAAGTCATTGCAAGATAAAATTCACCGCCACAACATTTCAAAATATAAAACAACTCAAAATTTAATCACAAATAGAACACAAAACTACAATTACAACTAAATTAAAACGTCCTGTTGGATGTTCGGGAATACCTCAGATGATGTAACCTACGTGTTGCTAACGAGATTTCCCACGGTCTAAATGAAAGTGTGGAACTCATTTAGTTGAGTTTAGCAAATTCATCTAGAATAAGTGAATCCGATAAAAATAACTATGCCGGAAGGATGGAACCGTGGGATCATAACCGGTGTTGTTATAATCAACTTTAAGATTTGTTTCAATTAAAACATAAAAAAAACACTTGGAAATTAAGATTTTCTCTAAACCAAAACACTTCTCTCATCTCTTGATTTATGACTTCTAAAACTAAACCCCTGCAACAACGAGGAGCTCGGAGCATGGTGGGCAGCACGACCATTGTCATCAGCAAAACTGAAATCTACATCAGCAAAACTTTCCTTAGAATTAAATAGCCAAGCCATAGGACT
This sequence comes from Papilionanthe hookeriana x Papilionanthe teres, assembly GCA_022702705.1. Taxonomy (NCBI): domain Eukaryota; kingdom Viridiplantae; phylum Streptophyta; class Magnoliopsida; order Asparagales; family Orchidaceae; genus Papilionanthe; species Papilionanthe hookeriana x Papilionanthe teres. Next base: position 127,087,857 of record CM040421.1, on the reverse strand, counting down.
TCGAGGTAGTTTGCCTAGTGCAACATAAATCCTCAACCTTTTGTTAGGCATTTGCATCGCAAATTAAGCCCTAACCGGTCTTAGGATTCCGAGGTAGTTGTTTGGTACGACATAAACCCTCACATCCTCCAGGCTATTTGTATGATTTTATAGTACAAATATAAGTCCTAATTAATTAAAATTGGCAAGATCAAAACATTAAATGAACATTAGGACTTTCCTAAATTCAAGCCAAACAATAGGATAGTCGGGAAATTAACGAAGTTCACTTCGAATCTGTGATTTCTCCTACCTTTCTTCCTTTGAATTCCCAAAACAAAATGTTCCAAACTTGATCCATTCCCTATTGAAATTCCAAAATTCAATCCTTTGAAAACTTAAACTTTGAAATTCTTGAGAGAAGAATTATTGATTATTATCGAGAGTTTTCTTAGGTGATTCCCGTCACTTAAGATGTAATTATTTATAGGGGCTTGCCCTTATAGGGAATTTTAAAGAACCCGGAGTAATATAAACCTCGTTTAATGTTTTCATATTAAGCGGGGGAACTTGTCGGCACATAAAATTGGTTCGCAGACCAAACGGATGTCACAAATCTTTTAGTTTATTTAATCAAGCCCTATCATCAAGCAGTGTGTCTATTCTTCGGGGAGATACACGGTTTGTGATGCGGTGCTCGTTTATATAAACTATTTGGGATGTGAAATCAGTTTGATTTCATATCTTAAAATTTTCAAATTTAAAATTATTTTCAAAATCAAATACTACTTTTCAAATTATTTATTTAAATTAAATTAAAAATTCACCGACAACTTCTGTTTGGCGACCCCCTTTTCAAAATAAAATAGACCGACCTAAAAAATATGCCGACACCTCCACCTGTAGAGGAAACAAATATTTAAGCAGAAACACAAGATTCAAATAGTGGATTACAAATAGCATATCTTAAGAAGTTGCCAGTCAAACTAAGCATATATGACGCTCTAATTCTATCAAAGGAGATGAGAAAGAATCTGGTCAAGGCTCTACTTGATCATAATATTTTCTTAGCACAATTGGCTAGCACATCCTTGGATGGAGTTTGCACATTAAATGAACAACCTGGTGTAACCTTCGTCGATGAAGATTTGCTACTTGGTGTAACCTTCACCAATGAAGATTTGTACATTAAATGAATAGCCTGGTATAACCTTCACCAATGAAGATTTGCCATTCAAACTAAGCATATATGATGCTCTAATCCTGTCAAAGGAGATGAGAGAGAATCTAGTCAAGGCTCTACTTGATCCAGATATTTTCTTACCATAGTTGGATAGCACATCCTTGGATGGAGTTTGTACATTAAATGAACAGCCTGGTGTAACCTTCACCGATGAAGATTTACTACTCGGTACTGCCGACCACAATCGACCGCTCTACATTTTGGTCTGCATCGACAGGTACGTACTTTCTAGAGTTTTGGTAGATCTGGGAGCATCACTCAACATAATGAGTCAACAAATGCTAGCATACTTGGATATTGATGTAAACAAACTCACGACAGATAAGATGATACTAAGACGATTCATTCAGAAAGAAGAAAGAGCACTTGGATCGATAACACTACTATTGAAATTTGGAGATCTAGTAACAATAAAAAAAATTTCATGTCATAGACGCGGACACTTTGTTCAACACTTTACTTGGTCGGCTGTGGCTTCATAAGTACAGTATGGTCTCGTCACTACATAGTGTATCAAGTATTACAAAGATGGACAAGAACACTGCATCAAGGTAGACTTACAACCATTCTCAATACATGAAGTGGGCTTCCACGAAGACGCCACCTACTATACTCCACCGAAGAAGATTGTCTTTTCAAGAGTGCAAAATAAGGTTGAAGATTCAAAGACATCGCAAGAACAGGACCATACAACTTCGTTTAAACAATCTCCCACCACTTCAGTATAATGAGTCAGAGGACATTCTTTTAGTCCATGCATCCGAGATCAAGGCCATGAACGCAGGCGAGGGAGAACTCACAAGAATTTTGAATGGATGAAGCCAACGATCAACATCGACATAGAAGGAAGCTCCAAAGTGGATAGATCTAATAGAGATACAATGATGATAAATCAGAAGAAGCCTCAGTTTGAGATCTCCTTGGATGATACAGAGAAAATTGAATATGAGTTGATGTACGTTCGGTTAACCATTATGTGCAGGCCATGACCCTAACTTCGATCCACCCTTCAACTTCTGAAATTTGTATGGAAGTCTGTAATGGTGAATTCAAGCCGATCAAGTTTTGTCATGCTTCTCCTTCAACTTCTGAAATTTGTATAAATCTGGAAGAAGAAAATTCTAATGAATTAATGGAACTATCATTTGGTTACTGTTTATCCTTGTGTAGAAAATTTAATTTAATAGGGATATGTGGCACGACAAATGTCAAAGAATAAGTTGCAACTTTTTGAGAAATTGTGGAATACTAAAGGGTAAACTCCTAACTCAAAGGATGGTCTTGGATTTGGTATGATAGGACTAGTCGATGATTCAGATATTTGCATGGTTGTTACTAGCCAGTCAGAAGAACAATGCTTCGAGACAGTGATAGCTATGAAGATTGACTGATAGATGATGCTCCGACAAAATTCAAAGAGGAAATCAAGACTACAGTTGATGAATTAAAGGAAATCAATCTCGAGACTAAAGAGAAGCCCTAACCTACTTTTATAATTTCTCTACTATGTGAAGAGGAATCTACGAATTTGATCAAGCTATTATCATAATTCAATGATTTTTTTTCTTGAAGTTACGACAAAATGCCAGGACTATCTCCAGAAGTCGCAATTCACCGACTCGGAGTAGATCAAAGTATAACCCCAATGAAACAAGCTCCCAGAAGAATGTGCCTCGATATAGAGCAATAAGTCCCAACTGAGATAAAAATGTTAATAGACGGTAACTTCGTACGAGAAGAACAATACCCCCACATGGTTAACTAACGTCGTGTCAGTAAAGAAGAAGAAGAATGGACAAATAAGTGTGTGTGTTGACTTCAAAGACTTAAATAAAGCATGTCCAAAGGATGAGTATCCATTGCCAATACCAGAATTAATTATGGACATCGCATCGTTACATGAGATTTTCTCATTCATGGATGGATCTTTAGGTTACAATCAAATCAAGCTGGCTCCAGAAGATGCAACAATTACAACATTCAGAATGTCGATTGGGATACAGTAATTCCATTTGGATTGAAGAACGTCAGAGCAACTTACGAGCGAGCAATGACAAAGATCTTCGATAACCTCATTCACAACTGAGTGGAATGCTATGTGGATGACTTGGTCATCAAGATAAAAGTAAAGGAAAACCACCTATATAATTTGAGGATCGTATTCGAATGATTACGACAATACAATTTCAAGATGACTCTCTTAAAGTGCGCATTCGGCAATACCTCCGTGAAATTTCTGGGATTCTTTGTTCGTAACTGGGGAATCAAAATAGACATAGAGAAGATTAAAACTATCTTACAATTGCCTCCTCTCAAATTCTTGAAACAATTACATTGTTTTAAAGGTAAATTGGCATACTTAAGATGATTTATATCTAATTTACTTCGAAAGGATGTCAATTCATTTGCGGAGAGCCATGCCAATGAGCTTTTAAAGATATTAACTGATACCTAATGACATGTCCTGTTTTAGTAGCCTCTATCCCGGGTAGACTGTTGATACTTTATACAGCGACCTTAGATGAGTCCCTCATAGCCTTACTAGCTCAAGTAAATGATGAGGGTATGGAAAATGCACTCTACTACCTGACTCAACTTCTAATACTTGCGGAGGTAAAGTATCCTCCTATTGAGAAACATTGTATAGCCTTGGTTTTTGTTGCTTAAAAGCTTAGCACTACATATTGTTTCATAAGGTCAACCTAATTTTGAAAGTTAATCCATTGCAATATTTAAAGACCCGACCAACACTTTCAGGACGTTTTACAAGGTGGTCAATGATTTTATTGCAATTTGATTTAACTTTTATGCTCCTTTATACTATCAAAGGGCAAATTCTCGCACACTTCCTTGTAGCACACCCACTACCAGCTAGGTCCCCTCTCAAAAACGACCTACCAGACGAATAGATAATGCAAGTGGAATTGCTGAATGCCAGAGGTTGGGAGATTTACTTTGATGGAGCTTCATCAGCAAGAAGACACAAAAGGCAATAAACGGTGATACCGGCAAAGCAGGAATTGGCTTGATCTTCATGACACTAGATCATGAAATGTTAGGATTCTCCTACTACCTGAAAAATTTGTGTACTAACAACGAAGCAGCATATGAAACACTAATAATGGGATTAGGATTGGCAATACTAATGAAAATAATGAACATTACCATTTATGGTGACTCCCAACTCGTCATTCAACAAGTGGCAGGACAATATAAGATTCTGAAGGCAAGATTAAAAGAATACCACTGGTATGAAATAAAATTGCTAAAGCAAATTCCCAACACGATGTTCTATAAGATTCTTGGAGTAGACAATGGCCAAGCAGATGCTTTAGCTAAGATAGCTAAAGAATTAGCTTGTCCACCTGAAGATTCTATTGAAATTACAGTGAAAAGATGTCAGGTTTTGTCACAGATCAACCTCGATAGTTTACACAAGCTCAGAAAGGAAGAGATGACAACTACAATGGTAGATGATACAGAAAATTAGCGTCAACTGTTAATAGAATATTTGCAAACAGGAGGACTGTCGATGTCTTTTACAGAAGATCATTTGATCATATGTGGTTGAGATGTTTGAGAAAAGCAGAAGCGCAGAAAATTATCAAAGAAGTGCATGCCACTGAAAATGAAAATGAAAGTCAAAAGACTCAGATATTATTGGCTAACAATGATGACGGATTATATGGAAATGGCTAAGAAATGCCTTTAGTGCCAAGTGCAAGGAGTGGTCTTGCACTAACCTACGAATGTTCTACACCCTATGGTTGTGCCATGGCCATTCGAGTGTTGGGGCACGGATATAGTGGGTCCTCCATTCTCTAAATGACACAGGTTCATACTCACAGCTATAGACAATTTCTCCAAATGGGCATAGGCAGTTCCGTTATGAGAAGTTACAGCGCAGCAGATGCTACATTTTTTTAAGAATCAGATTGTTTATCGTTTCAGTTTAATGCGCAGGACCATCTCCAATAATGGGTCTACCTTTAAGAGTTCCAAGTTCAATAACTTCGTCAGACACCACGGAATAGATTGGAGGTACTCTATAATGTACTACCCAAGGGAAAAAGGCTTGGTAGAAGCCTTCAACAAGACACTTGTGCAGATTTTGAAGAAAACATTAGACGATAATAAGAGAGGATGATACGAGAAGTTACAAGAAGCCTTATAGGCATACAGAACAACTGACATAAAACCAACACAGTCTACACCTTACGTACTCATGTACAGTTCTGAGGTAGTGCTTTCATTAGAGGTTCAGCTACCGTCACTCAGAATCGCTTTCGTCAATCAAATTATAGTAGAAGAAAATACCAAGCTCTGACTTGCAGAATTTGAAAGCATTGAGGGGAAAAGATTGCTCACACAATAGAACTTAGAACTTTGCCAATCGAAGATGATCCAAGATTAGGATAAATTTGTCGACCCGAGTTTGTTTAAAGTTGGTGACCTTGTCCTCGTTTTCCAAAGTCATATCCTTGCACAACGCAAGATAGGTGAAAATTTGAACTGACCTGGGATGGACCATTCATGGTAGAAAAGGTTTACTCAGGAGGGTCATACCAGCTAGTGGATTCATAAGGAGAAAGGCCCAAGTTGCCAATTAATGGACGATATTTAAAGAAGTACTACGCAATATGATCAGCTCGAAGGCGACGTTCGTTCTGAGATAGCTAAATGGCCAGTGTCTGTGACTGGGTCCAACATAAAAGTAATTTTATAATAAAATCAAGTGAAATAAAATAATTTTTCTATAAATAAAATGTGCACTTTTGAAATATTTGGTTTAAATTTCAAATTTTGTAAAATTTATATTAAATAAGATAATGACATCTAAAATTTACTAAATAATAATTTGTTATTTTTCTTGTTCGTGCAAAGTACCGCCTTACTGACATTTCCCCTATTTTATGCAGGAGAATGTCAGGACGAAAGTTGGTTTTTGTATTTAAATACGGCTTAAATCTAGAACTAAATGATGAGAAGGCACTGGAGGGAGGTGTCATAAATTTTGACTTGGATTTTGCTCAAGTCAACGTAGACTACGAAGGCCCCCAAATGGACTTAGCAGCCAAAGGGAAGCTGCAAGCCTACAGTCTTTGGTTAGAATTAGTCACCAGGAGATAGAAGAGAGAGCAAAGCAGAAGGATACTAGATGATATGCAAATTCACACCTCCAGACAGTAAGGTATAAGCACATACCGTCAATGATCACTACGCCGCAAGGGGAGCTAGTTACTACCATTGCAGAGAGAGCTCCAGACATGCCGCTGATGTGCACTTAGAGAAGAAATGCTAATAGCCGCAAGCGCCGGGCCTTAGACTGGCTCAAGAGGAGATAAGCTAGGGAGACAGCTACAGAGCGTGCACCGATTTCTGAAGAACAAATTTACGATCCAGAAATGAAGGAAACTATGCTAGTCTGCCTGCTACAGAAAGTGAGACCGAGTTTACTACAGAGCCTATTCCATCCTGGGATCGGCTCGAGGAGAATTTCACTAGGTGCCCGACTTGCAGCTTGGGTTTACCTAGGAATCCATTAGCTACAGAAGAATTTTCAGAATATCCAGACTGCAATGTTTTGCACTTGGAAGAGTATGAGACCTTTGATGCATATTCAGCTGCCTCAATGTTGATAGGAAGTAGAGAGCACCCTGATCTGGAGTCATATGTACCACAGTTCGTGGAGTCGTGACAACATCAGACAGTCCAAGACTATGTAATGGCTAAAATACGAAGAGTCAGAAAGAAAGAATTCAAGCATTTCAAAGAATACAAGGAATGTTTGTCAATATTCTGGAAGGCCTCGAGATATATACTGATTTATTCTCAAGTAGTGATGAAAGTAAGATCCTGGACTGTGTTTTCGCTCTCCCATACTTGGGCAAGGTAGGCCGCTTGTGGGAGAGGACATACACAAAGCTGCAGAAATGGAAAAGAGGAAAGGTCACAATCACGATTTAGTGTGGTTGCTGCTATAACTTTGCAAAGGACAGACAAGGAAATCCCTTGGGGATTTTGCAAAATGATAAAGTGAACCCTATGTCATCCCCAATAAAGAAAATAATCAAGAGAATGGTGGAATGACACATACTACCTGAAGACTGTATTCCAAACAACTGCATGGTTAACATATATGAGGAAGACTACTGCATCCTACCTCATATTGACCACCATGATTTCGTCAGGCCTTTCTACATAGTCTCGTTCATAAGAAAGAGCAATATCCTGTTCGGAAGAGAAATACATATTGTTGGACGTGGAGAATTCAGAAGTTCCGTAGAGATACCACTGCCAGTTGGGTTAGTTCTAATATTAAAAGGAAACATAGTAGATTTGTCAAAGCATTGCATACCTGGAGTTGCACATCCCAAAGTCTCAGTCACCTTTTGCATAATGAATGATGATAAAGCACCATATGGATACAAGCAAGACCCATACTTGGAGGGTCTCCAACCACTGGAGCTGTGACATGGCTATACCTCTAAGTGTACGCAAGGGGACCTTTATCCCAGAGCAAAGCTTAGGAGGTTAGCTTGATCGCAGGGCAACGTTGAAGGACATACACTCATTGCTTTCTTTTGGAGACAACATTCAACATATGATATTTTCAATTGATACTCAGATGTACTTTCGATATTTCGATGCTTGTCAGAATACAATCAATTGTAATACGTATCAGCAAGAAGTTAATGAAGATGTTTTTGTTGCAAATCAGAGAGTGTTCTTGAAATGAACTTCTAATTGCACTATGGATGAAAAGCCGCAGGTCTGTGTACCGATTCAAAAATTTATTGAACAAAGAATGATATGAAAAGAAAGGAATCTTGAAAGTAAATGAAATCAAATAAAGAATGGAAATGAAATTAAAATTAAAGAGAGAAATGAAACCTAAGAAAATTGAAATAAAAGAAATTCCCTAAGAAAGAAAAGTGATATAAGAATGAAAATAAAACACATAAAAAACAAAGAGAACAAATAAAAGAAAATACATATAAGTTATTCCACCATCTCGAGTTCCTTGCTAGTTGCAAAAATCTAAGTTCTTCGTATACCTCATGAACCCTACATTCAATTTCACTCAAAATTTCACAAAATTCCATAAATTTCCATTACTTTTCATAAATCTCCACAAATCTCCACAAATTTCCATAAATCTCCACAAATTTCCCTAAATTTCAATAAATCTCCACAAATCTCCATAAATTTTCCATAAAATTTCACATCCCTATCCACAAGTTTTTTGCCCTCCATAAATTTTAGGGTCTGTGCATGGTCGTCTGATTTCTTCTAAAATTTCCAAAAATTTCTGCATTCCATCCCCACAAGTTTTCCCACCCTCCATAAATTCTAGGGTCGGTGCAAGGTCGTCCGATTCCTTTTAAATTTTTCATAAATTTCCACTTTTATTTCCACAAGTTTTCCACCCTCCACAAATTCCAGGGTTGGTGCAAGGTCATTCGATTCCTACTAAATGATTCCATAAACTTTCGCATTCCATCTCCACAAGTTTTCCATCCTCCATAAATTCTAGGGTCGGTGCAAGGTCTTCTGACTCCTTCAAATTACATAAATTCCTCACATGCACGATATTTCCGAGATCAGTACCTAAATTTTGATTCTTATTTCCGAGCCTGGTACCTAAATTTAAGTTCTCATCCTGCGGGATCAGTACCTAAATTCTGTTTCCCAACTTTCAAGATCAGTACCTAAATTTTGACTCTCCTCTCACGCTTAAGTTCAAAATTCTTCATAAAATTAAATTCTTGAATCAAATTAAAATTTCTCAAATTCAAAATTCCATAAACTCAAATTCCCATAAATTCAAAACTCAAAATCAAATTCAAATTCAGAATAAAATCAAAATCCAAATTAAAATCCAAAATTTAAATCTTAAATGAAATTTCAATTCAAAATTTTGAAATCGAATCGGATCAGATGTCCTTCAAATTTGGAAGCTTGAAATTCATAGCTCCATTTTGTAGGTATCCTACCTGCTTTCCCCAGGGAGAGTATCAGAGTCTGAAGATGTCTATCAAATAATCCCCAGTAAATACTTTCTAGCTAATTCCTACACCTATTTTGAGTGGGTTGGCTCAGACAGTTGTGTTGGTTTCGTTGATTTTGTCAGTCAACACTAATACATGCGGTGTGCTCGTCTGACACCACACATACTGGGGGTCCATTTGTTTACCTCACTTTTGTTAAGGCCTAATCTTTCTTTAGAGAATCCTAGGATCTAGCCATAGGGCTTTTCTGGTGACTATCTTAGAAGATTAGTGATGAAACCCTTCCCATTAGAAATTCAAAATGCTTCTTAGCTTCACTTGGAGTTTCATATGCTTAAGGCTAATCTCTAGCACTTAGTAGGATGAGACTACACATAAGGATGCTCAAAGGGAGTCCCCTACAGGATGGTCAAGCCATAGGACTTCGAGGTAGTTTGTCTAGTGCAAAATAAACCCTCACTCTATCTCTTTAGGCCTTTGCACCTCGTACAATATAAGCCCTAACTCGTCTTAGGATTCCAAGGTTATCGTTTGGTATGACATAAATCATCCTATCTTCTAGGATATTTACATAATCAGTGTTATACAAATGTAAGCCCTACTTAATAAAATTGGTAGGATGAAATATCAAATTATCTCTTCCAAATTGAAGCTAAATCATAGGATAGGTTGGAAGGGCTTCTAGGTCCGCCATAGAATCTGTGTCTTTCCCTACACTTCTTCATTTTGGATTTAGAAAATGAAATATTTCCCATTTGTACCTTTCCCTAATGGCATTCCCCTACACATTACTTTGAATATCCTATCTTTTGGAAGTCATGAAAACAATATTTCCTGATCTAAATTGAGAGTTTTATTAAGTGACTTTGGTCATTTAAGATGTAATTAACTATAGGGTCTTACCCTTATAGGAAACTTTAAGAACTCACATAATATAAACCCTATCTAATTACTTCATATTAGATAGAAAAATTTGTCTGTCAACATAAATAGTTCGCAGACCAAATGGATGTCATGGATTCTTTAGTTTATTTGATCAAGCCTCACCGCCAAGCAATGTATCTATTCTTCGGATAGATACATGGTTTGCAGTGCAGCGCTCTATTATTTAAACTATTTTTTGTATGAGATCAGTTTGATTTCATATTTTAAAAATTAAAATGATATTTTTCCAAAATTTATATATATATATATACATAAATTAAAGCAAACATAACACTTTAACAGCCGGGAGTTCTTGAATCTTATTATAATCACATTATAATTATTCTATTCTAAGACATTCTTTTAAAAGACTATGATAAGCAGTTTGAATCAATTAGATTTCTTAATAAAAGTTACCAAATTTATTTTTAATCTTTTACAAAGTTATGTGAGCTACCTTTCAAGTTTATAACAAGGTATTTTTTCTCACCCAAGCTAGATTTTTCTAAAATGTGAGTATCATGAAGCATCAGTGAACAAAATGCAGATAAGTACAGAAAAAAGTAAATGTTGACATAGTTACAAGAATCTCAGCAAACACAATACAAAACTTAGTTTGTAAAATCATCCAAAAAAGGTAAGAAGGTACTACAATTACAAAACCTAACTATATAAAAATCAATCAGGTAAAAACATATGTCATAGGCAATCAGTAGAGAAAATAACAAAAAAAAGTACTCAGACCAGTAGCCTAACAACAATGTAATAGTTGCTCATGAAAAATAAGTCAGGTAATATCAGTAGGGATAACCCCAATGATACACCTAAAATATATAGTGTTTTTATGCACATTTTTATACCTATTTTTGATGATATTACACTTTAATGGAAGGTATTTTATGTTTTTCTTACAGGTATGATGAAAATAATTAATTATGATGAAAGGAGTGAAAAAATGACCAAATTTGGAGCAAAATTATGAAGTTTGAGAAATTTGGCCTCTGGCACCTAAGCACCAAAGTGCCGACGCTTAAGCTCCACAGTTAAAAATTGAATTTAAATGAATTTTGGCGCTGATTTCAAGGGGTGTTTGAAGCAACATTTGGTGATGACTTTCTTAACTTCCTTTGGGCGGCAAATTTGAATGAAGGGATGCATCTTTTGGTGGATACTTTGAATTTGGACATAATTTGAAGAGACACCAAGGCACCTTTTGGAAAATTATAAAAATGAAGCCTCATAATTTGCAAGTGTGTGTTGAAAGGGTTATTATTCAGTGTGTGTTATTAGAGTGGTTATTAGAGTGTGTTAAGTTTTAGAGTTCTTCTTTTCTATAGTAGAGAGTAGAGAGTAAGAAAGGAAAAAGGGTTGGTGTGAAGCCTTCTTCTCACCAATTTATTTTATCCTTATATCTTATTTTTATTGAAGTTTAAAGTCTTTATTAAAGTCGCCAGAGTTGGGTGCCAATCTCTGTAGTGGTGTTGTTGAAAGAAAATTTCCAAAGGAACTTCCAGAGTCTGGTGGAGAGGATTTTTAGATAAGTATTTATCTTTGTTTTTACATTTTCTTTTTAAGTAAGATTGTTGTATTTTCATTATGGTTTGTGCTTTCATATCAAGTTTTGTTTGTGTTTACTTGATGAAATCTTTGTAGTTTAGTTTATCTTTTCTTTCTTAGATGATGAAGTAATTTAATTATGGAAGTAATGTTGTGGAAAATATAAGTGTTTAATGCTGGAATAAATTGTGATGATTCAATTCCTTGAACTTAATTTACTTCTTGATTTGGCCAATTAAGATGTTAAAATTTGTTGTGAGATTATGTAAGATCCAATGCGGTATTGTCTCAAACAACAATTGGAAAGAATCACATGCAATTATATGGGTGAGAATTGTAGTTCATATGATTGAATGCAAATATATAAGGAGATATGCTTTATTGGGGAGTAAAATTAGAGGACTTTAGAGTGACAGGCTAAAACCCCCTAATTTAGTTTTGTTATTTTAAATTTTATTATGAGATGTTAGCCCCCAGGTGGAGGGAATAGAGGGAACTCTAGAGTGAGAGCTGGTATCTTCCATGCTTAACCCATCTACAAAATTTCAAAATTTCAAATTAACCAATTTTCTTTATAGAACCAAGTAAGGGTAAAGAATATAATTGCTCCTATTTGGCACAATACATTTAAATACTTCCACAATATAAAATTCCATAATTATTACTGATTCATTAAAGAAAGAAAAAGATATTTGATTCTTATAACTTTTATATTGTGTTTAGAGTATTGATAATTTCATTTCATGCTTAAACTTGTTATTAAAAATATCAAAAACAACTTTTCGAAATTAAAACCTTAAAACATACTTACAAAAATAAATTAAAAAATTAAAAAGTTATTTTTCTTATTTCTTTAAATTTTTAGACATTTTTCTGTGGGTTCGATATCTCGGGGCTTAATCAGAAAGTCCTATATTACTTGATAAACGATACGTACACTTGCGTAGAATGCCATATTATAAATCATAAATTTCATATCTAAATCGTAAGCATAAATTTTCGGGCATCAAGTTTTTGGCGCCATTGCCAGGGAAATTAATTAAAATTTCATTTAAAGAAAATTAAGAGAAATCAAAATTTTTTACTTTTCTTTGCTTTTGTTAGTGTGTTTTGTTTTATTTTATTTAACATTGTATGTGTAGTTCAGGGTCTGAGGGACTTATGCCTTACGATTCTGAATTAGAAAGAACAATCAAAAAAATTTAAAAATCTTAAAAAGATAAAAATATTCAAGAAATGGCAAATCATCAAAATCAAAATGTTGACATCCATCAAGAATTTAGGCCTTTAAAAGAATATGCTAACCCTACAGTGGATGAACATCATGGTAGTATTTAACACCTCACTGTAACTGCTAATTCCTTTGAGCTTAAACCTGCTATTATCCAAATGATGTCTAATAATCAGTTTGGGGGAGTACCAACTGAAGAACCTAATTTACATCTTGCTAACTTTCTAGAGTTGTGTGCTACTTTTAAATATGATGGTGTTTCAGATGATGCTGTTAGACTTAAACTTTTCCTTTCTCACTACGGGATAAAGCTAAGATATGGTTAAATTCGTTAACACCTGGATCTATCAGAACTTAGGGTGATTTAGCACAAAAATTCCTTGCTAAATATTTTCCACCATCAAAGACAGCAAAGCTTAGAAATGATATTACATCTTATTGTCAGTTTGAAGGTGAATTTATATATGAAGCATGAGAATCATTTAAAGATCTCCTTAGGAAATGTCCACATCATTCGATACCAGATTGATTAATAATTTAAACTTTTTATAATGGATAAGTTGGATTTCTTAGATTTATTATCGATGCTACTGTAGGAGGATCACTTATGTCTAAACAGTTTACTGATGCTTATGCTTTGATAGAAGAAATGACTACTAATAATTTTCAATGGCCTTCTGAAAGGTTAAATCCTAAAAAGGTAGTCAATATTCATGAATATGATGCTTTTGCAATGTTAGCAAATCAAGTTGTTGTAATTTGAAGGAATGTAGACCAATTTGGAATGAATTTTCTTAGCCAATTGCCATGATTGAAGAAAATTTATTTAAGTCAAATTGTTGATTCTCATACTTCACCAGAAACTTTGAATGCTATAAGTAAGCCTAATAACCCTTATTCTAATTATTATAACCTAGGTTCGAAGAATCATCCAAACTTTAATTGGAATACCAATAATCAGGGTGATATTAATCAACAATGGGGAAACAACCAAGTAAACCCATTGGTGAACTGGAACAACTAAGGGAATAATAATTATAGACCAACCTATCCTCCATGTTATAAAAAATGCTTCACAATTTAAGGAGAAGAAGTTATTTATTAAAGAAGTGGTGTTATAAATGGGAAATCAATTGCAAAGTCAAGGAGCTACAATAAGAAATATTGAATATCATTTGGGACAGATTTGTCGGCGTATTTTTAAGTTATAAATTTAATTTATGTATATATATATAATTTGGAAATTAGCGTTTTATTTTGAAAATAATTTTTTTGAGTTTGAAAATTTTAAGATGTAAAATCAAACTGATCCCACATCCCAAATAGTTTATATAAACGAGCACTGCACCACAAACTATGTATCTATCCCGAGGAATAGTCACACTGCTTGACGAAGGGGCTCGATTAAATAAACTAAAAGATTTGTGACATCCGTTTGGTCTGCGAACCAATTTTATAAGCCGATAGGTTCCTCTGCTTAATATAAAGGAATTAAGCAGGGTTTATATTACCTGGGTTCTTAAAGTTCCCTATAAGGGCAAGCCCCTATAGTTAATTACATCCTAAATGACGGGAATCATTTAAGAAAACTCTCGATAATGATCAGTGGTTTTGCTCTCAAGAATTTCAAAGTTTAAGGTTTTCAAAGGATTGAATTTTGGAATTTCAATAAGGAATGGATCGAGTTTGGAACAATTTATTTTAAGAGTCCAAAGGAAGAGAAGTAGGAGAAGCTGAGGATCCAAGAAGAATCTTGGCAACTTCCCAAACTATCCTATTGTTTGGCTTCACTTTAGGAGTTTATTTAATGTTTCATCCTGCCTGTTTTAATTAATTAGGACTTATATTCGTATGACACAATCATACAAACAGCCTTGAAGATGTGAGGACTTATGTCGTACCAAATGACTACCTCGGAGTCCTAAGACCGGTTTGGGCTTAATTTGCATAAGACAATTATGCAAATGCCTAACAAAAAGGTTGAGGATTTATGTTGCACTAGGCAAACCACCTCGAAATCCTATGGCTAGTTTTTTATTTATAAGAAAAGAGAGTTGCTGTTGAAGATCCGCTGTTTGCTCTTTTGACGATGGCCGTGCTGCCCACTATGCTCCAAGCTCCTTATTATTGCAGATGTTTAGTTTTAGAAAGTGAAAATCAGGAGATGAGAGAAGTGTATTTGTTTAGAGAAATCTTAAAATTCAAATATTTTTGTGTTTTAATTAAAATAAATCTTAAAGTTGATTATAACAACATCGGTTAAGATCCCACGGTTCCATCCTTCCGGCATCGTTATTTTTATCGGATTCACTTAGTCCAGATGAATTTGCTAGACTCAACTGAATGAGTTCCACAATTTCATTTAGACCGTGGGAAATCCCGTTAGCAACACGTAGGTTACATCATCCGAGGTATTCCCGATCATCCAACAAGACATTTTAATTTAGTTAAAGTTGTAGTTTTTGTTGTTCTGTTTGTGATTAAATTTTGAGTTGTTTTATATTTTGAAATGTTGTGGCGGTGAATTTTATCTTGTTGTGACTTTTAATTTATTTTTGGGTTTCAGTTTTGTGGCTATCCTAAAGATTTCAGTTTTCATGCAACAATCTTATTTATCATGCAAAAAAAGTAAAGCACAGTGCAGGTAAATAAATTGCAATAAAGTAAATTGCAATAAAGTAAAAGCGTACCTGGAGGGTCTTCTCGTCATTCCAGCGGAGACTTTAGTATTGCATTGTATATATGTGTTTATAGTTTTGTAGAAATTAAAGCATGCTAGAAAACAGGAAGAAGTAGAACTAACAAGAAGTAACTACTCAATCCTATGATGTCTATGTAAATGTCTGGGTTTTCTACCAAGTCCTATGATGTCTACGCAAATTCCTATGTTGTGTTTCAATAAACTTTGTTTAATTTAATTGAGGATGGTTTCATTAAGCAGACATATTAAGTTTAATAGACCTGAGAGGTATCCAAACAGTCAAAGAAGGATGCAGGCCCATGCTTCCCTCTCATATCCTGATGAAAAGTCTCGGGCTCATTTAGACTTATTATGTTGCTTAACAATTCACCCCACCTATACCCTTATGCTTAATAAACACATTTGTTCGAGGTAGGTTGGGGCAGATGGGTTTAGGTATGATTTGAATTTGGATTTGGTGGAAACTGGTAGTTTGGTTTGAACTTATGGGAGTGCTATGAGGAGTTTGTAGTTTTTTAATTGAGTTTGATTTTAGTTTGGGGATTGGAGGATTTGAATTTGGTTTGTGTTTGTATTTGGATTGGGTTTGAACTAGGTTTGGTTCTGGTTTTGGTTTGATTTTGGTTTTGGTTTTGGTTTTGGTTTTGGTTTTGGTTTTGGTTTGAATTTGGTTTTGTTTTTTGCTTTGTTTTTTTTTTTGAAACTAGGAACTTTGAGTTTGGAATGTGAATTGGGAAGGTTGTGTGGACATCGGGTAAAAGTTTGGGTTACTCCATGCATTCACTAAGCATAAGGATATTCTTGTTATGTTTTCTACACCAAGTTGTGATCACCTAGGGGACTTTATAAAGGGGAAAATAGGTCATGCCTCAGGGGGCCTATCCTAGGTTTGATTGTTATCGTGTTGGTATCGTATTATGATCAGGACTGTTATTGTGTGTGGTGATTATTGTTTGTGTTGGGATTGTAGTTATGATTATATGTGATTGTTATTTATATGTTATTATTGTATTATATAGTTATTGTTTATGTTGTTACGTGTTATCGTTGTTGTATGTTGTATGTTATTGTTTTATTTTGTTTATGTGTTATATTATTATCGTATGTTATTTTATTCTTACTTTATATGATGTTATGTTATTATTATTTTTATCATGTATTGTTTAAAATTATTATCTTTTATTTGTAATTAAAATTATTATTATTTTTATTATTTATTTAATTTATTATCTTTATTTAATTCATTATGATTTATTTACTTTATCATCATTTATTTATTTATTAATTGTAATTAATTTTTTTAATTAGTTGATTGTTATTTATTTGTTTCATTTAATTAACTGATTTTTATTTAATTTATTTAATTTATTTTAATTTTACTTAATATTTATTTATTTAAATTATTATCTTTAATTTTATTTTAATTTATTTTGTTATTTAATTCAATTAATTTAATTTATTGAATTTATTTATTTAATTTAATGTAAAGTATTAATGTTTAATTTAATAAAATTTAATTTAATTTGTTTTATTTTATTTAATTTAATTTAAAATACTATTTATTTACATTATAATTTAATTTAATTTATTTAGTTTAATTTAATTTATTATTTATTTACATTTATTTTTAATTTAATTAATTTTTTTATTTAATTAATTTAATTTAATTTTTATTTATGTTATTATTTAATTTAATTTAATTTAATATGATTTGATTAATTTAATTAATTTAATTTAATTAATTTAATTTAATTTAATTTATTATTATTTACAATTATTATTAATTTAATTTAATATTCGATTTTCATTAATTCATTTTACTTAACTTAATTTATTTAATTAATTTAATTTAATTTTAAATTATTTATTTATTTACATTATCATTTAATTTAATATAATTTTTATTTAATTTAATTTAAACTATTATTTATTTAATTGTTTTTGGTTTACTTGATTAATTATTTTTTAATATAATTAATTTAATTTAATAATTATTTAATTTAATTTATTTATTTAATTACTATTTAATTTTTTAAATTTAATTCATTATTCATTTATATTATTTAAATTATTTTCAATATATATATATATATATATATATATATATATATATATATATATATATATGTATGTATGTATTATTTATTTTATTATTCTTTATATTCTTATCTTTTAATATATATATATATATATATATATATATATATATATATATATATATATATATATATATATATATATATATTATAAATCATTTTTATTTTAATTTATTATTGTTATTAATTATATGTATGTTTAAGTTTATCATTTATATTATTTATTTATCATTTATATTATTATTTATTTAATTATAAAGCTTTTCATTTTCTCTCTCCTCAATTATTCTTTTCTTTATTTAAAGTTATGATCATTTATATTAAGTTATTATTTATTAAAAATAATTATTTACACATATATTTACATTTAGATTATTTTAAAGAGGCATGGTATTTTTATTTGATTATTTTTATTATTATTTATCTATGTATAAAGCTTTTTTAATATTCTCCTTCTTAAATTATCCTTTCATTTATTTTAAATTATTATCCTTTATTTAAAGCTATTAGAATTATTATTTATTTATATTATTTTTAAAAAGAATGACATTTTTATTTACTTATTTTTTATATTTACAATTATTATTTTATTATTATTATCCTTTTCTCATATTTTCATTATCTTTTAGGTTTATAAATATTTATTTTATTCTTATCATATTATTTTTATTACTTACATATTGTTATTATTAATTTACATATATATATTATTATCCTTTATTTAATTATTTATGCTTTAGTAGTATTTATTTAAATTTAGTATAGATTATTTTTATTATGTCACTTATTTATATATAATTTATTTACATTATTTTAAACTTTTTTTAGTGTATTATAACTTATTTACAATATATTTAACATTAATTTATATATTATTTAGTACATATAATATATTTACATTTATATTATTAATTTACATATGTATAATTTATGTAGTTATTTTATTTATATGTTAATTTATTTCATTCCCTTTCATTTTATTTTATTCCTATTTTTATTTTCTTTTCTTTTTATGTTTATTTTCCTTTCTTTTATTTTCATTTCCTTTATGATATGTTATCTCTTTTAAATTTTAAAATTTATTTTTCAAATTAGTAAAAATTAGGTGGTAGATTTGTAAATATTTAACATTAGCCATATAACTTTGCATAAAATGAATTCCTAAACCTATGCATGGCTAAAATTTAAATAGCATGAAGAAGGAACAACCTACACATAATTTTGATTCTAAATAGCTTGCATGAAAGAAAGAAAGCATGGAAATATTAAAAAAAAAAAACATGAAGATTTGTAAAAAGAAAATAATTAACACATAATTTTTTAAAAAAAAAGAAAAATATTTAAAAAAAAAAGAAAACTATGTAGGGGAAGAAGAGATTTAAAAAAAAAATACATGTATGCGTGATTTAGACTTTTAAGTTAGACATAAACATGATGATGAACTTTTCTCTTTAAGAAATTTTGAACTAAAAGTAAAAGTAGAGAGAAGGAGAAGATGTTACCTTGCCTTGGAGAAGCACTTGTTGGAAACCTTGGCTAAGAGAGGAAGTGAGTGATTGTGGCTAGCTTAGAAGGAGGAGAAGGAGAAGAGAGGCTCACGGCTAGAAGGAGTTTGGTGGGGGGGGGGGGGGTAAGGAGGAGGTGAAGTGGGTAGGGTGACGTGGCGGGTAGGGAGGAGGTGAGGTGGGTAGGGTGAGGTGGCGGGTAGGGTGAGGGAGAGGTGAGGGAGAGGTGAGGGGAGAGGCATGGAGGAGAGATATGGAAAGATATTTTTCTTTTCTTTTTTTATTTCATTTATTTATTATATTTATTATTATTATTATTATTATTATTATTATTATTATTATTATTATTATTATTTATATATATATATATATATATATATATATTAGGGCTGCCATGAGATTAATTTGATTAATTTTGGTTTAATTTAGGTTGATTTGAATTATTAGTTCAATTAGGTTCATTTAGGTTTGGGCTAACTTAACTTGGGTTTGAGTGAGAATGAGCTCTAGGTGCCTTGACCAATATTGTTCATATAATTGTAATGAAGATTTTTCATGATGACATGAAATGATTTTGAGCTCATTTAGAGGTTCAATTTTGGCATGGATTGGATTTTTGAATATTTTGGACCATGTTGGGTTCGGGTCAAGTTATCTTGAGTTTGAGTGGGAATGGGGTTCAGAGGTCTTCAACAATAATGTAGATATGGTTGTCTAGAAGAATTTGCATGAAGACATAAAATGGTTTTGACAAGGTTTAGAGGGTCAATTTGGTAGATTTAAAACATGTGTTCAGCTTGGGCCAAGATTGGGGTTTCTTTGGTCCAAAATGGATTTGGATAAGACCTGAGCTCAAATTATG
Organism: Papilionanthe hookeriana x Papilionanthe teres; assembly: GCA_022702705.1. Lineage (NCBI taxonomy): Eukaryota > Viridiplantae > Streptophyta > Magnoliopsida > Asparagales > Orchidaceae > Papilionanthe > Papilionanthe hookeriana x Papilionanthe teres. The sequence goes on along the minus strand of CM040421.1, from coordinate 127,067,747 downwards.
GGAAATTGATGATCCAATTAAGTTTAAGGAGGTGTTATAAAAAGTTTGTAATTGAAATTTGGGAAGAATTGATTGACATTGGGCCACTTTAGGAGTTTTGGGTTATTTAGGCAAAATTGGGGATTTTGATTTCAAGTGGAATTAGATTCAAATGTGGGTCACATTGGACTTGAATTTAGTCTAATTTGATATTGGGGATGTTTAATTTTGGTTTATAATTGAATTTGATGAAAATTGGGGTTAATTGGGTCAAGATTGGGTTTGGTTTAGGCACCTTTAGGTTAAATGGGCCAAGTTGGGATTTTGGATTGAAAGTGTATTAATTTGGCAAAATTAACCCATAGTGTAGTTGAACAAAATGAAATTAGGAATTTTTAGGATTTTCTAGAAATTTTTGAGGATTTTTTTGGAATATTTGGATTTTTGGGCAAAAAGGGTATTTTGAGGGTATTGGGGGGTATTTTTGGAAATTTTGGAATTATTTGTCATGAATGGTCGATTTGAGTGGTAAGGAATATCTTGGAATGATTTTTGGGGAATTTTGATGAATTTGAAGAATTTTGGGTTATTTAGGGAATTTTGGGAGGCCGAGGGCCAAAAATTGAAACTTTGGAGATTTGAAGGTGGCTTCAAAGTGAGCATGATGTAATGGTTTAAATTGAGTTATAGATCAAGGGTCACCCTCATTTGGTCCTCTATGTGTTGGTCCCCACCATTTAGTCATAGACTTAGGGCTTGGCTATCCACATGAGTTTCCAAAGAGTTCAGGGTTGAAATTAGGATGTGCAGTATATGTATGTTGTGAATGTGAAATGTATGAGTGGTGATATCTAGACCTCCTTCAGGGCAAATCCTAAGGTCTGACCACCTATAGGAGACTTCCCCTAGGATTCCTTATGCTTGCCTTTTTCCTACCAAAAGGTGGAGGCTAGGCCTTAAGCATATGAAAAGCCTCTAGTGAAGCAAGAAGAGTTTTGAATTTCTATGGGGAGGGTTCCATGACTAGTCCTCTAAGAAAGTCACCAGGAGAGTCCTATGGCTAGACCCTAGGCTGTTCTAAAGAGAGACTAGTCATGCTTTATGTGATTTGGGTGCAAGCATTAACCTTATGCCTCTGTCAATATTTAAAAGACTGGGATTAGGAGAAATAACTCCAACTACTCTAACTCTGCAATTAGCAGATTGTTCGATCACATATCCTGAAGGAGTTATAGAAGATGCTTTGGTAAAAGTGGATCAATTTATGTTTCTTGTTGATTTCATTGTGCTAGATATGGAGGAAGATAAAGAGATACCAATAATTTTAGGAAGACCTTTCCTAGCCATAGGTAGAGCAATGATAGATGTGCAAAAAGGGGAATTAACATTGAAAGTTAATGATCAGACTGTTACATTCAACATTTCAAAATCTATGAAATATCCTGCAAGAGGTAAAAATGATGAACATTATAGAATGGATATTATTAAGTATTTGAGTGAATGTCATTTCAAATCTGCTTATGAAGAGAAATTTGAAAGAGAAGAATTAGAACATGAGCAAGAAGAGGAGTTACATCATTCTGATGATTTTAATGAGGAAAATCTAAATTATGTTTATGAAAATTTTTAACTGCTGGACATGCCTGAAAAAGATGAATCTTTTGTTCCATCAATTGAAAAACCTCCTACACTTTAGTTAAAGATGCTTCCTGATCATTTGAAGTATATTTTTCTAGGTGATTCCTCAACTTTAACAGTGATAATTTCATCTCAATTAACTAAAATAGAAGAAGAGAGTTTGTTTGAAGTTTTAAAGAAGTGCAAGAAAGCCTTCGGATGGATGATAGCTGATATTAAAGAAATCAGTCCTTCAATTTGTATGCATAGAATCCTTATGGAAGATAATTGTAAACCTAGGGCTAAACCTCAAAGGAGATTAAATCCTATTATGAAAGATGTTGTTAAGAAAGAAATTTTAAAATGGTTGGATGCTGGGATTATCTACCCTATTTCAGATAGTGCATGTGTGAGTCCTATTCACTATGTTCCTAAGAAAGGAGGAGTAACTGTGTCTGTTAATGAGAAGAATGAGGTTATAATAACAAGACATATTACAAGGTGGCGGATTTTCATTGATTATAGAGAATTAAATCTTGCTACAAGGAAAGATCATTTTCCACTCCTATTTCTAGATCTGATGTTGGATAGACTGGCTAGACATAAATACTTTTGTTTTCTGGTTGGATATATTGGGTACCACCAAATTTAAATTGCTTTTGAGAATCAAGAGAAAACAAAGTTTACCAGTCCTTATGGTACGTTTGCTTTTAGAAGAATGCCTTTTGGTTTATGTAATGCCCCTACTACATTTGAGAGACCTATGATGACTACTTTATGTGATTTAATTGAAAAAGAGATTGAACTTTTTATGGATGACTTTTCAGTGTTTCGAAGTTCATTTTAATCATGTTTATAACATTTATCTAAAGTTCTAAAAAGCTGTGAAGAAACTAATTTGGTCCTTAATTGGGAAAAATGTCAATTTATGGTAGCAGGAGGAATTGTATTGGGACATAGAATATCAAAAAAAGGTTTAGAGGTAGATCTTGCAAAAATTCAAGTTATCTCTAATTTACCTTATCCAACAAATGTAAAGGGAATTAGAAGTTTTTTGGAACATGCTGGATTCTATAGGCATTAAATTAAAGACTTTTAAAAAATTTTAAAACCCTTACGTAGTTTATTGGAAAAGGATGTAATTTTTTATTTTGATGATGAATGCCTAACAGCTTTTGAAACATTAAAAGAAAAATTAATCACTACCCTATTATAATTTCACCAAATTAGGAAAATCTTTTGAATTAATGTGTGGTGCTAATGATTATGCTATTGGTGCTGTTTTAGGTCAAAAATATGATAAAATTTTCAAAGTAATTTACTATACTAGTAAAACTCTTAATGAAGCTTAAATTAACTATACCACTACTGAGAAAGAGTTATTAGCTATAGTATTTGCTTTTGATAAATTTTGATCATATTTAATTGGAACTAAATGTATAGTGCATACTGATCATTCTGCTATCAAATATTTAATGAAGAAAAAAGATGTAAAACCGAGATTGATTAGATGGATTATTCTTTTGCAAGAATTTGAGTTTTAGATAGTAGATAGGACAAAATTTTTGTACCTATTTTTTATGATATTTCACTTTAATGAAATATATTTTTTATTTTTTTCTTGCAGGTATGATGAAAATAATTAATTATGATGAAAGGAGTGAAAAAGGACCAAATTTGGAGCAAAATTATGAAGTTTGAGAAATTTGGCCTCTGGTGCCTAAGGGCCAAAGTGCCGACGCTTAAGCTCCACGGTTGAAAATTGAAGTTAAATGAATTTTGGCGCTGATTTCAAGGGGTGTTTGAAGCAACGTTTGGTGATGACTTTCTTAACTTCCTTTGGGCGGCAAATTTGAATGAAGGGATGCATCTTTTGGTAGATACATTGAATTTGTACATAATTTGAAGAGACACCAAGGCACCTTTTGGAAAATTATAAAAATGAATCCTCATAATTTGCAAGTGTGTGTTGAAAGGGTTATTATTCAGTGTGTGTTATTAGAGTGGTTAATAGAGTGTGTTAAGTTTTAGAGTTCTTTACTATAGTAGAGAATTGAGACTAAGAAAGGAAAAAGGGTTGGTGTGAAGTCTTCTTCTCACCAATTTTCTTTTTTCCTTATATCTAGTTTTTATTGAAGTTTAAAGTCTTTATTAGAGTCACCAGAGTTGGGTGCCAACCTCTGTAGAGTTGTATTGTGGAAAGAAAAATTCCAAAGGAACTTCCAAAGTCTGGTGGAGAGGATTTTCAGATAAGTATTTATCTTTGTTTTTACATTTTCTTTTTAAGTAAGATTGTTGTGTTTTCATTATGGTTTATGCTTTCATATCAAATTTTAATTGTGTTTACTTCATGAAATCTAAGTAGTTTAGTTTATCTTTTTCTTTCTTAGATGATGAAGTAATTAAATTATGGAAGCAATGTTGTGGAATGTATAAGTGTTTAATGCTGGAATAAATTGTGATGATTCAATTCCTTGAACTTAATTTACTTCTTGATTTGGCCAATTAAGATGTTAAAATTTTTTGTGAGATTATGTATGATCCAATACGGTATTGTCTTAAACAACAATTGGAAAGAATCACATGCAATTATATGGGTGAGAATTGTAGTTCATATGATTGAATGTAAATATATAGAGAGATATGCTTTATTGGGGAGTAAAATTATAGGACTTTAGAGTGACAAGCTAAAGCCCCCTAATTTGGTTTGTTATTTTAAATTTTGTTATGAGATTTTAGCCCCTAGGTGGAGGGAATAGAGGGAACTCTACAGTGAGAGCTGGTATCTTCCCTGCCTAACCCATCTATAAAATTTCAAAATTTCAAATTAACCAATTTTCTTTATAGAACCAAATAAGGGTAAATAATATAATTACTCCTATTTGGAACAATACATTTAAATACTTCCACAACATAAAATCCATATCTAAGTCATAAGCATAATTCATTGAAGAAAGAAAAAGATATTTGATTCTTATAACTTTTATATTGTATTTAGAGTATTGATAATTTCATTTCCTGCTTATACTTGTTATTAAAAATATCAAAAAAAAACTTTTCAAAATTAAAACCTTAAAAAATACTTACAAAAATAAATTAAAAAAAATAAAAAGTTATTTTTCTTATTTCTTTAAATTTTTACACATTTCCATGTGGGTTCTATATCTCGGAGCTTAATCAGAAGGTCCTATATTATTTGATAAATGATACATATACTTGCGTAGAATGTCATATTATAAATCATAAATTTCATATCTAAGTCATAGGCATAAATATTCGGGCATCACCCAACACACAACACATGATACAAGACACTCAACAAGGCAAAAGCCTCATACACCACTGCCATGACCTCTTATAATACACTCCACTGGCCTAAGGGATTCAAGCACACAATTTGTTGTAAGCACCTCACTAAGTGCAAATACACTACAATGCAAAATCATTTAGTCACTGTCATTATCTCCATATCCTCATCCTTCAATACATTAGCTCGAAGGGTGGCCATACAGAAGCATCATTGCTAGTAGCGATCTATGCACCTCTTGAATGCATGAATGCATGTAGCCATATTGTTGCTATTACTGCTCTGCATGTTGCTGGGTCTGCTTGTTGCTGTCTTAAACCTCTAGGGACATATCCTTCAAATGCTTAATCACCTCGGCATTTGAAGGATATGGACAAAATGTTTCGTGATGCTTCAAGGAGCTCTCTCCCCTCACTTGGGATGAACAAAGTGTAGAGCTAGTAGAAGAAAAGGTGGTTCTGGTGATCACTTTCTATGGCGTAAGCATCTCATCTTCACTCTCTTCAACATCACACACTCTATGGCATAGTGTACAAATAAAGAAGGGGTGTCATAAACCTACAATGGTCTGATCACTAGCAATGTGGATGATATACTAGTGGAAGTTGATCCCTATATCGATAAATCTACTCATCTGAATATAGAAGTTTAGAACAACCCTATCCCTAGTAAAATCAGTGAGAGTATAGGTAGGGAGAATACAGGCAACAATGAAGTAATGCAAGGACTGGGAGATTGGTTTCAGATAAGTTAGCAATAATTTCATAAGTATCTCTCCCTCTTCCCGAGAATGAACCTTCCTCTGAAAAGTTTCATCAGTCAGAAGGGAAATAATCTCCTGATAATCAGGAGCAAGGAACCACTCAAAGTCAAACTGGTTCATGTCGGTGAGATTAAAAAGTCTGTTAATTGTGGAAAAGTTGAACGGTACCAACTTCCTTTGCTTGTAGGCCTACCCGTTCTCAATTTCTTTCGCATTCATGTAGAATTCACGGATGAGTTGGACAACGATGGAACAATAAGATGACACAGGTTTCTCACCTTCATCTATCAATTTCTACAGAAATCCTCTCCTTCTAAAATTGAAAAATTGGCTCCAAAATCAGCTTCATATGGACTAGCACATTTATATACCGCTAAGAAGCAGCGAAAGAAAATTTTAGTTTTGGCAAGAAAACTAAAAAAATAAAATTTTTGCTGAAAAATAATTTTTTTGCTGAAAAATAAGAGAGTTAGAGTCAAAATCAACTATAGGTGTGAATAATCAATGTCGACAAAGATTTGTGGGAATGTGACTGAAAATATACATATCAAATAGAGAAAATGGAATACAACAGGTTTAATAAAAAAACTTACCAAATCCCAGGTATTCTACTTTGATCTACCTAATGGAGGCTAGATCTACTAAAAGAATCTATATTTTCGGTGGTCAATGAGGTAAAGAAGCAGAGGAGGAAGTGCATAAATAAGGGAAGTGAGGAAAATGGTGGAGAAAAGGTGCTTTGGGATCTTAAATTGCAGCAGCGTGGTCACACTAGGCTATGGCATGGTCATGCCACACTTTCCCTTAGCCTTAAAAAATAAGGTCATCAGTAGCGTGGTCAAGCATGATATAGGCATGGTTACACCACTGGTCGACATGGTTAAGCCAAAACCTGATATGGCCATGTCGAGCTCCAGTACGACATGAAACTTTTTTCACTCTACCTCCTCAGTGTTGACCATCTACTTCGTAGGGGTTGAACATTGATAGGGACAAATGTACGACAAACAAATAACACACACTGACTCAGAATCCACAATGAAAAAACAAAATAGAAATTATGTGAAAAATTAAAGAAAAACATAAGATAATGTTAGGTTGCCTTTCAAAGAAGCGCTGGGTTTAATTTCCTCAGCCAGATGGATTACCAACATCCTCCCAAAGCTGGTCGTACAGGATCATTGCTAATTCAGTAATCCTCGATCAGTTGTCCTAAATTCAGGTAGACTTGGATTATCTCCTTTATCCTCATATGATGTTATTCTATTAGAATTTTCTCATAAAAAACAATATTATTCCATTTACCAATTAGGGTTTTGCAGTAACCTCTCACATTCAATCAGATAATCATCAGTGATTCCAATAGGTAAACTAAGGTGTTCTACTAACCAGTCTGGTAAGTGGCTGGCTTCCTATAAAGGAAGAGTAATATTATCGCTAGTGAAATTCCCTAAAATTCATCAATTATCATTCGTTGTTTCTGGTTCAACTCATTTGATTCAATCAATTAGAGTTTCCTTGCTCGGGCCACCATTTTCACTTTCTAGTTCTATTCATTTCTAAAGGCTTGGGGAATATCAGGTGATTTTAAAACATCAAATGCAACTTCTCAATCATTCTCTCCCAAAATTACTTTCCCCTCACCTTACCAATTGCTAAGAAGGGTATCCAAAGAATAACATGCATTCCTTTATCTTCTCTCAGATCCAATATTACAAAATCAGCAGGAAAGATGAACATGTGAATTGTGACAAACAAGTTTTCAACAATTCCTAGGGACGAGCTACAAAGTGATCAACTAGTTGAAGTGTTAGATTGGTAGGATTAATTTCTCCTTTTCCTAGTTATTTTAAAATATTCAGGGGTATGAGATTAACACTGGGTCCTAAATCATAAAGGGGATCTCATTTTTATGGTTTTCTCCCCCCTCTTCTCCATTTCTCACTCATACTACGTCGCACGGCTCCAAATTTTGGTCTTTTTGATACGCTTTAGTGTTACAAGGTAGTTCACTTAGAGTTCTATTGTTCATTGAGCTATGCAGCTATCCAAATTGGCTCTCTAGATTACTTTTACGGCTACAACTTGGCTCTGTAATGTGTTCTGCATTTAAATAACTAATTCTTCTATAAGTGACGTCTTTTGGGAATTAGCTTAGAATTTTGGTGGGAATTGCTTCCTTTGGGAGTGATTTCCTTAATTTGGCCAACTTCATAGAAGTTTATTTTGAGGGTTTCCTCATTGCTGGCTATTATTATTCCAAGAGAAATTGAGAAGGTTTCACCAACCTGGGTTGTAGTTCATGGAATAGTGATTGTGACCATTATTTCTTATGACATTAACAGAATTTAAAGCAGAGATGCTCAGATCTACCGCTAGTCCATGTATCAATTCATGTTGGGTGTATGTCCTTACATTAGATTTATCCCCAAATTGTCTAAATTCCTAGAAATAACAACTACTTTGGTTGCGAGGACACCTAACACATCAAACTCATGCACACTAGCTACCTGTTGGGGTGTAACCCTGTCAGTTGGCCATTGAAATTTATTAGTGGCCACTTCTTCAATTAATTGGTAGACTTCATCTAAGGATTTATACATTAATGAACCATTAATAGCAGCATCAATTATAGATCAAGAGATCTACTAATCCATCATAAAAGGCTTGAATGATTAGCCAATCAGGTATGAAATGGTGTTAGAACCTCCCAAATAATTCCTTGAATCTCTCTCCATCAATTTGGGTGAATGAGTTAATGTTGTTCCTAAGCTTTGCAGTTTTTTTATGGTGAAAAGTATCTTTATAGAAATTTTTAGGACAGGCTAGGTTGTGATTCCGGAGCAAGGGAGTTATTCCATACCTTAGCTTTGTCCTTTATGGATAAAGGAAAAAAATATCGGTCAAATGGCACCAGTGTGGACACCGTTGTATCGGAAAGTGGCACAAAATTCAAAGAAATTGGCTAAGTGAATGCTTAGGTCTTCTGATGATAGTCCCCCAAACGACTTGGTTAGAAACATCTGTATTATGGTGGGTCGCAATTCAAAGGCGTTGGCTTTTACAAATGCGTAATTGATGTTCATATAAATTTATTCAATATAAGGGTTGGCATACTCCCTAAGTGGTTTCATGATGGGGGTGTTAGGGTCAGCCATCTCAATGGTTGTTTCATAAAGTGAATGTGCTCTTCTAAGAAATTTGAAGGTTTAATCAATCTTAGGATCAAAAGGGCAAGGTTTATCTCAGCTCCCCTAAACCTAAGAAAAATAACATAATAAAACTTATGCAGCAGGTAGTCACAATGACCCACACTAGTCAGTTAACAAACGCATATGCAATGCACACATAATATGAAAGAAGAAAAAATAAAACAAATTAACCAGCAAATATTTTTTACTTTTTGGATATATATATATATATATATATATATATATATTAATTTTTTTTGCACCTACATGAAGACACAATAGTAATACAGATGCAACAATTGAAATAACAAACATAAAATGAATAAGAAAAATAAGGAAGCAAAAATACTAACCCTAGATTCTAAAATTCTGAACTAAACTTCTAAAATTAGATATAATTATTAACACATTTCCCCGATAATAGCCCCAAAAACCTGACGTGCTAAAACTTACCGCGAAGTAAGTTACTTGTACAATGCAAGTGTATGTGTCAAGTAATATGAGGTATAAGAGTCCACATGTTGATCCCACCAGGAAATGTTTAACAAATATTCTGGCAAAAAAATTCTCTAGTTTACAAATCCAATGAATCAAGCTTGGCAGTATTTTTAATAAGGTTTTAAGTCCTAAAATTCAAATGATTTCAGAGTAGAGAGCAGAAAATAGAAAACAATAAAGTAAAAAAAAAACCTTGAGAGTTCTTTCAAGGATGAAGAGGCTCGTGCCTCTGAGATGTGAGGATCATAGTCATTGTGGCATTCCTAAACTTTTCCTATGTGATTGTTATAAATCGAGGATACAATACTTCTTATGTCTACGTCTAGGTCAAAATTAGTCTAGAATCAAAGATGTTTAGGCTTACTCAATCCCCATAATATTCTACTTGAATGTTTTGATCCCCATAAAATATTTCAAAATCACATAGGAATATGTCTCATTTATGGATTTTGTGGTTTGACCCTTTGTTTCCACCGTGCAAGGGTTAGAGGTCATAGTTTCAAAAAATATTTTAACACCCTAGTTGTTCAGAATAGGAGTAATGAAGTTCATAGACAAACCAACCACATTGGCCATGAACACACAAGGAAAAATTCTACGGGAAAAGCAATTTAGAAAACCACGATAAATCCACCACCCTTACATCACAAAGGCATGAAGAAGAATTTAGCCACGCATCATCGATAACTAAGAAAACTATGCATGATTTCATTGCAAGAAACAAAAATATGTTAAACTTACAATAACTTATCTTCTCCACAATAGTGGTAATCCTTCCTCTCATACAATAAATCCTTTCACAAATCACAAGAAAAGATTATGGAAAAAGCCCCTTAAAGGTTTAAAATTAAAGGAGAAACAAAACCTTGAGGGGAAGCACACAAAATCTCCCTCAACTCTACCTCTAGCTATCTCCAACTCTTCTGTGGCCCAGAACTTATTCCAAGAAGTCCTAAGAATAATTCTTATAGCAAGAACCACATATTTGTCAAGTGAATATCTCAAGTGTAAATCTGTGATAAATTGGTAAAAATATCATATAAAATGCAGGCAAAAATACAGGTAAAATCACATGCATGTCAAGAAACACAAACTTTCCCTATTACATACCCTCAATAGAAGCTGCATGAAAACTTTAGGAATAATTCTGCTTTATTGAACAATTCTGCTTTATTATAATTTGAATAATTCTGCTTTATTGAAAGTTCTTTCATGCAGCCTTTATTGAACAATTCTGCCGATAAGCTGATTAAAAATAATGTGGTGATAAACTAGGTGCAACAGTTATTATAAATTTTTATTTTTTTTGGAAAAGCCAGATCACAATCAGAAAACTGCCACCGGACATAGATATATGCGGTGAGAAAATGTTGTTTTCAACATTTTGAAAACGCATAAGCTATCAAAACGTAGTTTACCAAAACAGGTCTAGTGCGTTTTCAAAACGCCACAGCACCAAATAAGTTATCCCAAACGGGCAATAAGTAACCTAAAATAGTAATAAATTGAAAATTAGGTTAGCGTAGGAAAATGAAAACATAGGAGTAGTCTCATTAATCTCATCAAATACAATACAAAACTTAATATGTAAAATCATCCAAAAAAGGTAAGAAGTTACTTCAAGTACAACAACTCACTATATAAAAATTAATCAGGTATAGACATATGCCATAGGCAATCTGTAGGGACAATAACACAAAAATAGATAGTTAGAACTCACACCAGTAGCTCGACAATAATGCAGTAGCCACCCATGAAAAATAATTCATGTAATATTAACTGGGATAAAAACATACAACACACGATACAAGACACTTAATAATGAAGCAGTCCCCTGCACCACTGCTACGACCTTCCAAATTACTCTTCACTAGCCTAAAGGGTGCAAGTACACGATAGGTTGTAAACCCCTCACTGAGTGCGAGCATAAAACAATGCCAGAGTCGTCCAATCACTATCAGTCCTTGCCATGTCTTCATCCTCCATAACATTTAGCTTGAATGGTGGCAAATTTAGGAACAGCACTGTCAGTTGTGATCTATACACCTCCTGAGTGCATCAATGCATTACCTGTATTTCTCCTGGTACTGCTTTGCATAATGCTAGGTTTGTATGTAGACATCATGAACCTCTAGAGACTTATCCTTTAAGCGCCTAATCACCTCAGCATTTGTAAGAATTGGATGTTATGCCTTGTGACACTTAGGGGAACCTCTCCCTTCTCTCAGTATGAACCCCATGCAATGCCAGCCAAAGAAAAGGTGTTCCTAGTGAACGCCTTTTGTGGCACAAGTCTCTCATCACCACTCCCTCCAACAACACCCACTCTATAGCATAGTGCAGAAATATATCAGGTTTCCTAAACCTACAGTTATTTGACCACTGGAAATGTACATGATGTACTAGTGGATGATGATCCCTATATTTATAAATAAACCCATATGATTACAAAAGTTTTGAATGAGCCTATCCCTAGTAAAATCAGGGAGAATAGTGGTGGGGAGAAGACATACGACATTGAAGTAATTACAGGATCAGGAAATTGGGTTCAAATAAGTCAATAAGAAATTTAGAAGTGTCTCTCCCTCTTCCCCAAAATGAACCTTCCACATAAAAGTGATTTTAGTTAGAATAGAAATAATCTCTTGATAATCAGAAGCAAGGAGCCACTTGATGTCACACTAGGGCACATTAGTGTGTTCAAGAAGGTTGCTTATGGTGGAGGGGTTGAAGGGTAACAAGTTCCCTTGCCCCACCCACAGATTCTATGGTATTCACATAGAATTCGCTAATATGTGAGATAATGGATGGGCCAATAATATAGCACACACTTCTCTACCCTTTCCTATCAATTTCTACGGAAATCATCTCCTCTAGAAACTAACAAACACATTCCAAAATCAGCTTCTTCAGGACAATAATGTTTTTTTATGACTACGAAACTGTGTAATTAATCAATCTAGTTCGATCAAAGCTCAATCTGCTATTCCTATTGGTTTTTGGAACAATGGAAAAAAAAATTCATATTAAGCTAGAAAACCAATAAAAAATAAGTTTTTTTTTTGCTGTAAAACAACAATGTTAGAGTTGAAATCAACTCTAGGCCATGAATAATTTGTTTTGATAGAGATTTGTAGGAATGTGAGTGAAAAATATGTGGATAAAACCAAAAAAATGGAGAACAACCAAGTTTAAGAAAGAAACTTACCAAATTCTAGTGCTTCTACCTTAATCTACTCAGTGGTGGCCGATCTAGTCAAGAGATTTTATTTCCAGTGATCTAGGAGTTAGAAAAGCCGAGAAGGAAGTGCCTGGACTAGGAAAGTGAGGAAAATGGTGGAGAAAAGTTGCTTCAAGATCTTAAATGCACGTTGGCGTGGTCACACTACGTTCAAGCGAGTCATGCTGCACTTTTCCATGATCTTTCCCGAAACAGGTTTTGGGTAGTGTGGTCACATTTGAATTAGGTGTTGTTATGCAGCTGGTCATCATGGTTATGCCAACCCATGGTACCTCATGAACATTTTTCGCTCCACCCTCCTTCATGTAGACCATATAGTTTGTAGAGGGGTCAGACATCGATAATCCTATGATGACCAAACAACACACATGAACTTAGACTTTATAATGAAAATACAAAAATAGAAATTGTGTAAAAAAGTAAAGCAACATAAGATAATGTTTGAGTTGTATCCCAAGAAACGTTCTTAGGATCATCGACATCCACCCTAAAATGAGTCTTCGAGATCAAATTGACAATGCATCAAATAATTTTATTCTCTAAGAGTCTTCCCATAAATATTAATCTTGTTCCATCCACCAATTAAGGTTTTGATGTAACCTCTCACTTTCAATCAAATAACCATAAGTGATTTAAAGAGGCGGACTAAGGTTTTTTCTAACACTCTAGTTCTAGTGATTGGGCTTCTCCCAAAGGAAGAGTAAAATTATCACTAGTTAGAGTCCCCAAAAATTCTTCAATTATCATTTGTTCTTCCTCGTTCAACTAGTTCACTTCAACCAATGGACTATTCACTACCCAGGCCAACATTTCTAATTCTTGGTTCTAATCGTTCATAAAGGCTTGAGGAAGCTCAGGTGATTTTAAAATATCAAATGTGACTTCTCGATCATTTTATCCCAAAATTATCTTCCTCCCTTAAACATCGATAATTGCTCTACCAAATTTTAAGAAGGTTCTCATAAGAATTACACGCATTCTTTTTTCCAGATCCAATATCACAAAATTAGCAGGAGAGGTGAACATGTCAACTATGGCAGGAAAGTTTTCAACAACTCTTAAGGGTTGAGCTACAGAGTGATCTGCTAGTTGAAGACTCAGATTGGCAGACTTATTTTTCCTTTTCATAGTTGTTTGAAAATATGCAAGAGCATGAAAATATCATTGGCTTCTAAATCACAAAGTGCGTGCCAATGAAACTCAGTTCCTATAGCATAAGGAATAATGAAACTATCAGGATCTTTCATGAGTTTTTGAGGCCTTTGAGAGAATGGAGGTGGATGTTTCTCAGTTCTGTCAATTTGAATGTTACTAGAGATTATACCTAGGTTAGGCTTCATAGGGAAACATTCATTCTTATGGCTTGCTCTCCCCTCTTCTCCATTTCTTGCTCCTACAACATCACATTGCTACAAATTTTTATTTCTTCAATTTTACTGGATAATGCACCTAGGGGTCTACTATTCATTGAGTTTGCTAGTTGTCCCAATGGAGTCTCTAGACTTTTTATGGCTATAACTAGGCTCTATAATATGTTCCCTTTTTTGAATAACTAAATCTTCTATAGGTGACTTCTTTTGGTTAGTTTGAAAATAAGCTTGGAATTCTGGTGGGAATTGCTACCTCTGGGGTTGATACTTGGTTTGGGAAACTACCAACTTTGTTGTTTTAAGAGCTTCCAATTGTTGGTTGTTATTGCTCCAAGAGATATTGTGATGGTTTTGCTAGCCTAGGTTGTAGGTGTTGGAATAAAGATTGTGGCCATTATTTCCTATGACATCAATAGACTCTAAAACAAACCTGCTCGAATCTACCAATTATCCATGTATCATTTGGTGGAAGTACATGGATTTGATTCATCCCCTGATTGTCTAACTTCCTAAAAATAATATCTACAAGGTTGCAAGGATAGTTAACACATTAGACTCATTCACACTAGTTACCTTTTTGGGTGTAACTCTTTTAGTTGGCCATTGAAAATTATTAGTGGCAATTTCTTTAATTAATTAGTAGACTTCATTAAAAGTTTTAGAAATTAATGAGCCTCTAGTAAAAACATCAATTATTGACCTCAGAGAACCTACTAATCCATTGTAAAATGTTTGAATAACCAGTCAATCAGGTAAAATATTCTACTTAAGAATAAATAAAATATTTTAGAATAATGGAGATACTTATCAATCCTCCTTGATGTGAATTTCACCAATCATAATGTGCAACAGTTTAAACATTCCTTTTGGAAGTGCCTTTGTGAATGTGCCTATTAATTAACATTCAGTTCTGCAATGCTTTAGTTTAAATTCTTGATTGGCCTCAGCTTCTCTAAAAAAATGATATTTGATACCAATTTCTTTAGGTTTACCATAAAAAAGTTGAATTCAAGTAGATCTACAGAACAAAACTCAATCCTAATAGATTAATTTTAAAATATAAAGCAAGCTAGTTGCTAAGGGATACTCTCAATGATTTGGAGTTGATTATAATGAGACATTTGCTCTCGTTGCATGACATGATACAATAAGAACATTAGTTGCACTTGCAACACAAAGCAAGTAGAAGATATATCAACTAGATATAAAATTTGCATTTCAAAATTATTATTTAGAAGAAGAGAACTATGTTAAATAACATCCTGGGTTTTTAGTACAAGACCAAGAAGATAAATTTCTCAAGTTAAAGAAGATTTTGTAAAGAAAGCTTCAAGAGCTTAGTACAGTCAATGTGACAATTATTTCATAGAGAAAGGCTTCAAGAGGAGCAAATTTGAGAAAGCATTGTACAACAAGAATCAAGGTACAAGCTACACTCTCATAGTCTCCCTATATGTAGATGATCTTATCTATGCAGGAAATAATAAGGAGATGATCAAAGATTTTAATAAAGACATGGTAAAGACATTTGAGATGACTGACTTAGGTCTGCCACGTAATTTTCTTGGGACTGAAGTAATTCAAAACGAAAGGGGGCTCTTCATCTCAGAAAAAAAATATATAGAAAATATTTTAAGGAAGTTTAAGATGAACAATTACAAGATAGTAACTACTCCACAAGACAGTGAGACACTATGAAGAATGATAATGCACCAAAGGCCGACAACACTTTCTATCAAAGTCACTATTTTATCTAACAACAATGAGACTAGTCATCCTATATGCACCTAGTTTACTCTTAAGATTTATGCAATTTACAACCCAAGTTCATCAAAAAGGAGCTAAGTAAATTCTTAGATCTCAACAAGTGACAAAGAGCTAGCTATGGTACTAGTATGAATTTGTTCCTAAATTCGAGCTAATTGGATATACTGATAGTGTACGGCCGGATCCGTAAATGACATGAAGAGCAACTTAGGATATGCATTCATACTAGGTTCAGGATTTTTTTTTCTTAGGCATCAATGAAATAAACAACTGTTGCAAGATCAATAATCAAAGTTGAATATATCACAGCTACCACAACCACAAGCCAATCCACTTGGCAAAATTGCATATTAGAGAATATGGGCAAGCCACAAAAAATTATTACAAAAATCTATTGTGATAACAAATCAGCTACAACAATGCAAAAATTTTGTATTTCATGGAAGAACTAAACATATTAATATCAAATATCATTCATTAGAGAAGCTGAGACCAATCAAGAAATTAAACTCATGCATGTTGAGCTCACTTTTGGTTGAGGTCTAGTCTGTTTTTAGAATGACCTAGGGTCTAGCCATAGGACTCTCCTGGTGACTTTCTTAGAAGACTAGTCATGGAACCCCTCTCCGTAAAATTCAACCTTTTCTCATTTCACTGGGAGTTTTCATATGCTTAAGGCCTAACCTCCAGTTTTTAGGAGGAAGAGACCAAGCATAATGAAGCCCAGGGGAAGTCTCCTATAGGTGGTCAGACCTTAGAATCTACCCTGGGAGGTCTGGAGCTTACACCACACTTACACTACACACTCACAACCCTAAATAAGGCACATCACCTTTGATCCCCAAACTCTTTGGAAACTAATGTAAGTGGTTTTCCCAAGCCATTAGCTTCATGCTAGGGTTTGGCTAGTATTAACACATAGACGGCCAAATGAGGGTGACCCTTGGTCCATGGCTCAACCTAAACAATGCTATATTACTCACTTTCAACCAATCCCAATTTTTCCTATGATTTCAATTTTCTAACCCCTTTGCCCCAAAATACCCAAAATACCCAAAATACCCCCAAAACCTTAAAATCCCCCAAAATTTCCAAAATCACCCAAATTACCCATAATTCTTCGAAAAACATTCCAAAATACTCCCTACCACTCAAATTACCCAAAATTGTTAAATTTTCCAAAAGAATCCCTAAAATGACCAAAATGCCCCTTTTATTCCAAAAATTCCAAAATTTCCAAAAATTCCCATAAATTCATAAAACCTCCCAAATATTTGCAATTTAATTTCTCTCAACTATCACATGACCCAATTTGGCCACTTTAACCCACTTTGACCAAAAGCCCTAATTTAACTCATTTAACCCAAAAGTGCCTAAATTAAATCAAATGTCTACCCAATTGACCCCAATCTTGCCCAATTTCAAATCCAAACTTTAATTAAATATCTCCAATTTCAATCTAAACCAAATCTAAGCTCAATTTGACCCACATTTGAGTTCAATGTTACTTAAAAACCATAATCCCGAATTTTGCCTAAGTGACCCAAATATCCCAAATTGACCTAATGTGAATCAATTTCTCCCTAATTTAAATTCTAAACTTCCTATGACACTCCCATAAACTGACTTGAACCATTAATTACCCCCAATTTGAGCCCAAGTCTCACCCAAATCCACATAAAGTCCAAAACCCTAAAATTTTCACCCAAACATGCCATATTCCCAAAATCTCCCAAATTGATTGCCATAATCCCAAAATTTCCACCCAATTGATATTGGGAACTCTTTATGACATCCCCTTAGACCATTTAGAGGCTTTAATTGGCCTTAGACCCAACTCTAGCCTAACCTAAACCCAAGTTAACCCAACTTGCCCTAAATTAACCAAAATCCCAAATCAAGCCAAATTCACCTCCCAAACCACTCCAAAACCACTCCAATCCTCCTCTAAACCATTTATGAAAATCATATACACAATATTTCTCAATAACGTGGCCTCAATTCAAGCTTAAACCCAAGTTAGCTCAATTTGGAGCCAAGGTGACCCAAATGAACCCATGACCAAATTTAATTAAATTGAACCAAGTGTGACCAAACCAACCCCTCCACAACCACTAAACTGATCCTAGGAACCACCCTAGATGCTCTTAGCCCACACTAGTGAGCCATGGACCAAAGGATCCTCTATTTGGTGGATCCCCTTCCATAATTGCTTAAACCATTTGGATCCTTGCCAAAATTTCTCACTAAATTAATTACTCCCACTTGATGGCCTGGCTCACCTAACCACTGACTCTCCTGACCCATGGCTAGATCCCCTCTCCTTGCTGGCTGACCTAGTCACTGGAGGAGCCTAAACCGAGAGCTACATCCAAGCCAAGTAAACCCAAACTCCACCTTATGGCCAAGTCAGCCTAAAATTGCCATTGGAGCTCATCTTCCCTCCACCTAGGCAGTTGAATCCACCCTCACCAGCCTCTGAGCTCAGTCCAATGGCCATGGCTATAAATAGAGGTCTCCTCGGCCAAAACCAGGTGTTGAACTTTTCTTAAGGAAACTCCACCAAATTGCTTCTAGAGTTTCCCTGAGAGGTCCTAAGAGTGATCCCACTATCTTCAGTCACTGATTCCCTTTGTATGAGAGCAATTTCACCACTGAAATCTCAGCCATAACCAAGACTGATTTCTTCACAGCTCCACAGTGCACCAAACCTCAATTAACTACAAACACACCTTCACGGAATTGAAAGAAGAAGGTCCCCCATCAAAGCCCCATCACAGAAGGCCTCTGCACTAGACTTTGATCAACACCTGAAAACGACTTTGGTCGAATTCAGGTCTAGACATTTCACCACAATGCAAGGCTCCATCTGGAGGTTCGTTGGGACTAATCGAAGCTCCCACAACCATCTGATTGAGGCCTCTCCTCTCAGACAAAGTTATTGGGCTCACTCTTCCTCCTGAGCTATTCTTCATCCTCCCTAATTGTACACTGTATTTCATACCGTATAAGACGTATGGATAGGATCGTCTAGGCTAGATGAAGCTTTAGAAACTTACCCCAAGTGATTTGGTTGAGTATCGAGAGAGATCTTAGGTATGGAAGGTGGACGGTTCTCTGTGCACATGAGTTGGGGACGAAGACACGCAACCGTCCGATCAAGCGTGTATCAAATGGAGGGCCGGGATTGTGCCGAATGAACGCTTGGAACATAAAGCACGCACTGAATTAGAAGGAGTCGCCAACCTGAAGGAGACGCGTGTGCTTTCGGCCCTCCATAAGTTTACGTGGCTCCGTGTCACTTAAGTAGAAAAATATGAAAAATATGAATTATTTAAATCACCTGAATTTCAAAAATCCATATCTTGGTCTAGAAAAATTATAAAAATAAAATTAAAAAAATACTCCCTTGCTCAGTGAACAGAGATGAATAATGTGAAAATGGTTTGAAGTTTATTTGATCCACGTATGATTTTTAATTAATTAAATACACTCTGTAGTCTTTTAATTCTCTATGCATATAGAAATTTCACCATGGCTTGCCATTTTAGCATGATATAGCCTCTGTCATGGGGGACCTTCACTGATTTTTCCAAGGTCAAAGAAGACCTCTATGAGGAGGTCAATATTTTCCAAGTTTTTGCATCTATTTTGATAATTTAATTCTAATAATTAGCATGGTGGTTATAAAAATCCAAAAAAATCATGGTAGGTTTCATATGACCAGAGGACCCTAGGATAAAATTCTCATGGGTTAAATTATCAAGAAATGACCTAATCATAACTTGGTTTAAAACTGAATTTAAATTAATTAGAGTTCATTAAATATGGAAATCACTCAAAAATAATTCTCCACTATACTTTAAAGGTCAGAGAACTTCCCATAAAAATTTCATGGCATTTGGAATTCATTTAATCACCTAAATGAATTTTCTAAGTGAAATAATAATTTTAAACATTAAACTAAATTTAATAATTAAAATACAACTCAAAAAAAATATAAAATTGGTTTTGGGAGTTCTTTGTGATGAGAGGTTTTTTCTAAAAATAAAATTGGGTTTAACCATATTTTAAATATTTAAATAATTAAATAATAATAGAAATAACAAAAATATTAAAAATCACCAAATTTTCACATTTGGTTTCCTAATCACTTAGGAACCATCCACATAATTTTCCTAAGCCTCTAAGTCAATATATTATTTTTTAAAAGCTTAAATTAAACTTTAAAAGGGTAAAAATGAATTTTCTTAATTTTCAACTAAAATAATTCTAATAATTAAAATAAATAAATAAAATATAAAATTTACATCTCTGGGTTCCTTTACCTCAGAGGGACTTATGAAAAATATAAAATTGAATTTTTAACTTTAAAAAAATTTTATAATTAATTAAAACTCGAGATCTTAAAATAATTCTAGTAATTAAATTAAAACAAAAAAAATCAAGAAAATTTGGTCTAACTGGTCCTCTGGTTTAGGTCTACCTCTAATAAAAATTTCAAAGTCATATGCTTTGTCTTGGACAAGTTATTAAATTTTCATTGAAAACCCCTATTTTTACATTAAAATAAGTATATAAATTAAATTTAAATTTGAAAAATCATATTTTCTCCTTTAATATTTCAATTAACCCATAATTGGGGTCACATAAAAATTTCGCTGAATTTAATGAATTATGAAGTGATAAAGGCCTTTAGGGGTAAAGTTGTAATTTTGGAAAAATTTAGCCTTAATCAATATTTAGGCTTAATCAAAATGGGAAAAGGGCAATAAATGAACTTAATTATTATGTTTGGATGATTCAAATATTAAGGGATAAATGGTAAAAATCCATTGCAATTTTGTCACATCAAAACTAAATATTTAAATTTCCTTAATTACCATAATTTGAGAGAAAATCAAATTAAAAAGAGCCTTAAGGTGTTTAAATGCTAACTTAATATTCTGATAAGAATCATAATCATGAAATTCATGAAATTTCCTTTTCTAAAGACATGAAAATACCCACTAAAATCGTAAGGGCTTAGTAGCGAACTAGGCTTAATCAAAGAATTTAACTAATAGGAATTAGAAAAGAAAACATAATCAATCTTAAACTATTTTTGAAACATTACAAGCCCATCAAAATTTAATAAATTCTTCCATAAGTTAAGTTTGCTTCTAAAGGTCCACTCACATAATTTCTATGTAAAGTGCCAAATGATAATTACCCCACCTTTCAGGATGACTAAAACATTGGCTCACTGAGCATAAGGGTATGAAACAAATAAATTATTTAATAATTATGATAAGTTCAAAAGACCTCAAGGAAGCTCAAAAGGAATGCGAAGTACCTGGGTCTCTCCTAGATCTTTCACAAATCTTTTGGGCACCTTGTAGGATAACTGGATCTATCACATTTATTAAATGAAGAAATCTCTTAAATAAAGAAATAAGACCCACCAAGTTATGACATAGAGTTTGGTAGGCCTGTGATGAACCTATCCATAGGGTTTTACTTCCTTGCAAAATATAAATGTTTATTGCAAAGATAATAAAGTCTTAGGTGGAGGAACGAGAAGACTCGCCAGGTACTCTTTTATAGTTTACAACGCTTTCTTTTCCTACACTTTCTTTACTTTTTTTGGCTTATAAGCTTGTATGTTAAACAACAATGCCACCCTGCATGAAAACTGAAACCTTTAGGATAGCCACAAAACTGAGACAAAAAATCAAAATAAAATAAAATTCACCGCCACAACATTCAAAATATAAAATAACTTAAAATTTAATCACAAACAAAACAAAATCACAATTGTAACTAAATTAAAACGTCTCATTGGTTGATCGGGAATCCCTCGGAGAAGGTACCCTACGTGTTGCTAACGAGGTTTACCACGGTCTAAATGAAAGTATGGAACTCATTAAGTTGAGTTTAGTAAATTCATTTGGACTAAGTGAATTCGATGAAAATAGTGGTGATGGAATGATGGAACCGTGGGATCTTTACCGGTGTCTATATCATCAACTTTAATGTTCCCATAATAAAATATTAAGAATATTAAGACATCTCAATTTAAAATATTTCCAAAACATGACACTTCTCTTCTCTCTCACAATTGACACTTCTTTAAACTAAACTTGCCACGACGAGGAGCTTGGAGCATGTATGGTGGGCAGCACGGCCTTCTTTAACAGCAAAATTCTTTAGAAATAAACAAACAAGCCATAGGACTTCGAGGTAGCTTGCTTAGTGCAACATAAATCCTCACCTTTTCTTTAGGCTCTTGCATAACCATGTTGTGCAACATAAGCCCTAACTCGTCTTAAGATTCCGAGGTTGTCATCGGGTATGACATAAATCCTCTTATCTTCCAGGCCATTCACATGATCAGTATCAGGTGAATGTAAGTTCTAAATAATTAAATTGACAGAATGAAACACCAAATAAATATCCTAAATCAAAGCCAAACCATAGGATAGTTTGGAAAGACATCAAGATTTTTCTTGAATATATATCCTTCCCCTAGCTTTCTCTCCTTCGGATTATGATAAAATGAAATGTTCCAAAACTTGAGTCATTCATCTATTGAATTTCCGACTATCATATTTTCTTTGAAAACCTTACTTTGGAAGTCATGAACATAAATATTTTCTGATCTATATCAAGTGTTTTCTTAGGTAACTTTGGTTATCTAGGATGTAATTAACTATAGAAGCTTGCCCTTATAGGAAACTTAAAGATTCCAGATTAATATAAACCCTATCTAATTTTTTTATATTAGATAGTGGAAATAGTCGGTCAACAATGATTCGCAAACCAAACGGATGTCATAAATTCTTTATTTTATTTGATCAAGCCTCACCTCAAGCAATTTATTTATTCTTCGGGATAAATACATGTTTTGTGGTGCAATGCTTGATTATTTAAACTATTATTTATATGAGATCATTTTGATTTTGTATTCTTAAAATAATATAATATTTTCAAAATCCATATATATATATATTAATTTAAATCAAAATGTTATTTTATAAAAACTATATTTTAAAAACCATTTTCAAAAAATCTAAATATCTCATTAATACCACCATAACCAATCAAGAAAAAGAAAAGAAAGGGAAGGGAATTTAAACGGCCGACAATGTACTGCAGGAATGAAGGACAATTAATATACTTATTCACAAAGGCGCTTCCAAAAGGAAAGTTTGAATTGTTACACATCGAAATTCACATCAAAGAGGAGTGAGAAGATTGATGCTCTTTCTCCAATATTTTAAAATATTCTATCTAGTCTCAAGTAAAAGATTATAGGTCATTCGTATTAAATAAGAATGCTATAGAATATTTAATTAGGAAAAATTTAGAGTATTTTTTTCTTAAAAGAAATTAATGAAAGAGTTTAGAATATTGTACATTTAGTCTCTTATGTCTATAAATAGCCAGACTTGTTGTCACCAAAGTTTCGAAAAAAATTCTCCCACTTCTTTTCTAGAAATTTTTCAATGATAGTCTTATCAACTGAACTGAACTCATGAAATAATTATTTAAAAAGGGATCGAATCAAATCAAATCAATCTAGTAATAAAGACTAATAACATGAATTATATATCTTACATAAACTGAACAACTCCTTAATCTCAAATGGACTAACCCTAGTTTCAATATGGTACATAAAAATCTGAAGAAACAGATATTGAAGGAGCAATATCCCATTCGTTTCCACAAAATGAAAGCTTCATATTTTATTTAACAAAACTAAGTTTACCAAACTTTATCCTATCATTCATTATTCTCTCACACCATAATTGAAATCTTTCACACGCATATTTGAAATCTGCAACATTCATAATGTATCACGAAGATCAGACCAGAAATATATAGATAGATAGATAGATATATCTTAATGTATTGGTTTAAGATGGCATAGTTTAGAGAGAGGGAATGGAGGATCGAAGTAAGAGCCATTTAGGATGGCTTTTGCTATGATTTTATTTGCAGCCTCTGTGGCATGAATTCCATCCCAACTGACGTAATTTTGTGGATCCCTGCAAGCACTTGATGTCACATTGATGCCGTTGATTATCTTGCTGTTCCCACAGAACACTTGTGGATTGAAATTATAAGCTCTACCGCCAGAACCACAGCATGCTTTAGTTCCATATGCTAGTCCTGATACACACAAACTTGTGAGATCACTATAAAAGAGTAAATAACCAATTATGCCAATATTAATGTCCAATGAATAAAGTTGGGACAGTGTTGTGTTATACTGTTTGTAATATATTATGTCGTGTTATCATATATGAAATAATATCATCTTTTTTACCAACTCGAATAAACAAGCAGTAAAATATCGTATAGATCTTAGACAAGTCCAGAAATTCCTATCGTTTGCAAAGTAAATACTAAAGATGGATGTGAAGCTAACCATGTCTTTTCGGATGCTGAAAGAGTTCAAGCTTAACAGAATGGGTGTCCACATATATGACAGAGGCATTCGGGAGCAGAGGTCTAATCTGCTGCAGAGATTCTTTCAACAATTTGTTATAATCCACAACAGCCTTATTGTACGAAATCATACAACCATACTCATCCAAATCTGACTTGTTATGAGGAAGTTCGGTTAGGAATGCGGGAAAGCATCCTACAGGTGCGAGATTAAACACCATGAATGTTCTTCCTCCAATATCATATAGTTCCTGCTCCATATGGATGATTCCATTAGCTCAATAAGATGGAAAAATATTGACACAAAAATATTACAATCTATTCATTAAAATAATCAAGTCACCTATTGTCTTCAAAAAATAAAAAGAAAAAAAATCATGTAATTCATTAAGTATGCTATGACGAGTACATAGAATTGGTTTATACCTTTATAGTCCACGCAATTTGGCTAGCAACTTGGGGGAGAAACTTCTCGTCTCCTTCGATGCCTATTGTTGATAAATTGGAGGTGAAGTCATTCTGCCCGATGTCCAAAGTATACAAAGCTTTATCAAAGATGTCCTTCGAAGGAAGGTTGTCTGGATTACAGTATAGAAATGAGTCTCAAATAGGAGAAAAATTTAGGTACAGAATAGACACGCAGAATATAAGATTATTCAGAGGTTATTGGGAGGTTAAGTCCGTGTTATTATGGTTAAAACCCGCAATAACCTCACAATAATCCTCCAATAATCTATAAATAAGTTCCGCAATTCTGTTTACATATAAAACCACATAGCATGATTCAATGAATTATATTAGTCTCTCCGAGACTAGAACAAACCTTGTGGGCTCATTTGAAATGCTCGAACCCTGAGCTCATTCATCTGGTTGAACTGAATCGCCAAAGAGAAGGGACTTATTCCTGTTACAAATAGACTGGTGTTGGGCAGCAGCACAGTCGATGCCGCTGTTGCAAAATTAGCGCCATGGCTAAAGTTGGAGCCAATGGACTGCAGGTAAGGGCTCAGAAACGGCAAGCCAAGAGCCTGAGCTACACTCCCCAAAACAATACAAACGTAAAGAAAGGAACTTTAAACATAAAATTAAAAAAAATAGGCTGACCGACTACCTAAGAAGTCAATGACCGCTCTTCCATCTGAAGCACGACCTGCTGGTTTCCTGAAGTAAGTCATTCCAAATGGAAGTCGCTGAGCTGGAAATGCCGCCCAGAAACCACCGGTGTCCGAGTTTGAGTCACCAAAGTTGAAAATGGCTGGAAAGCTGCAGCTGGCCTCAATTGGCGTGGCTGATAAAAAGAGAAGGATAAGCAGAGGAAAGAAGACAGCCGGAGGGGCGAGAGAACGCCGGCAATTGGAGTGGGATCCAGCTTTCCGGAGGCCCATCTCAAGCATAATGTTAAGTGCCAAACTAGCGCAGAAGAGAAGAGAGAGCGCACGTGAATGAATGTATGCCCTTAAATTATTCACCATATGAAGATTATATAGAGATGCACAATGCATTCAAACAGCATTATAACGAGGTGGAAAATCTGCTGTTTGGTGTTAACGAACAGCATTGGATTTGAGCCCTAAGAAAGCAAGGAAAGAGCTAGCAACTTTGGATTCCATACTCGAAGCTCGTCTTCTCTAAAAATAAATAAAAAGAAAAAAACAAAAAACAAAAAGACTTTGGATTTCACTGCCGATCTGAACAGCTGGACTTTTGTTGTCTGCAACTAATCAGAGTTTCGAGGATTAGCATAAGACTGTCGTTATCATAATTGTTCTTTTTTTTTTAGTAAGTTTAATCGTATGCCATTCTATGCTTGCACTCAATTCATCGCAACCCATAGGAGAGCCAAATATCTTCCTAATTGGATAGCAATCCCACGGTTTGCTTCTGGGGAAACTGAAACGAGTCAACAAGCAATGCAATTGAGAAGCAATGTGAGGAATCTCTATTTTGCGAAGATGAAGACTTTACTCAGGATTTGTTTAGAGAATCACGAGGGGATTACACGATTTATATGTTGCTTCAAATAGTAGTAAAGTTGCGATATTTTAACAGATAAGCATTTCGAAATGAACAATATAATCTTATTAGACACAAAACATCAAAATAGACAACATTAATACTCGGTCACTCGAAAAGATATTGCATCTAAAGTTTCGGATGCAGCTTGCATTTGAATTCCAATTAAATTTTTGTCATCTGCAAAGTGTCGGATCCATTGAAAATAAAAGCAAAAAAAGAGTATTTTGGCATGTAACCGGGCCCGAACCAGCCCTTAAATTACGAAAGAATATGGATCACTGTTCAAAATCCAACGTACTGTTTCATTTCTTCTTTTCGGAATAGATTTTTGCATGTGCCTGGAGGGTTTTCTTGCAGTTCTCCGATTATGGTTTAGACGATACTTCTGCGTTATTTATGAACGACACGTTAAATAAACAATATTCAAGATGAAATTTGAAAACAATGACGATAAGTTTGAAATGGATGTGAGTTTACTTCTATTCCAAATCTTGACATTACTTTATGATTCATTAATGTCTCTGTACTCCGAATCAATAGTATTGGGTTAGTTTCTGATTTTTTTTGTGATGTTTTTGTGGTGGCATTGCAGAGTTACTCTGATAGTGATGTTTTTTTTTGTTGAGTTTAGTTTCATTTATGTTGATTTTTTTATGGCATTGATGTGATTTTGAGGCGTTATTTATGAACGACACGTTAAATAAACAATATTCAAGATGAAATTTGAAAACAATGACGATAAGTTTGAAATGGATGTGAGTTTACTTCTATTCCAAATCTTGACATTACTTTATGATTCATTAATGTCTCTGTACTCTGAATCATTAGTATTGAGTTAGTTTCTGATTTTTTTGTGATGCTTTTGTGGTGGTATTGCAGAGTTACTCTGATGGTGATGTTTTTTTTTTTTGTTGAGTTTAGTTTCATTGATGTTGATTTTTTTATGGCATTGATGTGATTTTGAGGTGGTATTGGATCATATTTTGGTAGTATTGTTGAGATATTATCCTGTTATTATTGTGGTATTGTAGTAGTTTATGGTGTTTCTGTAGTGGTATTGTGGTTGTATTGCGGTGGGATTGAGGCTTTATTTTGTCCATATTGTGGTGGCCGTGGTGATATTTTAGTGGTAATGTGGTATTATTGTGATAGTTTTAAGGTAGTATTGTATTGGTTTTGTGATGGCATTATGGTGATTTCGTGGTTGTATTATGGTGGTATTGTGGTAGAATTGTGGTGGTATTTTGGTAATTTTGTGGTGATATTGTGTGATATTGTGGCGGTATTGTGGTAATATTGTGGTTGTACTAAGGTGGTATTGTAATGATTTTGTGGTGGTATTGTAGTGATTTTGTGGTGGTATTATAGTGGTATTGAGATAGTATTGTGAAGGTACTGTGGTGGTGTTGTGATGATTTTGCGGTGGTATTGTGGTGGTGATGCAATGATTTTTTGGCGACATTGTAGTTTTAGGGTAGTGGAGTTTTTGTGGCATTGGTAGGACATTTAGTTTGTATTTTTTTCATAATGTGGTGGTATTGTGGTGATTTTGTCTTGATATTTTGGTGATTTTATAGTTGTGTTGTGGTAGTGTTGTGTTGGTTTATGATAATATTATGGAGGTACTTTGATATTGTGGTAATTTTGTGGTGATATTATGGTATTGTTGAGGAGGTATTGTAGTAGTATTGTGGTGATGTTATGGTTGTATTGTGGCATCAGTAGGACTTTGAGGTTGTATTTTGTTCATAATGTGTTGATATTATGGTGGAATTGTGATGATTTTATGGTGGTGGTATTGTGGTGGTTTTGTTGTGGTACTGTGGTGACTTTTTGGTTGTATTGTGGTGGTATTGTAGTATTATAATGGTGATTTTGTGTTTGTATTGTCGCATTAATGGGACTTTGAGGTTGTATATTGTTCATAATGTTGTGGTATTGTGGTGGTTTTGTGGTGTTATTGTGGTGGTTTTGTGGTGTTATTAAGGTGATTTTGTAGTTATGTTATGGTGGTATTATATTAATATTGTGATGATATCCTGATGGTGGTATTCTGATTATATTCTGATGATATCTAGCATTCATAGGATTTTGAGGTTGTATCTTGTTCATTATGTGTTGGTATTTTAGTAGTTTTATGGTGGTAATGTGGTGATTTTATGGTGATGTTGTGGTGGTATTGTGGTGATTTTGTGGTGGTATAATGGTTGTCATGTGGTGATATTGTGATAATTTTGTGGTTGTATTGTGATTATTATGTGATGGTATTTTGGGTATAATGTGGTGATATTATGATGGTATTTTAGAGGTGTTTAATGATGTTTTTTGTGGCATTTTTGGGTTCTTTATGTTATTATGATGTTATTTTGTGGTATTAGGGCCATATTTTTTGTGTATTGTGCTGATAGTTTAGTGATTTGTATATTTTACCATGTTTAAGCTATTTTTTAAATGTGCAGTTTTGTGAGACGAGGAATGTTGGCAATGATCGAATTGCAGACAGATTGATTGAAACTATTGTACACATTGAGAATGAAGCATATAATCTTTATTGTGCTTATGCACATCACGTTGTGTTTACTGTTCGAACGGACTACTATAGGTTTTGGCCAAATTTGAGGAAAATAAAAATCGAATGACTTTTTATGTGGTAAAGCTACTTTTAAGAAGGAGTTAAAGTTCAACAATACGGTAAAGTTTAAAAAAGAAGACATCAGGACTGATTGTCCAATAATGATTTGATATGAAGTTGATGTTGAAGACTATTGAGCAATTAAAAATTTATAAAAAGTCATAACCACTCCATAGCGAAGCCTAATGATAAACATCTCAGAAAGATAAGAAAAATCGATGGAGATGTGCTTAGATCAACGATAGAGATAGGGATTAGAGCTATGATTGCATTAAACTTTCTTTGTACAAAAGTTGTAGAAGTAGAGAAACTTGGATGTATAGAAAGAGATTCCTTCAATCTCATTCAAAAAGTTAGAAGAGAGAAGATCAAGAATTGAAAGTGGTGTCACTAATTCTCTATTACAATTCTTAATGGAGAGACATGCTAAAGTTAGTATGTTTGTTTGAGAATTCCAAATTGATGAGTCTACTAGGTTGATGATTTTTTTTTGGAGTGATGACATGTGACACATGTGTAAGCTTGACTAAGACTACTTTAAGGATGTCTTTATTTTTTTATATGTTATAGATTAAATAAATATAACTTATGGTGTGTTCCTTTTTTTTGTCATAAACCATCATTGGAAAAATGTTCTCTTTGGATTAGACTTTTTGTCATAAAAGATGATTTATTTTTTCAAATGGCTATTCAAAATATTTTTTTTGTATAACAAATAATATGCATCTGATAACAATCTTTATTAATTAGGATCAAGGAATGGCAAGAGCTATAGAATATTCTCCGCCACATATATGTCATAGATAATGCTAGTGATATATCTATAAGAAATTTCCTTTGAAAGTTCATTGTCCCAATGAAAATAAGTTAGTAAACAATCAACTCAACAAATTCACAAGAAAGTTTAACTTTGAGGAGAATTACAAACTAACTTCGACTTTAATAATTGAGAAAAGAAAATCTACACGACATCGTTTGGCTAGATGATATGTACAACAATAGATATATGTGCTCAACAACCTTTAATATAGAAATATCTACAATGGAAATATTATGAAAACTAAGAAGTGAGTCCACAAATAATGTTTGTCATGGTATCTCCAAGCTAACAAGCTCTATTACTTATTGTTTTCTTGGACTTTAAAATTTCTTGAAAGCATGGAGACGAATTGAGAAAGACAAGGATTTCATATGTGCTTATTCTGTAATTGTGTTATGTAGGTATAGCATGGATTGATCATTATTTAAAATTTTATATTATTATAGTTTCTTCAACATTTACTCATGACAACCGTAATATAGTATAATTTCTATTCACCTTGCAGTCCACCACCACACAAACATATACCATCTTGATGATGGATTCCATTGAAGAGCATACAATATATTGTTGTCAAAACATGCAAAGTCATATTTGTTGTTATGCACAATTTTATAAGTTTTTTCCTTTCCCTGCAATGTAATACTTTCAAATAATTTTATATTAAGCTGCAATGGAAGTTGAAAGATGCATAAATATCAGTATAAAGTATCATCTGCAGAACCAATATATAAAACCAGTTTAAAGCTATCACAATTTCAACCAATCAATATAAAATCAAATAGAGAACCACAATTTAATGTCTTCATAAAGAAGTAATTTGCTCTACAAAGTAGACAATACCCACAACAAAGTTCATACACAAATTCTACTATAAATTTTGGCATATATTTTTGCCAGTCCTTTTTATCGTTTTAATTAACTACCTTGATGCCTACTAATGATTCAATATACTTTCATACAAACATGCAAGTGTCGATGATGTTTGTTTGTGTAGGGGACCTCTAGCTGAAATAATTAGGCATTTTTCTGGATTCCTCTAGAAAGCTTTCCCAGCAACTTTGACAAGTAATCTTTTCTTCAAAGCTGCAAGGTGAATTAAAATGTGCCAGAAAATATAAAAAATATGAACTAAATAATGAATCTCTTAACTTTTGATGAATTTACTTGCAACATTGTGGGTGATATCCTTGTGCATCATATTGGGAAGTGAATATGAATCTCCATTTTTTTAGCTTTCTATTCTCCTAACAATAGAATCTAGTGTTATTTATGAGTGATAGGAATTAGTATATGATATCCCCTTTTACATTTTCTTTTGTTATGTGTTCTACAAACATTAAGGTTTCCCTTTCAGCATAGAGCTTCGTAAAATCTAACAAATGTTATAATGGAAGAACTATACTGATAAATGCTACATGAACATTACAATATAGTGTTGAACTTGAATAAAAGTGGTTGTACATATAGGAAAGGTTGTACAAAGCTGGTGATTTAATCTTCTTTTTCTCTATTAAAAGTGCTAAAACATTGATATGTTCATTTTAAAGACATCGTTGGTCAGAATATCATATTGAAAGAACATCTAATTACCACGTGAATAGCATGAATCATAACATCACTCATGTGGCATCAAAACATAGCTTATGTTAGAATTAAATATAAGAGCATTACCTAAAACAATTAAAAAATGTGAAGATATACTGACTTATCACTATGTCCCTTATAGCACTGATCAATTACATGTTACATTTCTAGTGGTATTTCTGTTGTCCCAGAAAAATTTACAACTTTTTTAACTGGACGAGGCCACATAACAAAAAGAAAAAAATATTTTTAAATAAAAAATTTATGGACTTACAATACACATTACTTGTAGCTTTTTTTGTAAAATACCTACTCTAGGAATTCATCTACATCAAAAACAAATTTCCTCTTCTCTTGGACAACTTCCTCATTAATATTTGTAATATTCCAATGCTTACAGGATTCAGCAACATCTTCTATTCTTCGTTGCTCTAATTGTTCAATTTCAACAACTAATCTCTCATCCCTAATAAGTGGAGTATCAGCATTAGTTGATCTTTCAACATTTGGTTGAATAACTATAGATTTAGTTTTCCTCCTCTTCAACTCAAAGACAATGTAAGGGGAACTCAATTTTTTTTTCCTTTTATTTTGTCAGGCCTTAACCCTCTGGATTATACTGCCAAGGGAGGATCGATATGTTTCTTTCTTTATTCTGTTCACCTCCACAACAATAATTCTATTTTCCAATTCATTAATTTTTCTCTGAAGCTTTATTGATTTATTATGTAAATCAAATACTCTATTATTAACTAGAACATAAAATTCAGAAAGACTTATGTCTTGTGTTCTTAGTAAATAAAGAATTTCATCAAAACCTGTGTTTATGGATACATATTTTGGTTGTGGTGTGCTGACCTGCAATGAATGGGTCAGTAATAAAGGAAATTGGTGAATGTGATGTGAAAATAAGTTTACAGGGTAATGGATCAAGACATTTTAATTAGACTAGATTGTTCTTCAATTGAAGGAGCAAAAATGACTCACTCTTCATCTTTAAAATCCAAAAGAGAATCATAAACCTATAACTATCAATTATTATAATCAGATTTGAACTAAAATTTTTTTAAAAAATAAAAAAATATTATCATGTGAGAGAAATACCTGCTTAGGTCTGAGTTGCTAAAAAATTTTATATACCAAGGATGAGCTCCAATTCACATTTGTTGGCCACCTCAACATGAGAAACCTGGCATCTGGTTCAACTAGAGTAACTAAGATGTATGACCATAAAACCAAAGCTATGTAAAAGTTAAATCATTACTTTCTTTGACTAAAAAAAAGTTTTAATGATATAAACATCTTACTAACCGTGATAAAAAAATCAAATCCATTTATATATCCCAATGAATGATTTTTCCTTAATATTTCGATAATGACATTAACTTGGTTAATAAGGAAATCACAAACGACAACTGACCAATTAAACAAAGAGAAGTAATGTACATTCTCAGCAAAATTGTAAGGGTCTTTGGGCACACTAAAGTTGCTTGAATGAAATAATAATTTTGTTAACAAAAACTTGATAAATAGTTCATCAAAGGGCATTGAATACTCCCCAAATGAAACCTTAATGAAGTCATTTTTTATCTGTATTAATAATACACCACATGAGGGATTTTTATCCTAGTGCGCTGGTTATTTTTTATTGGGCATGCCTGTAAATAAGGCAACTTGGTTGGAGTCTATACCTAATTCTTTCTCATCTATACTGAATATCTTTTTCTTCAATTTCTGAACAATTCAAAATGTGCAATGTTAGGACATTATCTTGTGGATATGGAACCATATTGAAAAACTGTAATACATTTAAATCCATTAGCGTGATTACATTTCCCTCATACAGGGTATGTCTGACCATACCATAAACACATCATACAATAGATGGTTGACCCACAATTTTATATTATGATATTTTTAATTTAATTGCAACGAAGCCAAAAACTTGACCCCGCTATATTATATGTATAGAATTGTAATTGTTTATGTTGTGGATGCTACGCAAGTATACGTATCGTATCGAAGTAATACGGGGCTCTAGTGGAGTCCTGGTTATCGATCCCACAGGGAAAGAGAAAATAAAATAACAGCTAATTTTAAAATAATAATAATAATTTTAAAATAGTATACGAAAATTTGGAATTCTAAATTTAATGCACAATAAAGTAAACTAAGTATTTCAATTAGGTAACTTAACTAAGTAGAAAATTAATACGTATTAAAAGTGCAGGAAATTAAACTAATTGCTAAATAAGTCTTAACTATTTAGAAAAAAGTATCTTTCCCCTTGTTTAGAAATTTAAGTGATTGATGAATTTAAATAGATAATTTTAAGGTATTGTGACAAATAGGAGCTTTCCTATTCTTTACCCTTTGGTCTAGGTGTTAAGAATATTGACTAATCCTATGTTTGATTACCGAATCCGCGGCTGGGCCGGGAGGATACCGACCGCCACTTTAGAGCTCCCACGTTCCCTCGCCTCGAGGGCTAACATCTACACTTCGGCTCTCAAACAATAGGACCGAATTGAATATTTTAGTCAGTCACACTAAAATGCTCAATTCTACGCCCAGTGATATTATTTTCCTATTTATTTGCACCTTCCTTCCAAGGCTTTTGAATTCCCCGAATATC
Organism: Papilionanthe hookeriana x Papilionanthe teres; assembly: GCA_022702705.1. Taxonomy (NCBI): domain Eukaryota; kingdom Viridiplantae; phylum Streptophyta; class Magnoliopsida; order Asparagales; family Orchidaceae; genus Papilionanthe; species Papilionanthe hookeriana x Papilionanthe teres. The sequence continues at coordinate 127,033,891 of CM040421.1, read as the reverse complement.
AGATGTAATTTTTACTATAGTTGATATTCAACACATTTTAACAAATCAAATGGCCAGTTTGAAAGTAAATTAAGTTTTAAGTAAAAATTATCACAATTTATTAATATATAAAAGTACTTCTATTTTTAGTTCATCAAGTCACTTAATTTCATAACAGGGAGAAAGACTAATAAACTACTCAGAATGCATGGGAACTAAACTAAGCATGGATTTCATTTAAAGTTAAGAAATAATAGATACAAATACTTATCTCGATTTATCCCCAAGCGTACTCCTCATAGTTCCTTTCGACTCTTCCTTCCAAGACAGACAAGACTCACTAAAAAACTCACTAACTCACTAAAGACTCAAATTAACACACTTATAACAATTAACACTCAATAATAACAATTAACACACAAAAACTGCACACTAAGACACTAAAAACTGCTTAATTTCGGCCTCTATATATAGAGGTGAGCCAAAGACCAAGAGGTGTGTAAGCATCTCTTCAAAAAGTGTCCAGGTTCAATGTATCTGAGCCATTTGAACTATCTCGCCGTCGGCGACGAACTACCTCGCTGTCGGCGAGGCTTCTAGAAGATCTCAAACCGCGCTAGCTCGCTGTCAGTTGGCTCGGGCTCGCTGTCAGCGAGACAGTTATAATTTCTTCAAAAATGTCTCCTCGTAACCTCGCCGTCGGCGGGATCGATCTCGCCGTCGGCGACTCAGCACAAATTGCATTATTTTCTTCCTTTTTTCTCCAAATCCGCTCCTTTTTATGATTTTTTCTTTTATCACCTAAATTCTCCATTCCTGCAACAGAATAAAGAAAATACCTTTCTTTAAAGTGCAATTTCATCAAAAATAGGTATGAATTTCTTAATAAAATTTTCAGTGATCAATGGTCTATACTTATAAGTAAATATCTTTGGGTTTAAATACCTACATAAGAAGATAATGAAAGAAAAAAAAATTTGTTAATGCCAAAATAAATTCCAAGTAAGATAACACAAGGAAAATAACAATTGAAGAAAAGATTGTGACTAGCATAACACTATAATAACACAATGAAAAAGGATCATAATAACCCCATTTTACCACCATGATACATCCACAATGATACCACACAAATACCAGAATACTATAAAAATACAACCAAATTACAGCTTTAATAAAACAAAATCAATCTACAATATAACCTAGATATCACCTTAATAACAACAAATTAAAAACTAAATATAACCAGTTTATGAAAAATTACCTCCATGATGATAATAATGCAACAAAAAATAAAATCATGCCAATTGCTGACCAATATACCACTAAGATACACCATAATAACATCATTTCAATACTGCAATACCACTAGGATAAATCATAATAACTCCAACTAAAGACTAATATACCACCAATTAGCCACCAATAAACTTCCATAATAATATCACTTTAATACCATTGTATCACCACAGTACAACCAAATTACCACCCTAGGAACACCAAATCAAAACCAAAATGCAATCTTGATACCACCACATTAACACCAACTCAACAACAAAATGACATCATGTTACCACCAAAATGATTAATTTATTTGAACTAAGCTAAAATACAAAACTAAGAAGCATTTACAATAAAACAATACCAAGATGCATTTTTCAATTACACTAATACCACAAGACCACCAAAGTACAACCAAATTACCATCATAATAACAACAACTCAAAACCAATATAAAAATGAGACACCAACATAATAACACCAAATTAACACCTCTATACAAGCAATTTTTCATCAAAATACCAAGAAAAAAGTATCAAATCAACATCAATATTACACCATATTACACTATAATAGCACCAAAGTAGCACCAAAATAACATAACTTAAACATCGATAAATAAGCATAATAACATACACTAAACACCACTAAACAATCAGAATATCACAAGAATACCCTCACTAAAAAACTAAAATAAAATCATAATACCACCAAATTACCCCCACAATAACACCACATTACCACCCTAATAACAATAACTTAACTGCATAATACAAACAAAATTATGCATGGTGGTATGGTGGTGTTATTAGTGTAGTAGTATGGTGGTATTCTACTGGTTCTACTTGTGATAAATCCTACAACCATAATAAACCATAATACTGTGGTAGTAAAATAAAATATTTTTTTCTTCCAAAACTAAATTGTCAATCCATCTGGTTCATTTTTTTAATAAACAAAAGAGGTAAAACGTATATGAGGCAATACATTCGTCGGTTACATATAGTTAAATCCTTAATGAATAAAATTTTGATAGCAATTACAACCACACTTCTGATTTACCTGGATGCTCTCTATTGACTCCTACACTTTCAAATTTCCTTGGTTTATTTTATTCATCTATGATTAGCTTGATTCAAAACTAGAAGAAACAAATACATGAGTTCACACCATAAACCCTAAATCCTGACTCAACAGTTGTTTCAAAAACACTAAAACATCATATTAACTTACATGGTGAAAGAGGGAATATGAAAGTTTTTCATTTGAAAATTGATAATCCAAAGGATTTTGAACAAGTGAAACCTTAGCTACCAAAATTGCATGTGAAAACCTCACTGCAAAACCCTACCAGTGACAATAGAAGAAAAAGAAGATTGAGGAGACAATGTGAGGTTTAGTTTTCGAAGTAGTAGGTTGGATCAAGCTGGGTCACCTGCCAATATACTCCTTTTTTGCTTTTCCATATTTTTTTAGTGGGTCCAACACTTTATTGATGGAGAAATTTAATTGGAGTCTAGACACATAACGGCATCCGAAGAGATGCAATATTGTTTCTAGTTGCTAGATAACTGGATAATAAACATGAAAGGATTTAAAAAGTATTGGAACTATGTTTTGTATGTAAAGTTCAAGCAACACACTGCCTAAATAGAGGGAGAGGCATATAATTTAAAGAATGCACAATATTTTGTGGGCGTTTAATCCTTCCATAATGTTGGGTCCCATTTCCTCTTGGGATTATACTGTATAATGAGGATGAAAGAAGAGAATAGATGCACTCTCCAGGGCAAGTATGTTGCATTTCCAATAATCCTCCTCCACTAAAATAGTGGAGATGATCTAATCTCCAATCAAGAGAGAGAGCGAGAGCAAAAGAGAGAGAGAGATGGAGAGAGAGAGAGAGAGAGTGTGTGAGAGAGAGAGAGAGAGACTAAGTTAGTCTACTTGGTCATGAAAGCAGTCAACCTTAGGAACCCCTTGTCAGCAACCTATGAATTGCATCATCTAAGGTGGTCCAGTAGCCCTAAAGTTAAAGGAGATAAAAATCTAAAATTTCTAAGACTCTAATAAGACTAAAATGGAAAAGTAGGACTTACACCCACAAGAGTATGATAAAGAATATATTGAAGAAATACAAAAAATCAATCATACTGCTCAATGAACTTATGGTACATCACATTTTGTATTCTTTGAGAATTAGATTGTATACCAATTTGGTATTCCTAGAATAATAATCTATGATAATGTCGTCATCATCAAAAATACAAAAATTAACAACTTTATATGTTAAATAATGTACATAACACCAACATAGTCTACTCCATATGTTCTAGTGTAAGGGCCTGAAGCTGTACTTTCATCCAAGGTGCAACTCCCACTGCTTAGAAACGTAGTCGCTAAAAAAATAATGACATGCCTAAAATATATATGCTTTTTGCTATATGATTTTACTCATTTTTGATGATATTGCACTTTAAAGAAAGGTATTTTCTATGTTTTATTGCAGAAATGAAGATTTATAGATAATAGAGCAAAAAGATGAGAAAATGAGCGAATCTGGAACAAAAAGGACTAAAAGAGACAAAAATTGAACTAGGCCACTGACGGTGAGGAATAGGTCACCAACGGCGTGTTTTTCCCGAAAGCATTTGAATATATTATAAAGGAGCCCGCCGACAGCGAGCCTTAGCAGTTGGCGCTAGAAGCCCGCTGACGGCGCCAACGAGCCCGCCGACTGCGAGAAGGTCAGTTCAAGCAAGATACATTGAATCTGAATGCTTTTTCGAAGGGGTGCTTAAGGGAACTCTTAGAAATTCGTCCATACTCTTTAAAATGATGAATTTAGGTTAGAGAAGATATAGACAAAAGAAGAGAAAAAAAGAGAGGAATGTTAGGAAAAACTTGGGGAATGTTTAGGATTCTTAGATTAAGAGTAGAAATGTAGATTTCTGCCCTTTTGGAGAGATTGGAGAGGAGATTTTGAGAGAATTTGTAAGGGATTGCACTAGCATTGCATGGATAGATGGAAGACTTTATGAGAGAGATCTTCATCTTTCTTTCAAGGGGAAAAAGCTAAGTATTGTTCTTCATTATCTTATAATTTTGTAAATAATTAACTAGTAGATTTGCTTTGGTTAAATAAAGTTTTTGTTGTGTTTTCTTCGTGCTTTGTGATGCATCTCTCTTACTCTTCTTCTTCTTTGGAAATAGTGGCATGAGAGGATTATATCATTCTTTTCCTTTTACTTTTCTTTTGTAATGAGTAGAATTCATGTTTAGGATATTGGGATGCTTGCTAAAAGATGTTTTAGTTATAAATGTGATAGTTTTTACTTGCACTTCATTTACATTACAAAAAGAGCTCATTATAGTGTTAAAATTCATTGTAATTGCATTGACCTGAAAGGGCAATGTAATTCTCAACAAAGTAGAACCATATTCAAATTCCATGGATGGTAAAGTTCATGGGAATTTAGTGCAAATAAATAGGTAAATAATATTAGTCGGGCGTAGAATTGGAGAATTTAGACTGACAAACTAAAATCCTCAATTCGGTTCTATCGTTTGGGCGCTGAAGTGTGGATGTTAGCCCTCAGGCAAGGGGAACGTGGGAGCTCCGAAGTGAGAGCCGATATCCTCCCAGCATAGCCACAGATTCAGTAACTAAGCATAGGATTAGTCAATGTTATTTATGCCTGAACCAAATAGTAAAGAATAGGATTACTCCTATTTGGAAAATATAAAATTTAATGCATCTCATGCCTATACATTATATATTTCATTACATAAGAATAGTAGTTTTTATTACCTCAGAATTCTCCAAACCAATTCCTTCAAAAAAGGGTTATCTTTAGAATTATTATTTGCACTTAATTGTAGTTACTATCTTTACATTTAACACTTGCATTTATGAGTAGTTGCTAGATAAAACACAATTTTAATCGACATTCCAAACTAAGAATTATTAGTACTAGACTAGAATTTGACTAAAGACCTCTTACTTCACTTCCTCGTGGGATCGATAGTGGGGTTTTTAAAGAAAACCCTATATTACTTGAAACGATACGTATACTTGCGTAGTACCCCTAGTGTGCAAAATAATTTTCAATTTTTATATCATTTTAGATTTTGCACACTAGCCGCTATTTATAAATCGGGTCAAGTTTTTTGCCATCTTTTGGAAGTTAATTTACTGCGTAATTGTGGGTCGGGTCAAGTTTTTGGCGCCGTTGCGTGGAAGCTTCGGTAAGAACTTTGGGAGATTTTTAGTTGAAGTAATTAGGCTTAGACTTGGAAAACTGTAGTGTTGTAAAAACTATTTTTGTGTGAAAAGTTTTTTTATATGAAAAAGTATTGTGAAAAATTTGTTCGTGTGAAAAATAAGGTGTTTGTAAAAATGTTTTGTTGTGTTGAAAATATTTTTGTTTTATTTGTTTAATTGTTAATGTATTGTTTGTTGTGTTACATATGCAAAAAAAAGGATCTGCACTTATGATCCCGAGTTTTAAAAAAATAAAAAAAATAAAAATACAGAAAGGACTCGAAAAACTAGAAAGGGAAATGAAAAACTTTCAATATAATAACATGAAAAATCATCATACTTCATTGAGGGATGACCTAAACCTTACGACAGATGAAATTCACTCAAGTATACAAAATCCTGTCGTAGAAGGTGATTCGTTTGAAATAAATCCTGAGATTATCCAACTGGTGCAGAACAACCAGTTTGGGGGAACTCCTTCGGAGGATCCCTATTTACACTTATCAAATTTTCTAGAACTTTGTGCTACATTTCGTTATAACGGTATGTCAGATGATGTTGTTAGATTAAGACTTTTTCCTTTATCACTAAGGGATAAGGCTAAAATGTGGTTATACTTATTAGCACCTGGTTCTATTAAAAATTGGGAGGAGTTAACTCAGAAATTCTTAGCTAAGTATTTTCCACCTTTAAGGACTACTAAACATAGAAATGATATTATCTCATTTTGTCAGTATGATGGGGAATCAATATACGAAGTCTGAGAAAGATTTAAGGAATTCCTAAGAAAGTGTCCACACCATGCTCTGCCCGATTGGTTAATCATTCAAACTTTTTATAATGGGTTAATAGGATCCCTTAGGTCTATAATTGATGCTGCTACTGGTGGATCATTAATGTCAAAACCATTTAATGAAGTGTATCAGTTAATTGAATAACGGCTACAAATAAATTTCAATGGCCATTTGCAATGTTATATCGTAAATATGTAGCTAGTGTTCATAATACAGAGGCGATTACAATTCTTGCATCTAGGTTGCTGCAATATCAAGGAAGTTGGACCAATTTGGAATGAACCAACCTCAATTCACTCCTGTAAGTGAGGAAAGTTCATTAGAGCATATGATTGATTCTAACTTAATTTATGAGACTTTAAATACCATAAACAACCCATATTCTAACTTTTACAACCCATGTTGGAAGAACCATCCTAAATTTAATTGGAATCATACTACTGATGGTGGAAACCAACAATGGGAAAATAATCATGCGAATCGTAATGGAAGTTGGAATAATCAGGGGAACACAAACTATAAACCTTCATATCTATTGGACTCTAACAAAGATTAACAATTTGAAGATAAGAAGATGTCTATGGAAGAAGTGGTATTGTAAATGGGAAACCAGTTGCAAAGTCAAAATGCTACTATTAGAAACATAGAGAATCAAATAGGACAAATTGCTAATTCACTTAGCAATAGACCCAAAGGAACACTTCCTAGCAACATTGAGATCAACCCTAAAGAGAACACTAATGAACAAGTAGAAGTTATCCAATTAAAAACTGGAAGAGCGATGGAGGTTGTGGTTATAAAAGAGAAAGATGTTGTGAGAGAAACAAAGAAAACTAAAAGACCTGAAGAACATGTTTCTAAGGATCTGGAAAAATTAATATCTCCAACTAAAATCAGTTTGGAAAGACCACCACCTCCATTTCCTCAAAGACTTAGACAGAATGAGTTGGATAAAAAATTTTCAAAGTTCATGAAAGTACTTAAGAAGTTAACGATAAATATTCCTTTCACTGAAGCTTTGGAACAGATGCCAAGTTATGCAAAGTTTATAAAGGAGATATTAAACAAGAAAATGAAATTTGGGGATTACGAGACAGTTGCACTAAGTGAGGAGTGCAACGCTATACTTCAAAAAAAATTTCCTCGGAAACTTAAAGATCCTTGTAGCTTTACAATTCCTTGTGCAATTGGAAAAAGATTATGTGAAAAAGCTTTATGTGATTTAGGAGTGAGCATTAATGTGATGCCTCTATCTATATTTAGAAGGTTAGGTTTAATCGATATTTCTCCCACTACTGTAACCCTTCTGTTAGCTGATCAATCTATCATTTATCCAAAATGAGTTATAGAAGATGTGCTGGTTAAAGTGGATAAATTTATCTTTCCTTTAAACTTTATTGTATTCGATATGAAGGAAGATAAAGAAATTCCAATTATTTTAGGGAGACCTTTCCTTGTTACTAGATAAGCTATGATAGATGTGCAAAAAGGAGAGTTGACTATGAATATTAATGACCATGAAGTCACTTTTGATGTATTAAAGACTATGAAATATCTAGCTGAGAAAAAAGATGATGATTATTTTTGGATAGATGAAATTGATTATCTAAGTAAAGATCATTTCCAAAAAAGTTTTGAGAGTAAGTTAACAGATGAGATTGAAAAGAATTTTCATGATGATTCGAAAACATTGTTTAAAGAAGACTGTATGTATGTTCAAGAGAGTTGTGAAATGATGGATGCTACCAAAAATAGTAAACTTTTAATTCCATCTGTTGAAAAATCTCATGAGCTTAAGATGGATGTACCCCATACAATTTTAAAGCCTATCTATTTAGGGAATTCATCTACACAACCAGTCTTTATATCTTTAGATGCAACTCAATCACAAGAAAAACCTGAATTGAATGATGAACAAGATAAAATTATTGAACTGGGACTTGGAAGAGAATTTGAGGATATATTTCAAAAGAACTTTGAATTGAGAAAAGAGGATAAGGATATTGGAAGACCATTGGAAAAAATTCCTAAGGAATTAGAAAAACATATTTCCTCAACTAAGATAGATCCTCCATCATTTAATAATTATAAAGGGGAAGAATTGGAAGATAAATTAAAATAGAATAGTAACATAGAAGAATTTGATCCTGAATCTGAATTATCTAAAGAGAATTTGATCCAAAATTTGAGAGATCGTGAATTATCTTATAAAGATCCATTTCTTATGAATTACAAGGATGATATTAATATGCGGAATGAGAAAATCAATAAAAGAATAATGGATCTAGAAAAAAATATGAGGAACAATAATATAAATTCATCTAAAAATGAAGAGCTGAAAGAAAAATTAAAATTTGAGAATTTTATAGGAATCCCTGGATCTAGAAATGATTGGGTGATTGATTGAGGATTACTTAATTGGAATTTTGATCCAGAAGGAATCATTTGTCGGGCTAACGAAGTTAAACCAAGCGCTTTATGTGAGGCAACCCATAGTTATCAGTGTGTTTTGATTTAGTGTGCTTGAGAGTCATGATTGTTAGTGATTTATTGTATTTGCTTTATTATGGATTGATAAGTTTGATTGATGATTGGTAGATGATTGGATTATTAGTATTTGATTTTATCTTTGTGTGTCATGAGTGAGGCGATTCCTTAACTTCTTATTATAGTTAGACTTTATGCTCTCTTGTAGTAGTTGGATTAACAAGTCCACTATGACTTGGGTTTCACCCAGAATTGAGTTTTACAAGAGAAATCATGAATTTAAACATTGATATTTCCATCTTAATTTGTTACTTCCTTTCTTCAATTTTATTTTCATTAGGTAGGAGTCACGAACCTATTTGATGAATGCCATGTGGATGATCTTACACTACGATTTATAATAGTTGAAGGTGCTTAATAAAAGGGATTAGATGATGCTTGAGATTGGTGTCCGGAAACCAAATTATGAGGGATAATCTTATCTTCCGGATTATAATCTATAAAACCATTTAAAATGTACTAATTTATTAGTGTAGTGATTCCGTTAGAAATTGGAAGTAAATCAGTGTGAAGTGATGAGTTAATGGAAGAATAGACCTCATTTATCATATGTGTGTTTATGTTTGTGTTACAACTTTATTTAGGTCTTGAAGATCATTTTTATATTCCCTTGCTGATACATGCTATGCTAGTTAGGCTTTTATTTAGTGAATTTTATTCTGGCATGATTAGTTTAGATTTACTTTCTGCTGCATATTGCTCTGTCCTAATGAATACTTACAAATGGATTTGATAGACATTTGTGGTAGATAAAATTTTGAAACTGTTTTACTTCCTGCTTATATTTTCTGCAATAAATGTTATATATGTTAAAAATTAAGTTTTGGGGGTGAAAAATAAAATTTTAATGTGAAAATACTTCTTTTTATTGTAATTTTATTACAAGCATGTTTTAGGTTAGTTTTACTTTCTCCTACAGTCATTCTATCCTAATTATGCGTGTATATGAATTTGATAGGATGTTGTAGTAGTAAGTAGATTCAACCTTTACTTTTCCTTCCTGCTATATTTTATGGAATTAATTGCAAAATATTTTTAAAATTTAAGTTTGGGGGGAAGAAAAATATTAACTCTTATTTGTTCTCAATTGCTATATTTTCAAAAAATTATTAGCATAACTTCTGGCAGTTGAACCTCGCTTGAGATAACTAAAACTTTTTATTTTAGTTGAATATTATGGAAGAATTGGATGAAAGTTTTTAGTAATAAAAGTTAATTTTATAAGGATAAGATATTTGGTATGAAAGAATTTGATTATAGTTAACTATTTAAAGTAAAGAAAATCGTATTTTTGAAATGTTAAGAGACTTAAAGTATTGTGTTTAAAAGAGATTGTGACTTTATGATGAATAATAAAGCTCATACCTAATTATAAATTAAGGATGTGTTTCAAGTTTAAACTTTAGAAAGAGGAGAGTGAAGTTCAAAATCATTACAGGATCTCCAGGTATAGTAATCCTCATTAAAATAAAAGGAGAAAAAAAAGAGAAAAAGAAAAGAGAATAAAAAAAAAAGTGATTGAAAATGATCCCGAAAGAAAAAAAAAAAGAAAGAAAAATATTTATGAGGAAAAGCTTAAGGAGATGCCTAATCAAAAATTGGCTTCACTTGAGTCACCCTAAAGAGAGAACTTGATTTCATTTTTGAATTTATATTTAAAGTATTGGCCTACATTCTGATGAAGTTTGCATGAACTTCTTTTTCACATAATCTTTCAAGGCATTCTTAATGTTTATGGTTTATCTTGAAATAAATAGAAGACTAGAACCCTTAGACTTGATTGCTGAATATTCTTATACTTGTAGTGTTAACCCAAGTTACTAAAGTTCTTTCTAAAAGTCTAACCAATATATTCTTTTAAATGAAAAATTTTAGTGTCTTACAGGTAAAAAGTACATTGCCTTGAGTTAATTTTTATGTAGTAAAAGGGTTTCTTGAGAACAAGTAACAATTAAGTTAGGGGGATTTTGACACGCCTAAAATATATATGCTTTTTGCTATATGATTTTACTCATTTTTGATGATATTGCACTTTAAATAAAGGTATTTTCTATGTTTTATTGCAGGAATGAAGATTTATAGATCATGGAGCAAAAAGATGAGAAAATGAGCGAATCTGGAACAAAAAGAACTAAAAGAGACAAATATTGAACTAGGCCGCCGACGGCGAGGAATAGGCCGCCGACGGCGAGGAATAGGCCGCCGACGCCGTGGAATAGGCCGCCGACGGTATGTTTATCCCGAGAACATTAGAATATATTATAAAGGAGCCCGCCGAGGGCGAGATCGAGCTCGCCGACAGCGAGCCTTAGCAGTTGGCCCATGTTATAGAAGCCCGCTGACGGCGCAAATGAGCCCTTCGACGGCTAGAAGGTCGGTTCAAGCAAGATACATTGGATCTGGATGCTTTTTCGAAGGGGTGCTTAAGGGAACTCTTAGAATTTCGTCCATACTCTTTAAAATGACAAATTTTGGTTAGAAAAGATATAGAGAAAATGAGAGAAAAAAGAGAGGAATGTTAGGAAAAACTTGGGGAATGTTTAGGATTCTTAGATTAAGAGTAGAAATGTAGATTTCTACCCTTTTGGAGAGATTGGAGAGGAGATTTTGAGAGAATTTGTAAGGGATTGCACTAACCTTGCATGGATCGACGGAAGACTTTATGGGAGAGATCTTCATCTTTCTTTCAAGGGGAAAACGCTAAGTATTGTTCTTCATTATCTTAGAATTTTGTAAACAATTACCTAGTGGATTTGCTTTGGTTAAATGAAGTTTCTGTTGTGTTTTCTTCGTCCTTTGTAACGCATCTCTCTTACTCTTCTTCTTCTTTGGAAATAGTGGCATGAGAGGATTATGTCATTCTTTTCCTTTTACTTTTCTTTTGTAATGAGTAGGATTCATGTTTAGGATATTGGGATGCTTACTAAAAGAAGTTTTAATTATAAATATGATGGTTTTTACTTGCACTTCATTTACATTACAAAAAGAGCCCATTGTAGTGTTAAAATTTGTTGTAATTGCATTGACCCGAAAGGGCGGTGTAATTCTCAACAAAGTGGAACCACATTCAAATTCCATGGATGGTGAAGTTCATGGGAATTGAGTGCAAATAAATAGGAAAATAATATTAATCGGGCGTAGAATTGAAGATTTTAGAGTGACAGACTAAAATCCTCAATTCGGTCATATCGTTTGGGTGCTGAAGTGTAGATGTTAGCGCTCAGGTGAGAGGAACGTGACAGCTCCGAAGTGAGAACCAGTATCCTCCTAGCCTAGCCACAGATTCAGTAACCAAGCATATGATTAGTCAATGTTCTTTATGTCTGGACCAAAGGGTAAAGAATAAGATTGCTCCTATTTGACACATACAATATTTAATGTATCTCATACATATACATTATCCATTTCATTACATAAGAATAGTAGTTTTTATTACCTCAGAATTCTCCAAACCAATTCCTCCAAAAAATGGTTATCTTTAGAATTATTATTTGCACTTAGTTGTAGTTACTATCTTTACATTTAACACTAACATTTAGGAGTAGTTGCTAGATAAAACACAATTTTAATTGGTATTCCAAACTAAGGATTATTAGTAATAGACTAGAATTTGACTAAAGACCTCTTACTTCACTTCCTCGTTAGATCGATACTGGGGTTTTTAAATAAAAATCTATATTACTTGAAACGATACATATACTTGCTTAGTACCCCTAGTGTGTAAAATATTTTTCCATTTTTATATCATTTTAGATTTTGCACACTAACCTCTATTTATAAATCGGGTCAAATTTTTTGTCATATTTTGGAAGTTAATTTACTGCGTAATTGCGGGTCAGGTCAAATCACAACTGAAGAAAATGCAAAACTCCACCTTAAAGAACTAGGAAATTTAGAAAGCAAACACTTGAGGGCTTAACAAATTCTAGAGCTATCCCAAGTAAAGATGATTCAGGCGCATGACAAACTGGCTTGTCAGAGAACATTCAGAGTTGGTGACTTAGTGCTCATGTTGTGAAGTCTTCTTGCAACTGCAAGATAGAAGACAAATTTGATCCAACTTTTGAAGGTACTTTCGTTATGGAGAGTCTACTCTGGAGGATCCTATTAGCTTGTTGGTTGCCAAAAAAAACAACTCATACTCCCGGTCAACGGATAATATTTGAAGAAATATTGTGCAATGTGACATTTTATAAGAGAAAATCATAGAAATAAGATGTTGTTCTTCTAAAATACCAAGGTTATATTTGTTTTTAAATGAGCCCAAAGAAGAAAAAATTAAAAGAAAAAATATATAAATAAGAAGATAAATTGTAAAGACATCATTAAAAATTTAAATAAATTTTTTGATTCGATCATGTCATTTCTTCCCATAATTTGTTATCCTTTGTAATCATTTAAAGCACATAAAAATTTAATAAATAAAATGAAAATTTAGTAAAAGAAATATTCGACATCTAAATAAATTATTTCATTAATTCAACTCAACACACTGAATTCAGCTTGTATTTTTTTGGGAAAATATCAACACCATTAATGGAATTGATCTCACACTAGATAGCAGGTGTGTTGAAAGAGGTTCAAAAATCTACTTTGGTTTGGACCTTGAGCAGATTTAAGAGGGTTGTCAGAATCATACATATAAAGTCAATCAATATCACAACTACTAAAGAGCTAATTACGCCTCTATTGGTCCATCTACAAAATAAATAATAGGATTAACGAGGATGCAAATCAGAAATAAGAATCAAATAAAATTGGATGCTAATCGATTTCTCTTAATATACCGTTGTACTTAATAAGGGTCAATAAGCTATGGTGTTATGCTATCCTGGAGCCTTTTGTGAGTTTTACAAATAAGAAAATAGGCAAACTATGTAGACAGTTTGAATGCATTACTAATATATCCAAAAAAATATGATTTTTCCTTTAAAGAGACAGTGTTGGTGATGTTGGGCAATGAACAACAATTCTTGCACCTATATGTTGAAAGTGATATATTCAAGGGGTTTGTCAGCTTGATATATTCTAGCACTATTTATTCTGCAAGGTTGGAGTTATAGGATCAATTGAACCACTTGAGTCATAATATGAATGGCAATTGGTTAGTGGAAAAGATTTTATTTTGATCACTAGTAATGCTGCAAAAAAAGGGGGGTGGGGGGGGGGGGACCTATTAACTTGAGAATTATGTTTAGATTTTATAATATCTGCTGGAGGCAGAATTGTTTGATATAAGATTTATGGGTGCTAGATTCACTTGGAAGAGAGGGAAGCCTTTTTGAAAGCTTGGATAGGAGTCTTGTGAACCAAAATTGGTAGATTTGCTTTTCTACGTCAAAAAGTGCAACATTTAGCCAAAATTTGCTCTGATCACAACCCACTGTTGTTCTCTATATCTTTACACAAAAGCTAGTGAGGCAACCTTTCAAGTACTTGAATACGTGGTCTAATTGCCCTGATTTCTTGAAATGTGTCAAGGAGAATTGGAAGACTTAGGCAGCTGAAAATGCTTGGTATGTACTGTGGCAACTGAATATTAATGTGGCTAAAGCACTGCATAAATGGAACTGGATAGAATTTTACAATGTTCATGAAATTTTTAGAGACGTAGAAGCTGAAGTGTAGAGATTTAAAGAAGTGTAGGTTTTGAGTAATCTTATCTACACAGATTTGGTTACAGCACGACAAAATTTGATTCAAGCAATAAAATGGTAGGAGGATATACTCAAGCAGAAATCCAGGGAGGTTCATTTTAAAAAGGTGTCAGAAATTTAAAATACTTCAATGCTAACATTAAGTGTAGAAGAAGTTTTAATACAATTCTCTAAATTAAAGATGATAAGGAGGTAGTGCTGTTCAATTTTTCAACATGTTATATAATAATGGTGGACTTGTTCTCTATCAACCAAGATTTGTTGGACTGACAGAGGGATATCATTGGGAATTTTGAATTAACTGGGGTGTCTAAGGAGGAGGAGATTTGGGAAGCCTTGCATTCCATAGATGATAACATGGTTACAAGACCCAGGTGGAATCATAAGTAAGATAATGGTGGCTCAACTTCAGCATATAGTGAATAATATAATCTCTGCAAATCAATCAGCCTTCACTGTCGCCAGGTTTATCACATATAACATATTGCTTTCTCAAGAACTCATACATGAACTAGCAAAGATTGCAGAAGTGGGAATATGATTTTGGAACTTGACCTTAAGAAGGCTTATGATACTATTGATTGGAATTTAATTCTTTCTATGTTTCAGGGGAGAGGCTCTAAAGCTAATTTCTGTCATCTGATTTCCAGATGGCTGAGATGTACACAGTACAATGTGCTGATAAAAGACAATTCCTATTTGTTCTTGTCTTTTTTCTAGAGGCATAAAACTGGGAGATCCTTTATCTCCCACTGTATTTCTAATAGCCTTTGATTACTTCTTTGAATGCTTTACAATTTGCAGCTCTCTTAACCCTCTACTCAATTTCACTATATGGCCAATATGGTTATCAACTGGAAGGCTTATGCTGATGATGTATCTTATTTCCTAATGCAGCTAAAATGTCTATGAAATGAATCTTCAAACTTCTTACAAACTTTCAGGATGTCTCGGGGAAGTCATTCAATAAATTTAAATGTCAGTTGTACTTAAGCAAAATGGTGAGTAAGCCCTTAGTCAGCTGGATAAAGGAATTGACATGCTTTGCAATTTCTATACTTCCTATTAATTACATTGGGGTGAACCTACTTAAAGCTCAAGTACCACAAACTCAATTTCATGGGGTTGTGGAAATCATTAAATCTTAAATTTTGAATTGAAATAATTCTTTTTGATCTTACGGGGGAAGGATTACCCCTCTCAAAAGGGTGTTCTTAATTTTATCCCACTATATGCACTTCAGGATCCAAAAATAAAAATAAGCACTCAGCACACACTTGAGCTATGTTTTAATAAATTCTTCTGATCTGGGGAGAAGAAAAAGAGACATTGGGCTGGATGGAAGAAAATCTACAAACCTATTTCTGCTGGGAGTCTATGCTTTAGGGAGTTTCAACACTGCAAAAATTAACTCTGCCAAGTTGTAGCTCAAGTTCAGAGAAAGGAATTCTTTATGGTTTGAATTTATGCATCAAGAGTATTGCAGAGAGAAACATCCTATAAATGTATTATATATTCATTTATTGGGAGGTTGGAAATGGGTCGGTATCCTTTTGGCATGATAATTAGTGCTTGCACGATCTCTCTCCTCATTATAGGGATGATATGGGGGAGGAAAAAGTGGCTGGCTGGTGGTGTAATAGTGAATAAAATTTTACACTAATTAGAAATAATGTTAGGGAGGATTGTGCTAAAGCCATTTTCAAAATTCCTATAGATGCCACTAGGAAGAATTGTTTGGTTCCCAAGTTTACTAAGGTCAATTTAGTAGCTGAATCTATCAACTATTATCTCCCCTCGTGGAGAGTTGTAGATTTGGGTAAGAACATTTGGCAAAAATCTATTTCTCTTTCTGTTCTTTTTGTTATGGACGTTCTATTCTCAACTTCCGCTATTTGATTATATACCTAAACTGAAAGGATTAAAACTTCTTTCACATTGTATGGGATATTCTGGGAAATTCTGGGAAATGAATTTGTTTTTTAAATGCTAATTTGCTAAATCTGTGTGGGATATTCTGGGAAATGAATTTGGCATTGTTAATGTATGCCCTGGTGGAGAGAATATGAGGGCTTTCTTATCTCACTGGAGCAGGAAATCTAAACATAATTTCAATTATTTGCCTTATATTATATGCTGGTTTATTTGGATGGCTAGGAATACAACCAAACATTAAGGTGGAAAATTACAGGCTTTAGGAATGGCTGCCAATGTCGCTGCTTACATTCATAAATCATTAATTATGGTGGTAACATCTTATCAATTTTTTTTGGCATGAGGTATATCTCTGAACAAGCAGGTAAAGGTAAGAAGTCGAAGCATTTGAAGATACACCAAGTGTTGTGGAGAAAACCATCTAGTTCATGGATAAAGGTTGATGTGGATGGTAGCTAGTGCTTAAGCAGTGCAGGTGCTGGTTGTGTATTTAGAGATGACTTGGGAGTATCAAATGTTTTTTTTTTTTTTTTTTGCTTCCCTTGTGCAGGCTATCTCACCCGTGGAGTCTGAACTGTGGGCAATTCTTCTTACTATCAAGATAGCATCTGTGCGTAGATAGAAACAAATTCATATTGAATCGGATTTTGCTGTGGTTATTAAATTTATGAAATATGAATCACTTCGACCGTAGATTTTAATACATTTACAGAGGCATATTTTAACATAGGTACAAGACATGTAGGTTAGCTGGAGCTTTATACCAAGGGAGGTCAAGTCCCTCGCACACCGGTTAGCAAAATTGGGGGCTCGGTTAGAGTTGCAATGGTGGATACATCCCCTCCATCTGATCTATACAAACTGTTATGGGGTGACCTGATGAAAATTCCTTACATTAGAGAATTGTATGGTTAAATTTTGGCTCCTTTTTTGTATTTTGGGGAGGTGGATCCAATAGGTTTTTTTTTTTTTGTGTGGAGTTGTATGGTTTGGTGTTTTGAGTTAGAGGATCTACATCCCTACATTTGTACTTATTTGGAGGAGCAATAAAATTCTCTCCCCCCCCCCCCCTCCCCCCTCTCTCTCTCTCTCTCTCTCTCTCTCTCTCTCTCTCTCTCTCTCTCTCTCTATATATATATATATATATATA
This sequence comes from Papilionanthe hookeriana x Papilionanthe teres, assembly GCA_022702705.1. NCBI lineage: Eukaryota > Viridiplantae > Streptophyta > Magnoliopsida > Asparagales > Orchidaceae > Papilionanthe > Papilionanthe hookeriana x Papilionanthe teres. Next base: position 127,016,284 of record CM040421.1, on the reverse strand, counting down.
TATATATATATATATATATATATTATCACATATTATAAATAGAATGGGAGGTGGCCGTTATTTTAACAGGGAATAAATATATATAGATGTTTTAAAAGGGAATAAATATTTTAACACCACCAACTTGATTTTTCCTAAAAATGGTTAAACTGAATGTGAAGAAGCAACTGATGTGGAGCGTTTACTAAAAACATTTAGTAGAAAGGGAGGCAAACTAGCTTTGTTTTATCACTAAATGTGAGCAAATAAACTTGTCAGAGATCTAAAATTTTCTTTTATAGGTAAATTTACATATGGGCATTCAAAAATGGACATTTCTCATGCTTTTCTTGAAATCTTGAAACTGATTGGATAGTGGAATGTGGGAGCTCTCGATGGTAGACACATAATTATCAAAATATAAAGGTAGGAGGACAATGCCCTTTTGTTTTGTAAGAGGTGGTTTTTGGAAAACACACAAATGAAAGTTCTCAAATGGCCTCCCTATTTTGATACTTCCTTTGAACTACCTATTGTACTATTTACCCTATTTTTAGTGAGCTCTTCTTTCCTCTTAGTGCTTAGGATCTAGCCATAGGACATTCCTTTTGATTATCCTAGAAGACTAGAGATGGAACCCACCTACATAGAAATTTAAACTTTCTCCTGGCTCATTTTGAAACCTTACATGGATGGTGATAAACCTCCCACACTTGGAAGGTTAGGACCAACAAATGAGGATTCAAGAATGAGTTCCTATAGGGTCTGTAAACCTTAGGACAACCTTGATTGGTTTGGTTTATCCACACACTCACTTGAACCCACCAATTCCTTTCGGTCCACTCAAAGCACCCTTTTGACTTTCTCATGTTCATTCCTGAAAGCCTAAACTTTGAAATTCTTGAAAGAAGAACCACTGATCTTAATCGAGAGTTTTCTTAAAAGACTCACGTCATTTAAGATCTAATTAACTATAAGGGCTTGCCCTTATAGAGGACTTTAGAACCCAGGTAATATAAACCCTATTTGATCTATTGTATTAAATAGGGGAACTTGTTGGCAAAAAAAATGGTTTCACAGACCGACCAGATATTATAGACTCCACAGTTTAGTTAACCAAGCCCCACTATTCAAGTGATATGTCTACTCTTTGGGATAGATGTATTACTTGCAGTGCTGTGCTCGTTTAATTTAAACTATTGAATGTATGGTATCTTGTCGTATTTTTCAAAATTAAAATATCATTATTTTCAAAAGAGACATACCCTATTATTTTAAATTAAACTATTTTAAATCTAAACTATATTTTAAAATCACTTTTTCAAAATTTAACGGTCGACAATTTCTAGCGACTCCGCTGGGGACTAATTCTTTTCACCTTCAATGATCAGATGGTTTTGCTTTCATAAATCGGTAGTGAGTCCATGTCCCTAATGAAACAAACTACCATTTTTTCTTTGGCATATGTTGTTCATTTCTATCTTGAGTGAGTATAATCAACTCATTTTTGGATCCTGGAGCCACTATTTAAACACCCTTAAACAGAGAGGTTCTAGAACTTCCCACCTCCCCAAAGAGGCAAGGTGGACCCCCATTAGGTGTAGAATAGGAGTGGTCTATTAAAGTTAGTTTGATGCGAAATCAACATCCTCTAAATCTAGAACCGGGTCCGACACTACATTCCTCTTTGAGTTTGACTTATTGCAAATAGGTCAAATTGAAATTTCACTACAATAACCTTCCAATAAATTCTAAACAAAACAAAAAATTTTGCCAAAATTTTAAATAAAAAATAAAACTCCTAACGATAAAAATAATGCAATTTGAAATAATAAAAAAAAAACTTCACATAAATATTTTCAAAGGATGCCCAGTTCACAAGACAAGTGAATTACTTCAGCAGTCCCACTGGAATTAAAAAAACATGATACATTATTATCTTCCGAAGTTCTTCAAGTGATAGAAATGATAACATCGCTGAAGCTGAGCTTTACTTCACCGAGGAATTGCCTCGTGACAAGTCTGTCCACAAGTTAAACTACCATGGTCAACAAAAAAAAATGACATCGACAAGATAATGGGTAGTTATCCCAACCCTCACACCGCAATAAAGAAAAATAAAGGAAGAGAAAGAATTGGCCAGTTACCCAGAATTATTCAATATTTGGAAAGCTTAATCAAAGCTCGTTGGAAGCTCAATAGAAAGATAGTTGAGAAAGGAGTAATCCAAGACAAAACATTCGGCATTTTAACATGATCATGACTTCAGGGAAGAATCAAATTAACACCCTAATAACTGGGCTCTCCCTTTAAAGAATTTGGGCTGGTTCCTAAGTAGATTTCAAAATAAAACAAAATAGTGTGATTAAAATATGAGTAATTGACTCGGGATATTACAAGTCTTTTAATCTCCGACCAAGTGATTGGGTCCTGACTTTCGTAGAAGAAGCTTGAGGTGGGCATACAATAAAAAATTGGTGATTGAATTCAAACATTCAAAATCTTTAAAAGAAATATGCTTCACTATATATAGTAATTCTCAGTAAAAAAAATGAGGCAAAGATAAAAAAGAGGCTCCCTAATAAGGAGCTTGAGGTGAGCATCAAATAAAAAATTGGTGTCCATGTGACCAGGGGTGGGGAGGCAACAGGGTTTATATGATTGCGGAGCTTTATATTATATATTTTATAAATGATTAACAGCTTAAAATTAACAATTGTTCCCCCCTTTTTATCAACGCATGTATACGTATCGTTCAAGTAATAAAAGGCTCTAATGAAGTCCTAGATATCGATCCCACAAGGAAGTTTAGAGATTAAGAACTAATTTCAGCAGATGCAATTACTATCTAGTGTACGGAAATAAAGAACGCTTATACTAAACTCTATTACTTAATTTTTTAAATAGAAGAGTGCAATTTAGAAAAAGTATTTTTCTCCTTGTTAAGAGAATTAATTGAATGAGTAATTAAATTAGTTAGAATTATGTTGTGCCAAATAAGAGCATTCCTATTCTTTACCCTTTGGTCCAAGCATAAAGAACATTGACTAATCCTATGCTTGGTTACTGAATCTGCGGCTAGGCTGGGAGGATACCGGCTGCCACTGCGGAGCTCCCACGTTCCCCTCGCCCGAGGGCTAACATCTACACTTTAGCTCCCAAACGATAGGACCGAATTGAAGATTTTAGTCTGTGACACTAAAATATCCAATTCTACCCCCGATAAATAATATTTCCCTATTTATTTGCACCCTCCTTCTAAGGCTTTTGACTTACCTAAATCTTAGATGTAATCTTTATTATAGTTGATAATTCAACATATTTTAATAATTCAATTGGCCAAATTGAAAGTAAATTAAGATTTACGTAAAAAGATTATCACAATTTTTATTTAATATTTTTAGGCACAACTAATTTAATTCTTCATTTCACAAAATCTCAACAACAAGGAGAAAGACAGAGAAAACTACCCAGAATGCATAGGAAAAATGACACAAAACTTGGATTTCATTTAAAGTTATAATACATTAAATAAAAACTTTTCTCGAATCTTCTCCCCAAGCAGACTCCTTGAAGTTCCTCTAACTCTTCCTTCTTGTACAACACACTTAATTATACTTACTAATATACTCTAAAACACACTAATGAACACACAATAGACTCGCCACTCACTACTGACTTCCTGTTGACCTCATTTTTTATGAGGTTTCTCTCTTCTCTCTCCTTAGTACTTAGGATCTAGCCATATGTTTTTCCTTTGACTAATCTTAGAGGACTAGAAATGGGACCCAGCACTTAGAAAATCCAAACACTTCTTGATTCCCTTCAAACCCCACATGTTTGATTGTAAACCCCCAGGCCACTTGGAGGGTTAAGACCAATATGTGGAGGTTTAAAGGATGAGTTTCTATGGGACTCTTTGGCCTTAGGAGTACCCTGGATGGTCTGGTCTGGTGAGGTCTAGCTTGCACACACCACACTCTCACACACATTCTAAACCCTAAACCCACCAAATACCCCAATACCCTCCAAATAACCTCCAAATACCTAAAATACCCTTCTTAACCCAAAAATCTAAAAATTCCAAAAATTCCCAGAAAATTCCAGAAAATCCCAAATATTCCCAATTTCATTTTGTTCAACTACACCATAGGCCAATTTTGTCAATTTGACCCAATTTTATCAAAATCCCCATTTCACCCGTTTTTGACGTGACCGTCGACGAGGTTGTCCGAACGACCTCGGATGATGTAACGAACTGCGCCGTTGCGTCCAGAACTTCGATTTTAACCATGTAGGATACCAATTTTGCTAGTGTCCAATGCACGGGAAAATTGCACGGAAATCGATGCATGCTATTTAAAATTAAAAAAAATGGGAAAGTCTCCTATTTAAACATCTCATACATGCATAAACCCTAGGGTTCCCCATTCACATTTCTCCTCATACAGCCGACAACACTCTCATTCCCAAAAGTTCTCCCCACTCGCGCGACATTCGCCTCCTCACTCGAGGTCACCGGCCGACGGTCGTCATTGGCAAACACCCTAACTTTCTCCTCCTCCTCACGACAGTGAGTTCGGCTCCTTTTCCCTCTCTTGATTTTTTATTTTGGATTCTTCCTTGGTGCGAATTCGGGATCCTCTTTCCCGAAGCTTTTGTGGATTTCTTCTTCTCTGCCATCTTCTTATTCACGGGTAGCACAAAAAGAATGTCATCGTACAAGAGCTTCAAGATCAAGAAGCTGGCAAAGAAGATGAGGTAGAACAGGCCCATTCCATCCTAGATCAGCATGAGGACTGGCAACACCATCAGCTTTCTTTCTCTTTCTTTTGGTGCTCTTATTCCTTTGAATCCTTTGTCTCATGGTGAGTTGCTGAATCCTAATTTAAGGCAGAATAAATTTGAACGGATTTTGTATAAATGTCATATTTTTATACCTAATATTGATTATGATTTCCAACAATGTATTGTTTAGCTAATGCTTAATATCCATCTCCGCACAAGTTTTGCTTGACTTTACAAAGTTTCACATTTAACACTTATACTAGGAATTTACATTTATGGCATCTTCTTTGTGTATGTATACGCACCTAACTCATGCATGCTAATTATGCTTATGTGTTCACATATATGATATCAGATTTTTGGTGAATTAGATGTATGCCATTCAATATATTTACATATGCAATGCTTGGTTCAATATCTAGAAAGTTCTCTCTACTGTTCGGAATACTTATGTTCTGGTGTTTGGTGGTTGATGCTTGATATATTCTGTTGATTAAAGATTAACATTTGTCATATATTCATATGCTTGATATCAGTTTTGGAAGGTATACTTGCACATCATATAATCCCTATGCGCTTACATGTTGATCTTTAGTTTCTTTATCTTTACGACATCTTACTCGTATACCTAAGGCAATATTGATAATCTGTTGATATGTTATGAGAGATTTGAGTATTTTAAACAAGTTTGGGTGTTTCATTTGTAAAGAGCTGAAATTTTTGGTGTTCTATTTGAAGAAAAAAAAATGAAAGTTTTGGATGCCTCTCATGCAAACTTGGTGATGATCTCTTTGATTTGAAATAATTGTATAGAGTATATCCCTATGGTTATGTCCTTGATGGCTTAAATAGTTTGCTAAAATTTTTGTTTATTTTGTTATTTTGTTTATGTATTGTCATGCACATTTACATATTTGCACATTTTTGTATTGAACTAAATTCTCATACCACCTTTTTGGTGTGCCTTTGCGAGGTAAACACGATTGTGGTGGAAATATTGGAGGATCGCAAGAATCACTTTGGAGCCGACGAAATAAACAACATCAACCTCTACGACGGTATAACTTCTAAACTTCTCACACTTGTGTGCACACGCGTGATTTTTGTGCATTTACATACCACTCAATTTGTATGTATTTACGTTTTTAACGGCTTAACTTCAATTTTAACATATATGCCATCTTATACGTGAAATAGTATATTTCCCTATTTAAAGAATTAAAAGCTAGCTCTTTTAATGTAATATGAAAGATTTGAGTGGTATAAATGTATAAAAAGATATTAAAGTTTAAGTGTGGACCTTTTGTGATTTGTGAATATAAAAAATCGTATGGATCCTTTGTGATGTCCAAGCATGCGATTAAGTATGGATCATTTTGTGATTTGCAAATAAAAAGGCATGGGATTCTGGAAAAGTGAAGAATTGAGCATATTATTTTGAGTTTAGGTTAACGCTCTAGGTGATGGATCTCTTTGATTATATTCATTTGAAATAATGAATTATTATGAGATTATATGAATTGTAGTTTTAATATTGCAGTTACATTATTGTTGTTGATGAAATGTTGAGGAAAAGTTGAGAGATGATTAATTTACAAATCATAACTTGAACAGTGATGAGTTTTTTTTTAGTAGATATGCTTGGAAGTTGAATATTTCATTTTTATATTCATAACCAACAAGTGGTAATATATCCACAGAAACATGGGATGGATGGACTGTAGACTGATTTTCATTTACCTTCAATTTATGAACGAAATGCTCTGATTTTGTACTTTCACGAGGATTTGACTAGTTACTTGGTTAAAAAAAAAGAACTTTTTTTTTAAATGAAAGCTTATGTTACCTTTTTAATCCCTATGCACTCATATACCTTATACCTAGGCTTTGCACTTTACACTTGTACCACTCAAATCTTTTGTATGACTATTATTTCAAATCTTGCAAAAGCGATTTACATTTTCCATTCCATGAACAAAAATGTTCTGTTTGTAAAAATTGAAACATAAGTGTTAAATATGTAAGTGTATAAGAATTAAGTGGCATATATGCGAATTCTTTGTGAATTCATCTAACACATTAACTCTTACATCTATGTTGATTGACTAATACATATGAGCTTTGATAATGTATAGATACACATACATGTGAGCCTTATTACTATGCAAACCATCTGGTTTAGTCTACTAATCAACATTCTTGGAAATTGTATTCATACATTTAGCTTGCGTATAGTTTTATGATCACATATTTAAACACTTAATTCTCAAACCAATCTTTTTGTGCACTTTTTGCGAGGTAAATCTTGGGCACGCCGCTACATCAACAACACATCTCGAAGCATAAAACGAAAGAGGAGGAAAGGAGTCAAAAGAGAGAGGGGCTAATCCGGACCGTCTCAAATCTATGGTGGACTTCCAATAGCAACAATAGAAATTGCAGGAGACGAAGGGGCTGAGATCCTAATTACTTTATCAGGCTACCAAAGTTGCTACGAGCTCTCCACTTGGTACGAATCAAAACGTTATCACGGCACGATGCCTCATCTTTGTCTCTGCTTTAAAAGTTGATTTCTCTACCATTCAGTTATCTTTGAATGCATGAAAACCTTGTTGTTGGATGCCTTATCTTTGTTGTTATTAACTATAGCCTCGAAGTTGTTTGATTGAGAATCTTTGGGGATTCTGTTGTTTGTTGGTTTGGTTCTTGCTACATTAGTTGGAGTCTTTGTAGTCCATTGAGTTGATCCTTATTTCATGGGTTTGAAATCTTATAGTTTATTGAAATTAATTCTTGTTTCATGGATTAAGATTTTTGTGGCAGATATGTATAAATTGAAGCTTGGATGTAGGATATGTGAATATATCATGATTGAAAACTTTACAGGTATACCACTCATTGTTTATGTATTTTGCATATTTAACACCTAAACTTTTGCCTTTTACATTTATAGCACATATATTTCATATCATATAAAAAATTTATTTCTGTTCAAAATTTTAAAATAGTAAAATACACTTTCTCACAAATAAATACAAACTGAAGTTTGGGTGCTAGATAAATGAGCACATTGGAATTGGCGGGTATGCATGTAAATCTTCCACATCACTTGATTATGTACTTAATATTTTATATGTTATAATGATTTAAAAAAAAAATTATTTTTGATATGTTTTGTATAACTAAATATGAATGTTTGGATGTTAAATATGTAAGTATAAAAGAACTATATATATTCAAATACGCAATAATTTTGAGGTCATGGAGTTTAAATATAAAATTCGAGGCTCTTTATTTTCTACATTAAATTAGTACACATAGTCTCAAATAATTTGATCGTCTGACGATTAGTAAACGTATTTAATTGCATGAGGTTACAAACATATTTTAGGTCGGAAATTTCACGACATACAATTCTTACATACTTTATACACATCACCTAAATTTTAATATTTGCATGTGGCTACACCCAATTCTTATGTATTTATGTTTCTAACACTTAAAATTAACCTTTTATATTTGTATCACCTATATTACTCATGTCATCTAAAATATATATATATATATATCACTATTTTAAATTTAGAGTAATCTGCATACATTGCACACAATTCTTATGTACACACATATCTCGAACCTGAATTTTTTTACATTTACAAACACAGTATTTCAGCATTTTCAACCTATACAAAGAAAAATGTCATTTGTTTAAAAAAAATTGAAAAAGAACCATGATATTTCGATATGATATTGAGAATTTTAAAACTGTATATGTAAATGTGAAAGCTTAAGTGTAAGATATATTGATACAAAAGAATCAATTTGATTGCAGGTAAATCTTCCAATTATCACATCCACGCATAATCATTTTATTTATTTATTTGTTATAGCATTTACGTATACTTAGCACTCTATTTTGTTCCCAAAATCTCATACGAACTTCTCGGTGCGCCTTTGCGAGGTATATCCGATCGTGGTCAAGACATTGAAGGATCGTTAAGCTACTTTGAGACACTCAAAATGAATGACATCAAACTTCGCGACGGTGAGATCTTTCCAAAAAAAAACACTTTTCAATTCAAACACTTTCAAAATTTCATTAATATAAAAATAAGATAATGTTTTAAATTTCATTCGATCTATAATAAAAAATAAGAATCTAGACGTCATAGGAATTGACTAGAAATAGGATTAGGATTTTGGTAGACAACCAGAACCTTTCCTTAGTCTTACCTAGGTATTTGCTCTGACATGTGTTTCAAGTGCAGGTTAAAATGACAGGAATGCTCACCATGTACGCTTTTAAGTTTATTGCAATTTACATTCTGCAATTTATTAAATGTCTTACTTTCTTGTACTTATAAATGCATGAAAATGATCGAACCCAGCATGTTTAAAAAACTCAAAATTTAATCACCAACAAAAATAAAACTGCAATTACAACTAAAACTAAAATGTCTCGTTGAATGATCGGGAATACCTCGGATGATGTAACCCACGTGTTGCTAACGGGATTTCCCATAGTCTAAATGAAAGTGTGGAACTTATTCAGTTGAGTTTAGCAAATTCATCTGGACTAATTGAATTCGATGAAAATAACGGTGCCGGGATGACGGGACCGCGGGATCTTAATCGGTTCTGTTTAAACAACTTTAAGATTTGTTTTAATTAAAATATTAAAAAAACACTTGAACTCTAAGATTTTTCTCTAAACCGAAACACTTCTCTCATCTCCTGATTTATGACTTCTAAAACTAAACCTCTGCAACAACAAGGAGCTTGGAGCACGGTGGGCAGCACGGCCATTTTCGTCAGCAAAACAACTCTACATCAGCTAAACATTCCTAGAATTAACAACCAAAGCCATAGGATTTCGAGGTAGTTTGCTTAGTGCAACATAAATCCTCAACTTTTCGTTAGGCATTTGCATAATCATGTTATGTAAATTAAGCCCTAACCGGTCTTAGGATTCCGAGGTAGTCGTTCGGTACGACATAAACCATCACATCTTCGAGGCTATTTGTATGATTATGTCATACTAATATAAGTCCTAATTAATTAAAATCGGCAGGATAGGAACATTAAGTAAATTTCCAAATTGAAGCCAAACAATAGGATAGTCGGGAAGTTGCCAAGATTCCTCTTGGATCCTCAGCTTCTCCTACTTCTCTTCCTTTGGACTCCTAAAATAAACTGTTCCAAATTTGATCCATTCCCTATTGAAATTTCCAAAATTCGATCCTTTGAAAACCTTAAACTTTGAAATTCTTGAGAGCAAAACCACTAATCATTATCGAGAGTTTTCTTAAATGATTCCCGTCATTTAAGATGTAATTAACTATAGGGGCTTGCCCTTATAGGGAACTTTAAGAACCCAGATAATATAAACCCTGCATAATTTTTTTGTATTAAGCAGGGGAACTTGTCGGCTTATAAAATTGGTTCGCAGACTAAACGGATGTCACAAATCTTTTAGTTTATTTAATCGAGCCCTATAATCAAGCAGTGTGTCTATTCTTTGGGGTAGATACACGGTTTGTGATGCGGTGCTCGTTTATATAAACTATTTGGGATGTGAGATCGGTTTGATTTCATATCTTAAAATTATCAAATTTAAACTTATTTTCAAAATCAAATACTACTTTCTAAATTATATATATATTTAAATTAAATTTAAAATTTAAATTTCGCCGATAATTTCTGTAGGCGATCTCCTTTTCAAAAATACGCACTCAACCTAAAAATATGCCGACAACTTCTGGCGACTCCGCTGGGGACTAGTTCCTCTCTCCATTTTGATCAGATGGTCTTGCTTTCATAAATCGGTAGTGTGTCCATGCCCTCAGTGGACCAAACTACTATTTTTTCCGTTGGCATACCCCGCTCATTTCGTCTTCGAGCGAGTATAGTCAACTCCTTTTGGATTCTGGAGCCATTGTTTAGACACCCCTAAACAGAGAGGTTCCGGAATCCTCCCACCTCCCCAAAGAGGCGAGGTAGACCCCCAATAGGTGTGTTAGACTAGGGTGCTCTATCGAAGTGAGTTCGATGCAAATTCAACCTCCTCTAAATCTTGGACTGGGTCCGATACTTCATTCCTCTTTAGGTTTGACTTGTTGTAAACATGTCAAACTCGAAATTCCGCTCTAACAACCTTCCAATAAGCTCTAAACAAAATAAAATTTTGTTAAAATTTTAATTCAAAATAAAATTCTCAAAACCCATCAAATACACAATAATAAAACAAAATGCAAAATTTTGAAATAAAAAAAAAAATCACATGAATAAATTTTAAAGGATGCCCAGTTTACAGGACAAGTGCGTTAACTTGAGTATTACCGCTGAAATTACAAGGAAGAGGGCGTCACTGACTTCTGAATGTTCTTCAAAAGACAATCTACACATCCACTGAAGGACTGTCCCGCGACGAAGCTGCCAACAAGTTCAAATGCCATGGATTGACAAATAAATGGATACGAGAAGGATAATGGGTAGTGGGTCCCGACCCTCCCACCACAAATCAATCAAAACGACTTGATGATGGGTTATGGGTCCCGACCCTCCCACCACAAAACAGTTGAAAGAGACGACGACTTGATGATGGGTCGTGGGACCCAGCCCTCCCACCACGACGAAAAAATATATGCTCGAGGACGTTCGAAGTTTAGCAGAAAGACAATCAAGGAGTGAAACACGATGAAACTTCAACATTTTAATAAGAAAATGACTTCGAGGGAGAATGAAATTAATGTCCTAATGACTGGGTCCTTAACTTTAAGGAATTGTGACTGAGTCCTAAGTGGATTTTGAAATGAAGCAGTGTGCTTGAAATACGAGTAATTGATCCGGGATATCAAGGGTCTTTTAATTTTCTGCCATGTGACGGGGTCCAGATTTTTGGATGAGTTTTAATATCCCAGGATTCATGTTAAGAAACATTTCAGATTTATTAATTAGGGGAGTTTCGACATTCAAAATCTTTAATAGAAATATGTCTTACCAGATACGATGAATTCTCGGAAAACAAAAAGAGTAAAAAGAAAAAAAAGTGTTTCGGGGGAGAAGCTTGAGGTGAGCACACAATCAAAAATTGGTGTCCCAATTCAGACATTCAAAATCTTTAACATGTGCTCCACCAGATACAGTAATCCCCAATAAAAAAAAGAGCGAAAAACTTAAGAAAAAAAAAGGAAAAAAAGAGAAAACAAGAAGGCTCCCTGAGAAGAAGCTTGAGGCAAGCATATAATCAAAAATTGGTGTCTTAATCCTCCCCCGATTGATAAAACTTGAAGGGCTACCTTAAGAAGTTTCCTCTGATATTATGCTTTGAAGAGAGTCAAGTGATTTAGATCTTTTGGTCGGTCATTAATTGACTTAGAAATATCTTTGGACAATGAAAAATACTTCTATCACATGAGCATAAATTTTGAATCTGCTTAGGCTCAGAAAGAAAGAATTGAAGAGAGGGCTATGTTATTAGTAATTGATGAAAATTCAACCCTGAAGTCATATCGTTCAGTTCCCAGCAAATACAACCCCAACATCAATTTGAAGAGCGTCAGAACGACTTCTCAAAGACAACTTGTACAATCCTTACAAATCAATGTCAAAGAAACGACGATCGTTGCGACAGAGCTACAAAGTTACAACATTTCCAGCTATGGTGTCTGTAGAAATAACACCTCTTTGTAGGTACTTAAAAAAATAATAATTTCGATAGTACCTTGAAGAGTGGGTTGTTTTCTTTAAACATGGCTTTAGTCAGTGGACGATGCCTCAAGAAGTACTGTGCATCATCATGTCTCAAAGACACCCTCGTTCTACGAAGCACAGATGCTGCACTTGCTTGTAACTGGGTCCAAATCCTAAAATAAAAAAAATATATACAACAAAATAAAAGTCATAAAACATAAAAGAATACAATAAAATTTCACAACAAATAAACAACAATAAATTTCCCATTAAATGAAATAACAAATAAATGAATAACAAAAATATAATGAATTCACCAAAAAAAACAAAATAAAAAATGTCTATACAAATAAAAATGAAATTCAAATCAAAGTGAAACAAAATTCAAATCAAAACAAAAATTTAAATCAAAAGAGAATCAAAACATAAAATCAACAAAAAGTCAAAAAAAAAAAAACAAATAAAAAATTTGAATTCCTCTTCTGACTCGAGTAGCAAGTTGAGCTTCATCAGCCTAGGGGTGTCCTCAAACCCTTCCTTCTTGACGAGGTTTATCTTTTCAAAATCCTAATCTAAACAAAATTTGAAGATCAAAACAAAATGAACATAAAAAAATGGGAAAGTGAAGAGAAAAGAAAATGAAAAAGAAAATGGAAAAGAAAATGAACGAAAAATCTTTTAAAAATCTGAATGTCAAAATGAATTCCAAATTAACATGAGCTCTAATTAAATAGAAAATGAAATTTAATCACTAAAACAAAATGAATCAAAATCTCAAATTGAATTCCGATCTGAATCCTCTAATTCGAACCTTTCAGTTCTTCTCTCAATCAAAATCTATTTGAAACTCTTTTGAAATTTGAATATTTTCCTCGACTTATTGCTAAGTCAAGTCTTTTCAGCTTGGTACACTTACCAGCTCCTTTCAATTCTCTTTCTTCTGTGTCTTAGAGGATCGACTAGTTCTATTGACACGGAGCTACGAACTTTGTTCGATTTGGTTCTGATGGCATGAGACTGGGTCCCTCTTCATACATTACAACTTTCTGAGGCTGGTACCTACATTCCAGTCCTCATCTTGGGATCAGTACCTACATTCTGACTCCCGTAAAAAATTCCGAGACTGGTACCTAAATTCCAGTTCTCATTTCAAGATCGGTACCTAAATTCTGACTTTTTCTTTTCGAGATCGATACCTAAATTTCGATTCTCTTTCGAATTGATACCTAAATTTCAATTCTAAATTCCGAGACTGGTACCTAAATTCCAGTTCTCATTTCGAGATCGATACCTAAATTTAGATTCTCATCTGAATTGATACCTACATTTCAATTCAAAATTTCCGAGACTGGTACCTAAATTCCAGTTCTCATTCCGAGATCGATACCTAAATTTCGATTCTCATCCGAATTGATACCTAAATTTCAATTCAAAACTTTTGAGACTGGTACCTAAATTCCAGTTCTCATTCCGAGATCGATACCTAAATTTCGATTCTCTTTCGAATTGATACTTTCAATTCTAAATTCTGAGACTGGTACCTAAATTCCAGTTCTCATTCCGAGATCGATACCTAAATTTTGATTCTCATCTGAATTGATACCTACATTTCAATTCAAAATTTCAGAGACTGGTACCTAAATTCCAGTTCTCATTCCGAGATCGATACCTAAATTTCGATTCTCATCCGAATTGATACCTAAATTTCAATTCAAAACTTTCCGAGACTGGTACCTAAATTCCAGTTCTCATTCTGAGATCGATACCTAAATTTCGATTCTCATCTGAATTGATACCTACATTTCAATTCAAAATTTCCAAGTCTGGTACCTAAATTCCAGTTCTCATTCCGAGATAGATACCTAAATTTCGATTTTCATCCGAATTGATACCTAAATTTTAATTCAAAATTTCCGAGATTGGTACCTAAATTCCAGTTCTCATTCCGAGATCGATACCTAAATTTCGATTCTCATCCGAATTGATACCTAAATTTCAATTCAAAATTTTCGAGATTGGTACCTAAATTCCAGTTCTCATTCCGAGATCGATACCTAAATTTCGATTCTCATCCGAATTGATACCTAAATTTCAATTCAAAATTTCCGAGACTCGGTACCTAAATTCCGAGTTCTCATTCCGAGATCGATACCTAAATTTCGATTCTCATCCGAATTGATACCTAAATTTCAATTCAAAATTTTCGAGACTGGTACCTAAATTCCAGTTCTCATTCCGAGATCGATACCAAAATTTCGATTCTCATCCGAATTGATACCTAAATTTCAATTCAAAATTTCTGAGACTGGTACCTAAATTCCAGTTCTCATTCCGAGATCGATACCTAAATTTCGATTATCATCTGAATTGATACCTAAATTTCAATTCTCAACTTTCGAGACTTGTACCTAAATTTCAGTTCTCTTTCGGGGACAGTACCTAAATTCTGCCTCCCATCTTTCGAGATCGATACTTAAATTTTGATTCTCTCCCAGGATTGATAATTAAATTTCAATTCCAGCTCCGTTTAAACTTTCGAGATCAGTACCTAAATTCTGATTCTCATCCTTTTCAATCGACACTTAAACTCCAATTATCATTCTGAGGCTGGTACCTAAATTCCAGTTTTCTTTGCAATCCCGAGATTGGAACCTAGGTTTCAATTCTCCTTTCAAATCCAAATTTCCTCAAATTGATTTTAAATCAAACGTCAATCTAAATTAAAACTCAAAATCTAAACTTACACATCAAAACTTGAACATGAAATGAAACGAAATCTAAATTGAATTCCCAGATCTGGTGGTTTGGAATTCACCTCCTTTTCTTTTCCCGCCTAGAGATCAGGAATCTCCAGTCTTGGAAATATACCTGATACTCCCAAGTGGAAATTCTTCTACTTCGTCCTAAGTTTGTCACTTGGACATCTGTGTTGGTCTTGTTGATCTCTTCGGTCAACGCCAATAGGCGTGGTGTGCTTGGTTAGCTCACCACACATATTGGGGGTCCATTTGTTGACCTCATTTTTGATGAGGTTTCTCTCTTCTCTCTCCTTAGTACTTAGGATCTAGCCATAGGCTTTTCCTTTGACTAATCTTAGAGGACTAGAAATGGGACCCACCACTTAGAAATTCCAAACACTTCTTGATTCCCTTCAAACCCCACATGTTTGATTGTAAACCCCGAGGCCACTTGGAGGGTTAAGACCAATATGTGGAGGTTTAAAGGATGAGTTTCCTATGGGACTCTTTGGCCTTAGGAGTACCCCAGATGGTCCGGTCTGGTGAGGTCTAGCTTGCACACACCACACTCTCACACACATTCTAAACCCTAAACCCACCAAATACCCCAATACCCTCCAAATAACCTCCAAATACCCAAAATACCCTTCTTAACCCAAAAATCTAAAAATTCCAAAAATTCCCAGAAAATTCCAGAAAATCCCAAATATTCCCAATTTCATTTTGTTCAACTATACCAAAGGCCAATTTTGTCAATTTGACCCAATTTTATCAAAATCCACATTTCACCCGTTTTTGACGTGACCGTCGACGAGGTTGTCGGAACGACCTTGGATGATGTAACAGACTGCGCCGTTACGTCCGGAACGTCGATTTTAGCCATGTAGGATACCAATTTTGCTAGTGTCCAATGCACGGGAAAATTGCACGGAAATCGATGCATGCTATTTAAAATTAAAAAAAATGGGAAAGTCTCCTATTTAAACATCTCATACATGCATAAACCCTAGGGTTCCCCATTCACATTTCTCCTCATACAGCCGACAACACTCTCATTCCCAAAAGTTCTCCCCACTCGCGCGACATTCGCCTCCTCACTCGAGGTCGCCGGTCGATGGTCGTCATTGGCAAACACCCGAACTTTCTCCTCCTCCTCACGACAGTGAGTTCGGCTCCTTTTCCCTCTCTTGATTTTTTTTTTGGATTCTTCCTTGGTGCGAATTCGGGATCCTCTTTCCCGATGCTTCTGCGGATTTCTTCTTCTCTGCCATCTTCTTATTCACGGGTAGCACAAAAAGAATGTCATCGCACAAGAGCTTCAAGATCAAGAAGCTGGCAAAGAAGATGAGGTAGAACAGGCCCATTCCATCCTAGATCAGCATGAGGACTGGCAACACCATCAGCTTTCTTTCTCTTTCTTTTGGTGCCCTTATTCCTTTGAATCCTTTGTCTCATGGTGAGTTGCTGAATCCTAATTTAAGGCAGAATAAATTTGAACGGATTTTGTATAAATGTCATATTTGTATACCTAATATTGATTATGGTTTCCAACAATGTATTGTTTAGCTAATGCTTAATATCCATCTCTGCACAAGTTTTGCTTGACTTTACAAAGTTTCACATTTAACACTTATACTAGGAATTTACATTTATGGCATCTTCTTTGTGTATGTATACGCACCTAACTCATGCATGCTAATTATGCTTATGTGTTCACATATATGATATCAGATTTTTGGTGAATTAGATGTATGCCATTCAATATATTTACATATGCAATGCTTGGTTCAATATCTAGAAAGTTCTCTCTACTGTTCAGAATACTTATGTTCGGTGTTTGGTGGTTGATGCTTGATATATTCTGTTGATTAAAGATTAACATTTGTCATATATTCATATGCTTGATATCAGTTTTGGAAGGTATACTTGCACATCATATAATCCCTATGCGCTTACATGTTGATCTTTAGTTTCTTTATCTTTACGACATCTTACTCGTATACCTAAGGCAATATTGATAATCTGTTGATATGTTATGAGAGATTTGAGTATTTTAAACAAGTTTGGGTGTTTCATTTGTAAAGAGCTGAAATTTTTGGTGTTCTATTTGAAAAAAAAAAATGAAAGTTTTGGATGCCTCTCATGCAAGCTTGGTGATGATCTCTTTGATTTGAAATAATTGTATAGAGTATATCCCTATGGTTATGTCCTTGATGGCTTAAATAGTTTGCTAAAATTTTTGTTTATTTTGTTATTTTGTTTATGTATTGTCATGCACATTTACATATTTGCACCTTTTTGTATTGAACTAAATTCTCATACCACCTTTTTGGTGTGCCTTTGCGAGGTAAACACGATTGTGGTGGAAATATTGGAGGATCGCAAGAATCACTTTGGAGCCGACGAAATAAACAACATCAACCTCTACGACGGTATAACTTCTAAACTTCTCACACTTGTGTGCACACGCGTGATTTTTGTGCATTTACATACCACTCAATTTGTATGTATTTACGTTTTTAACGGCTTAACTTCAATTTTTACATATATGCCATCTTATGCGTGAAATAGTATATTTCCCTATTTAAAGAATTAAATGCTAGCTCTTTTAATGTAATATGAAAGATTTGAGTGGTATAAATGTATAAAAAGATATTAAAGTTTAAGTGTGGACCTTTTGTGATTTGTGAAATAAAAAATCGTATGGATCCTTTGTGATGTCCAAGCATGCGATTAAGTATGGATCATTTTGTGATTTGCAAATAAAAAGGCATGGGATTCTGGAAAAGTGAAGAATTGAGCATATTATTTTGAGTTTAGGTTAGCGCTCTAGGTGATGGATCTCTTTGATTATATTCATTTGAAATAATGAATTATTATGAGATTATATGAATTGTAGTTTTAATATTTCATTTTCATTATTGTTGTTGATGAAATGTTGAGAAAAAGTTGAGAGATGATTAATTTACAAATCATAACTTGAACAGTGATGAGTTTTTTTTTAGTAGATATGCTTGGAAGTTGAATATTTCATTTTTATATTCATAACCAACAAGTGGTAATATATCCACAGAAACATGGGATGGATGGACTGTAGACTCATTTTCATTTACCTTCAATTTATGAACGATTTGCTCTGATTTTGTACTTTCACGAGGATTTGACTAGTTACTTGGTTAAAAAAAAAGAACATTTTTTTAAAATGAAAGCTTATGTTACCTTTTTAATCCCTATGCACTCATATACCTTATACCTAGGCTTTGCACTTTACACTTGTACCACTCAAATCTTTTGTATGACTATTATTTCAAATCTTGCAAAAGCGATTTACATTTTCCATTCCATGAACAAAAATGTTTTGTTTGTAAAAATTGAAACATAAGTGTTAAATATGTAAGTGTATAAGAATTAAGTGGCATATATGCGAATTCTTTGTGAATTCATCTAACACATTAACTCTTACATCTATGTTGATAGACTAATACATATGAGCTTTGATAATGTATAGATACACATACATGTGAGCCTTATTACTATGCAAACCATCTGGTTTAGTCTACTAATCAACATTATTGGAAATTGTATTCATACATTTAGCTTGCGAATAGTTTTATGATCACATATTTAAACACTTAATTCTCATACCAATCTTTTTGTGCATTTTTTGCGAGGTAAATTTTGGGCACGCCGCTACATCAACAACGCATCTCGAAGCATAAAACGAAAGAGGAGGAAAGGAGTCAAATGAGAGAGGGGCTAATCCGGACCGTCTCAAATCTATGGTGGACTTCCAATAGCAACAATAGAAATTGCAGGAGACGAAGGGGCTGAGATCCTAATTACTTTATCAGGCTACCAAAGTTGCTACGAGCTCTCCACTTGGTACGAATCAAAACGTTATCACGACACGATGCCTCATCTTTGTCTCTGCTTTAAAAGTTGATTTCTCTTCCATTCAGTTATCTTTGAATGCATGAAAACCTTGTTGTTGGATGCCTTATCTTTGTGGTTATTAACTATAGCCTCAAAGTTGTTTGATTGAGAATCTTTGGAGATTCTGTAGTTTGTTGGTATGGTTCTTGCTACATTAGTTGGAGTCTTTGTAGTCCATTGAGTTGATCCTTATTTCATGAGTTTGAAATCTTATAGTTTATTGAAATTAATTCTTGTTTCATGGATTAAGATTTTTGTGGCAGATATGTATAAATTGAAGCTTGGATGTAGGATATGTGAATATATCATGATTGAAAACTTTACATGTATACCACTCATTGTTTATGTATTTTGCATATTTAACACCTAAACTTTTGCCTTTTACATTTATAGCACATATATTTCATATCATATAAAAAATTTATTTCTGTTAAAAATTTTAAAATAGTAAAATACACTTTCTCACAAATAAATACAAATTGAAGTTTGGGTGCTAGATGAATGAGCACATTGGAATTGGCGGGTATGCATGTAAATCTTCCACATCACATGATTATGTACTTAATATTTTATATGTTATAATGATAAAAAAAAAAGTATGTTTGATATGTTTTGTATAACTAAATATGAAAGTTTGGATGTTAAATATGTTTGTATAAAAGAACTATATATATTCAAATACGCAATAATTTTGAGGTCATGGAGTTTAAATATAAAATTCAGGCTCTTTATTTTCTACATTAAATTAGTACACATAGTCTCAAATAATTTGATCATCTGACGATTAGTAAACGTATTTAATTGCATGAGGTTACAAACATATTTTAGGTCAGAAATTTCACGACATACAATTCTTACATACTTTATACACATCACCTAAATTTTAATATTTGCATGTGGCTACACCCAATTCTTATGTATTTATGTTTCTAACACTTAAAATTAACCTTTTATATTTGTATCACCTATATTACTCATGTCATCTAAAATATATATATCACTATTTTAAATTTAGAGTAATCTGCATACATTGCACACAATTCTTATGTACACACATATCTCGAACCTGAATTTTTTTACATTTACAAACACAGTACTTCAGCATTTTCAACCTATACAAAGAAAAATGTCATTTGTTTAAAAAAAAAATTGAAAAAGAACCATGATATTTCGATATGATATTGAGAATTTTAAAACTGTATATGTAAATGTGAAAGCTTAAGTGTAAGTTATATTGATACAAAAGAATCAAGTTGATTGCAGGTAAATCTTTCAAGTATCACACAACTCGCATAATCATTTTATTTATTTATTTATTATAACATTTATGTATACTTAGCACTCTATTTTGTTCCCAAAATCTCATACGAACTTCTCGGTGCGCCTTTGCGAGGTATATCCGATCGTGGTCGAGACGTTGAAGGATCGTGAAGCTACTTCGAGACACTCAAAATGAATGACATCAAACTTCGCGACGGTGAGATCTTTCCAAAAAAAAACACTTTTCAATTCAAACACTTTCAAAATTTCATTAATATAAAAATAAGATAATATTTTAAATTTCATTCGATCTATAATAAAAAATAAGAATCTAGACGTCATAGGAATTGACTAGAAATAGGATTAGGATTTTGGTAGACAACCAGAACCTTTCCTTAGTCTTACCTAGGTATTTGCTCTAACATGTGTTTCAAGTGCAGGTTAAAATGACAGGAATGCTCACCATGTACGCTTTTAAGTTTATTGCAATTTACATTCTGCAATTTATTAAATGTCTTACTTTCTTGTACTTATAAATGCATGAAAATGATCGAACCCAGCATGTTTAAACAACTCAAAATTTAATCACCAACAAAAATAAAACTGCAATTATAATTAAAATGTCTCGTTGAATGATCGGGAATACCTCGGATGATGTAACCCACGTGTTGCTAACGGGATTTTCCATAGTCTAAATGAAAGTGTGGAACTTATTCAGTTGAGTTTAGCAAATTCATCTGGACTAAGTGAATTCGATGAAAATAACGGTGCCGGGATGACGGGACCGTGGGATCTTAATCGGTTCTGTTTAAACAACTTTAAGATTTGTTTTAATTAAAATATTAAAAAAACACTTGAACTCTAAGATTTTTCTCTAAACCGAAACACTTCTCTCATCTCCTGATTTATGACTTCTAAAACTAAACCTCCGCAACAACAAGGAGCTTGGAGCACGGTGGGCGAAGACGGCCATTTTCGTCGACAAAACAACTCTACATCGACTAAACATTCCTAGAATTAACAACCAAAGCCATAAGATTTCGAGGTAGTTTGCTTAGTGCAACATAAATCCTCAACTTTTCGTTAGGCATTTGCATAATCATGTTATGTAAATTAAGCCCTAACTGGTCTTAGGATTCCGAGGTAGTCGTTCGGTACGACATAAACCATCACATCTTTGAGGCTATTTGTATGATTATGTCATACTAATATAAGTCTTAATTAATTAAAATCGGCAAGATGAGAACATTAAGTAAATTTCCAAATTGAAGCCAAACAATAGGATAGTCGGGAAGTTGCCAAGATTCCTCTTGGATCCTCAGCTTCTCCTACTTCTCTTCCTTTGAACTCCTAAAATAAACTGTTCCAAATTTGATCCATTCTCTATTGAAATTTCCAAAATTCAATCCTTTGAAAACCTTAAACTTTGAAATTCTTGAGAGCAAAACCACTAATCATTATCGAGAGTTTTCTTAAATGATTCCCGTCATTTAAGATGTAATTAACTATAGGGGCTTGCCCTTATAGTGAACTTTAAGACCCAGATAATATTAACCCTGCTTAATTTTTTTGTATTAAGCAGGGGAACTTGTCGGCTTATAAAATTGGTTCGCAGACCAAACGGATGTCACAAATCTTTTAGTTTATTTAATCGAGCCCTATGATCAAGCAGTGTGTCTATTCTTCGGGGTAGATACACGGTTTGTGATGCGGTGCTCGTTTATATAAACTATTTGGGATGTGAGATCGGTTTGATTTCATATCTTAAAATTATCAAATTTAAAATTATTTTCAAAATCAAATACTACTTTCTAAATTATTTATATATTTAAATTAAATTTAAAATTTAAATTTCGCCGATAATTTCTGTAGGCGATCTCCTTTTCAAAAATACGACAC
This sequence comes from Papilionanthe hookeriana x Papilionanthe teres, assembly GCA_022702705.1. Classification (NCBI taxonomy): domain Eukaryota; kingdom Viridiplantae; phylum Streptophyta; class Magnoliopsida; order Asparagales; family Orchidaceae; genus Papilionanthe; species Papilionanthe hookeriana x Papilionanthe teres. The sequence continues at coordinate 126,993,995 of CM040421.1, read as the reverse complement.
TCAACCTAAAAATATGCCGACAACTTCTGGCGACTCCGCTGGGGACTAGTTCCTCTCTCCATTTTGATCAGATGGTCTTGCTTTCATAAATCGGTAGTGTGTCCATGCCCCTAGTGGACCAAACTACTATTCTTTCCGTTGGCATACCCCGCTCATTTCTGTCTTGAGCGAGTATAGTCAACTCCTTTTTGGATTCTGGAGCCACTATTTAGACACCCCTAAACAGAGAGGTTTCGGAATCCTCCCACCTCCCTAAAGAGGCGAGGTAGACCCCCAATAGGTGTGTTAGACTAGGGTGCTCTATCGAAGTGAGTTCGATGCAAATTCAACCTCCTATAAATCTTGGACTGGGTCCGATACTTCATTCCTCTTTAGGTTTGACTTGTTGTAAACATGTCAAATTGAAATTCCGCTCTAACAACCTTCCAATAAACTCTAAACAAAATAAAATTTTGTTAAAATTTTAATTCAAAATAAAATTCTCAAAACCCATCAAATACACAATAATAAAACAAAATGCAAAATTTTGAAATAAAAAAAAAATTCACATGAATAAATTTTAAAGGATGCCCAGTTTACAGGACAAGTGCGTTAACTTGAGTATTACCGTTGAAATTACAAGGAAGAGGGCGTCACTGACTTCTGAATGTTCTTCAAAAGACAATCTACACATCCACCGAAGGACTGTCCCGCGACGAAGCTGCCAACAAGTTCAAATGCCATGGATTGACAAATAAATGGATACGAGAAGGATAATGGGTAGTGGGTCCTGACCCTCCCACCACAAAACAATCAAAACGACTTAATGATGGGTTATGGGTCCCGACCCTCCCACCACAAAACAGTTGAAAGAGACGACGGCTTGATGATGGGTCGTGGGACCCAGCCCTCCCACCACAGCAAAAAAATATATGCTCAAGGACGTTCGAAGTTTAGCAGAAAGACAATCAAGGAGTGAAACACGATGAAACTTCAACATTTTAATAAGAATATGACTTCAGGGGAGAATGAAATTAATGTCCTAATGACTGGGTCATCAACTTTAAGGAATTGTGATTGAGTCCTAAGTGGATTTTGAAATGAAGCAGTGTGCTTGAAATATGAGTAATTGATCCGGGATATCAAGGGTCTTTTAATTTTCTCGCCATGTGACGGGGTCCGGATTTTGGATGAGTTTTAATATCCCAGGATTCATGTTAAGAAACATTTCAGATTTATTAATTAGGGGAGTTTCGACATTCAAAATCTTTAATAGAAATATGTCTTACCAGATACAGTAATTCTCAGAAAACAAAAGGAGTAAAAAGAAAAAAAAAGTGTTTTTGGGGAGAAGCTTGAGGTGAGCACACAATCAAAAATTGGTGTCCCAATTCAGACATTCAAAATCTTTAACATGTGCTCCACCAGATACAGTAATCCCCAATAAAAAAAAGAGCGAAAAACTTAAGAAAAAAAAAAGGAAAAAAGAGAAAACAAGAAGGCTCCACGAGAAGAAGCTTCGAGGCAAGCATATAATCAAAAATTGGTGTCTTAATCCTCCCCCGATTGATAAAACTTGAAAGGCTACCTTAAGAAGTTTCCTCTGATATTATGCTTTGAAGAGAGACAAGTGATTTAGGTCTTTTGGTCGGTCATTAATTGACTTAGAAATATCTTTGGACAATGAAAAATACTTCTATCACATGAGCATAAATTTTGAATCTGCTTAGGCTCAGAAAGAAAGAATTGAAGAGAGGGCTCTGTTATTAGTAATTGATGAAAATTCAACCCTGAAGTCATATCGTTCAGTTCCCAGCAAATACAACCCCAACATCAATTTGAAGAGCGTCAGAACGACTTCTCAAAGACAACTTGTACAATCCTTACAAATCAATGTCAAAGAAACGACGATCGTTGCGACAGAGCTACAAAGTTACAACATTTCCAGCTATGGTGTCTGTAGAAATAACACCTCTTTGTAGGTACTTAAAAAAATAATAATTTCGATAGTACCTTGAAGAGTGGATTGTTTTCTTTAAACTTGGCTTTAGTCAGTGGACGATGCCTCAAGAAGTACTGTGCATCATCATGTCTCAAGGACACCCTCGTTCTACGAAGCACAGATGCTGCACTTGCTTGTAACTGGGTCCAAATCCTAAAATAAAAAAATATATATACAACAAAAGAAAAGTCATAAAACATAAAAGAATACAATAAAATTTCACAACAAATAAACAACAATAAATTTCCCATTAAATGAAATAACAAATAAATGAATAACAAAAATATAATGAATTCACCAAAAAAAAAAATAATAAAAAATGTCTATACAAATAAAAATGAAATTCAAATCAAAGTGAAACAAAATTCAAATCAAAACAAAAATTTAAATCAAAAGAGAATCAAAACATAAAATCAACAAAAAGTCAAAAAAAAAACAAATAAAAAATTTGAATTCCTCTTCTGACTCGGTAGCAAGTTGAGCTTCATCAGCCTAGGGGTGTCCTCAAACCCTTCCTTCTTGACGAGGTTTATCTTTTCAAAATCCTAATCTAAACAAAATTTGAAGATCAAAACAAAATGAACATAAAAAAAAGGGAAAGTGAAGAGAAAAGAAAATGAAAAAGAAAATGGAAAAGAAAATGAACGAAAAATCTTTTAAAAATCTGAATGTCAAAATGAATTTTAAATTAACATGAGCTCTAATTAAATAGAAATGAAATTTAATCACTAAAACAAAATGAATCAAAATCTCAAATTGAATTCCGATCTGAATCCTCTAATTCGAACCTTTCAGTTCTTCTCTCAATCAAAATCTGTTTGAAACTCTTTTGAAATTTGAATATTTTCCTCGACTTATTGCTAAGTCAAGTATTTTCAGCTTGGTACACTTACCAGCTCCTTTCAATTCTCTTTCTTCTATGTCTTAGAGGATCGACTAGTTCTATTGACACGGAGCCACGAACTTTGTTCGATTTGGTTCTGATGGCATGAGACTGGGTCCCTCTTCATACATTACAACTTTCCGAGGCTGGTACCTGCATTCCAGTCCTCATCTTGGGATCAATACCTACATTCTGACTCCCGTAAAAAATTCCGAGACTGGTACCTAAATTCCAGTTCTCATTTCAAGGTCGGTACCTAAATTCTGACTTTTTCTTTTCGAGATCGATACCTAAATTTCGATTCTCTTTCGAATTGAAACCTAAATTTCAATTCTAAATTCCGAGACTGGTACCTAAATTCCAGTTCTCATTCCGAGATCGATACCTAAATTTCGATTCTCATCTGAATTGATACCTACATTTCAATTCAAAATTTCCGAGACTGGTACCTAAATTCCAGTTCTCATTCTGAGATCGATACCTAAATTTCGATTCTCATCCGAATTGATACCTAAATTTCAATTCAAAACTTTTGAGACTGGTACCTAAATTCCAGTTCTCATTCCTAGATCGATACCTAAATTTCGATTCTCTTTCGAATTGATACTTTCAATTCTAAATTCCGAGACCGGTACCTAAATTCCAGCTTCTCATTCCGAGATCGATACCTAAATTTCGATTCTCATCCGAATTGATACCTACATTTCAATTCAAAATTTCCGAGATCGGTACCTAAATTCCGAGCTTCTCATTCCGAGATCGAAACCTAAATTTCGATTCTCATCCGAATTGATACCTAAATTTCAATTCAAAACTTTCCGAGACTGGTACCTAAATTCCAGTTCTCATTCCGAGATCGATACGTAAATTTCGATTCTCATCTGAATTGATACCTACATTTCAATTCAAAATTTCCGAGTCTGGTACCTAAATTCCAGTTCTCATTCCGAGATCGATACCTAAATTTCGATTCTCATCCGAATTGATACCTAAATTTCAATTCAAAATTTCCGAGATTGGTACCTAAATTCCAGTTCTCATTCCGAGATCGATACCTAAATTTCGATTCTCATCCGAATTGATACCTAAATTTCAATTCAAAATTTCCGAGATTGGTACCTAAATTCCAGTTCTCATTCCGAGATCGATACCTAAATTTCAATTCTCATCTGAATTGATACCTAAATTTCAATTCAAAATTTCCGAGACTCGGTACCTAAATTCCAGTTCTCATTCCGAGATCGATACCTAAATTTCAATTCTCATCCGAATTGATACCTAAATTTCAATTCAAAATTTCTGAGACTGGTACCTAAATTTCAGTTCTCATTCCGAGATCGATACCTAAATTTCGATTATCATCTGAATTGATACCTAAATTTCAATTCTCAACTTTCGAGACTTGTACCTAAATTCCAGTTCTCTTTCGGGGACAGTACCTAAATTCTGCCTCCCATCTTTCGAGATCGATACTTAAATTTTGATTCTCTCCCAGGATTGATACTTAAATTTCAATTCCAGCCTCCGTTTAAACTTTCGAGATCGGCACTCAAATTCGATTCTCATCCTTTTCAATCGACACTTAAACTCTAATTCTAATTCCGAGGCTGGTACCTAAATTCCAATTTTCTTTGCAATCCCGAGATTGGAACCTAGGTTTCAATTTTCCTTTCAAATCCAAATTTTCTTAAATTGATTTTAAATCAAACTTCAATCTAAATTAAAACTCAAAATCTAAACTTACACATCAAAACTTGAACATGAAATGAAACGAAATCTAAATTGAATTCCCCAGATCTGGTGGTTTGGAATTCACCTCCTTTTCTTTTCCCCAGCGAGAGATCAGGAATCTCCAGTCTTGGAAATATACCTGATACTCCCCAGTGGAAATTCTTCTACTTCGTCCTAAGTTTGTCACTTGGACATCTGTGTTGGTCTTGTTGATCTCTTCGGTCAATGCCAATACACGTGGTGTGCTTGGTTAGCTCACCACACCTATTGGGGGTCCATTTGTTGACCTCATTTTTGATGAGGTTTCTCTCTTCTCTCTTCTTAGTACTTAGGATCTAGCCATAGGCTTTTCCTTTGACTAATCTTAGAGGACTAGAAATGGGACCCAACACTTAGAAAATCCAAACACTTCTTGATTCCCTTCAAACCCCACATGTTTGATTGTAAACCCCAGTGCCACTTGGAGGGTTAAGACCAATATGTGGAGGTTTAAAGGATGAGTTTCCTATAGGACTCTTTGGCCTTAGGAGTACCCTGGATGGTCTGGTCTGGTGAGGTCTAGCTTGCACACACCACACTCTCACACACATTCTAAACCCTAAACCCACCAAATACCCCAATACCCTCCAAATAACCTCCAAATACCTAAAATACCCTTCTTAACCCAAAAATCTAAAAATTCCAAAAATTCCCAGAAAATTCCAGAAAATCACAAATATTCCCAATTTCATTTTATTCAACTACACCATAGGCCAATTTTGTCAATTTGACCCAATTTTATCAAAATCCACATTTCACCCGTTTTTGACGTGACCGTCGACGAGGTTGTCCGAACGACCTCGGATGATGTAACGGACTGCGCCGTTGCGTCCAGAACTTCGATTTTAACCATGTAGGATACCAATTTTGCTAATGTCCAATGCACGGGAAAATTGCACGGAAATCGATGCATGCTATTTAAAATTAAAAAAATGGGAAAGTCTCCTATTTAAACATCTCATACATGCATAAACCCTAGGGTTCCCCATTCACATTTCTCCTCATACAGCCGACAACACTCTCATTCCCAAAAGTTCTCCCCACTCGCGCGACATTCGCCTCCTCACTCGAGGTCACCGGCCGACGGTCGTCATTGGCAAACACCCTAACTTTCTCCTCCTCCTCACGACAGTGAGTTCGGCTCCTTTTCCCTCTCTTGATTTTTTTTTTGGATTCTTCCTTGGTGCGAATTCGGGATCCTCTTTCCCGAAGCTTCTGCGGATTTCTTCTTCTCTGCCATCTTCTTATTCACGGGTAAGCACAAAAAGAATGTCATCGCACAAGAGCTTCAAGATCAAGAAGCCGGCAAAGAAGATGAGGTAGAACGAGGCCCATTCCATCCTAGATCAGCATGAGGACTGGCAACACCATCAGCTTTCTTTCTCTTTCTTTTGGTGCCCTTATTCCTTTGAATCCTTTGTCTCATGGTGAGTTGCTGAATCCTAATTTAAGGCAGAATAAATTTGAACGGATTTTGCATAAATGTCATATTTGTATACCTAATATTGATTATGGTTTCCAACAATGTATTGTTTAGCTAATGCTTAATATCCATCTCTGCACAAGTTTTGCTTGACTTTACAAAGTTTCACATTTAACACTTATACTAGGAATTTACATTTATGGCATCTTCTTTGTGTATGTATACGCACCTAACTCATGCATGCTAATTATGCTTATGTGTTCACATATATGATATCAGATTTTTGGTGAATTAGATGTATGCCATTCAATATATTTACATATGCAATGCTTGGTTCAATATCTAGAAAGTTCTCTCTACTGTTCAGAATACTTATGTTCTGGTGTTTGGTGGTTGATGCTTGATATATTCTGTTGATTAAAGATTAACATTTGTCATATATTCATATGCTTGATATCAGTTTTGGAAGGTATACTTGCACATCATATAATCCCTATGCGCTTACATGTTGATCTTTAGTTTCTTTATCTTTACGACATCTTACTCGTATACCTAAGGCAATATTGATAATCTGTTGATATGTTATGAGAGATTTGAGTATTTTAAACAAGTTTGGGTGTTTCATTTGTAAAGAGCTGAAATTTTTGGTGTTCTATTTGAAGAAAAAAATGAAAGTTTTGGATGCCTCTCATGCAAGCTTGGTGATGATCTCTTTGATTTGAAATAATTGTATAGAGTATATCCCTATGGTTATGTCCTTGATGGCTTAAATAGTTTGCTAAAATTTTTGTTTATTTTGTTATTTTGTTTATGTATTGTCATGCACATTTACATATTTGCACATTTTTGTATTGAACTAAATTCTCATACCACCTTTTTGGTGTGCCTTTGCGAGGTAAACACGATTGTGGTGGAAATATTGGAGGATCGCAAGAATCACTTTGGAGCCAACGAAATAAACAACATCAACCTCTACGACGGTATAACTTCTAAACTTCTCACACTTGTGTGCACACGCGTGATTTTTGTGCTTTTACATACCACTCAATTTGTATGTATTTACGTTTTTAACGGCTTAACTTCAATTTTTACATATATGCCATCTTATGCGTGAAATAGTATATTTCCCTATTTAAAGAATTAAATGCTAGCTCTTTTAATGTAATATGAAAGATTTGAGTGGTATAAATGTATAAAAAGATATTAAAGTTTAAGTGTGGACCTTTTGTGATTTGTGAATATAAAAAATCGTATGGATCCTTTGTGATGTCCAAGCATGCGATTAAGTATGGATTATTTTGTGATTTGCAAATAAAAAGGCATGGGATTCTGGAAAAGTGAAGAATTGAGCATATTATTTTGAGTTTAGGTTAGCGCTCTAGGTGATGGATCTCTTTGATTATATTCATTTGAAATAATGAATTATTAAGAGATTATATGAATTGTAGTTTTAATATTGCATTTACATTAATGTTGTTGATGAAATGTTGAGGAAAAGTTGAGAGATGATTAATTTACAAATCATAACTTGAACAGTGATGAGTTTTTTTTTAGTAGATATGCTTGGAAGTTGAATATTTCATTTTTATATTCATAACCAACAAGTGGTAATATATCCACAGAAACATGGGATGGATGGACTGTAGACTCATTTTCATTTACCTTCAATTTATGAACGAAATGCTCTGATTTTGTACTTTCACGAGGATTTGACTAGTTACTTGGTTAAAAAAAAAGAACTTTTTTTTAAATGAAAGCTTACGTTACCTTTTTAATCCCTATGCACTCATATACCTTATACCTAGGCTTTGCACTTTACACTTGTACCACTCAAATCTTTTGTATGACTATTATTTCAAATCTTGCAAAAGCGATTTACATTTTCCATTCCATGAACAAAAATGTTTTGTTTGTAAAAATTGAAACATAAGTGTTAAATATGTAAGTGTATAAGAATTAAGTGGCATATATGCGAATTCTTTGTGAATTCATCTAACACATTAACTCTTACATCTATGTTGATAGACTAATACATATGAGCTTTGATAATGTATAGATACACATACATGTGAGCCTTATTACTATGCAAACCATCTGGTTTAGTCTACTAATCAACATTCTTGGAAATTGTATTCATACATTTAGCTTGCGTATAGTTTTATGATCACATATTTAAACACTTAATTCTCATACCAATCTTTTTGTGCATTTTTTGCGAGGTAAATTTTGGGCACGCCGCTACATCAACAACGCATCTCGAAGCATAAAACGAAAGAGGAGGAAAGGAGTCAAATGAGAGAGGGGCTAATCCGGACCGTCTCAAATCTATGGTGGACTTTCAATAGCAACAATAGAAATTGCAGGAGACGAAGGGGCTGAGATCCTAATTACTTTATCAGAGCTACCAAAGTTGCTACGAGCTCTCCACTTGGTACGAATCAAAACGTTATCACGGCACGATGCCTCATCTTTGTCTCTCGCTTTAAAAGTTGATTTCTCTACCATTCAGTTATCTTTGAATGCATGAAAACCTTGTTGTTGGATGCCTTATCTTTGTGGTTATTAACTATAGCCTCGAAGTTGTTTGATTGAGAATCTTTGGGGATTCTGTAGTTTGTTGGTTTGGTTATTGCTACATTAGTTGGAGTCTTTGTAGTCCATTGAGTTGATCCTTATTTCATGGGTTTGAAATCTTATAGTTTATTGAAATTAATTCTTGTTTCATGGATTAAGATTTTTGTGGCAGATATGTATAAATTGAAGCTTGGATGTAGGATATGTGAATATATCATGATTGAAAACTTTACATGTATACCACTCATTGTTTATGTATTTTGCATATTTAACACCTAAACTTTTGTCTTTTACATTTATAGCACATATATTTCATATCATATAAAAAATTTATTTCTGTTCAAAATTTTAAAATAGTAAAATACACTTTCTCACAAATAAATACAAACTGAAGTTTGGGTGCTAGATGAATGAGCACATTGGAATTGGCGGGTATGCATGTAAATCTTCCACATCACATGATTATGTACTTAATATTTTATATGTTATAATGATAAAAAAAAAGTATTTTTGATATGTTTTGTATAACTAAATATGAAAGTTTGGATGTTAAATATGTAAGTATAAAAGAACTATATATATTCAAATACGCAATAATTTTGAGGTCATGGAGTTTAAATATAAAATTCAGGCTCTTTATTTTCTACATTAAATTAGTACACATAGTCTCAAATAATTTGATCGTCTGACGATTAGTAAACGTATTTAATTGCATGAGGTTACAAACATATTTTAGGTCGGAAATTTCACGACATACAATTCTTACATACTTTATACACATCACCTAAATTATAATATTTGCATGTGGCTACACCCAATTCTTATGTATTTATGTTTCTAACACTTAAAATTAACCTTTTATATTTGTATCACCTATATTACTCATGTCATCTAAAATATATATATATCACTATTTTAAATTTAGAGTAATCTGCATACATTGCACACAATTCTTATGTACACACATATCTCGAACCCGAATTTTTTTACATTTACAAACACAAGATTTCAGCATTTTCAACCTATACAAAGAAAAATGTCATTTGTTTAAAAAAAAAATTGAAAAAGAACCATGATATTTCGATATGATATTGAGAATTTTAAAACTGTATATGTAAATGTGAAAGCTTAAGTGTAAGATATATTGATACAAAAGAATCAATTTGATTGCAGGTAAATCTTCCAAGTATCACACAACTCGCATAATCATTTTATTTATTTATTTATTATAACATTTATGTATACTTAGCACTCTATTTTGTTTCCAAAATCTCATACGAACTTCTCGGTGCGCCTTTGCGAGGTATATCCGATCGTGGTCAAGACGTTGAAGGATCGTGAAGCTACTTTGAGACACTCAAAATGAATGACATCAAACTTCGCGACGGTGAGATCTTTCCAAAAAAAAACACTTTTCAATTCAAACACTTTCAAAATTTCATTAATATATCTTTTAAATTTCATTTTATCTATAATAAAAAATAAGAATCTAGACGTCATAGGAATTGACTAGAAATAGAATTAGGATTTTGGTAGACAACCAGAACATTTCCTTAGTCTTACCTAGGTATTTGCTTTGACATGTGTTTCAAGTGCAGGTTAAAATGACAGGAATGCTCACCATGTACGCTTTTAAGTTTATTGCGATTTACATTCTGCAATTTATTAAATGTCTTACTTTCTTGTACTTATAAATGCATGAAAATGATCGAACCCAGCATGTTTAAACAACTCAAAATTTAATCACCAACAAAAATAAAACTTCAATTACAACTAAAATTAAAATGTCTCGTTGAATGATCGAGAATACCTCGGATGATGTAACCCACGTGTTGCTAACGGGATTTCCCATAGTCTAAATGAAAGTGTGGAACTTATTCAGTTGAGTTTAGTAAATTCATCTGGACTAAGTGAATTAGATGAAAATAACGGTGCCGGGATGACGGGACCGTGGGATCTTAATTGGTTCTGTTTAAACAACTTTAAGATTTGTTTTAATTAAAATATTAAAAAAACACTTGAACTCTAAGATTTTTCTCAAACCGAAACACTTCTCTCATCTCCCGATTTATGACTTCTAAAACTAAACCTCTGCAACAACAAGGAGCTTGGAGCACGGTGGGCAGCACGGCCATTTTCGTCAGCAAAACAACTCTACTTCAGCTAAACATTCCTAGAATTAACAACCAAAGCCATAAGATTTCGAGGTAGTTTGCTTAGTGCAACATAAATCCTCAACTTTTCATTAGGCATTTGTATAATCATGTTATGTAAATTAAGCCCTAACCGGTCTTAGGATTCCGAGGTAGTCGTTCGGTACGACATAAACCATCACATCTTCGAGGCTATTTGTATGATTATGTCATACTAATATAAGTCCTAATTAATTAAAATTGGCAGGATGGGAACATTAAGTAAATTTCCAAATTGAAGCCAAATAATAGGATAGTCGGGAAGTTGCCAAGATTCCTCTTGGATCCTCAGCTTCTCCTACTTCTCTTCCTTTGGACTCCTAAAATAAATTGTTCCAAATTTGATCCATTCCCTATTGAAATTTCCAAAATTCAATCCTTTGAAAACCTTAAACTTTGAAATTCTTGAGAGCAAAACCACTAATCATTATCGAGAGTTTTCTTAAATGATTCCCGTCATTTAAGATGTAATTAACTATAGGGGCTTGCCCTTATAGGGAACTTTAAGAACCTAGATAATATAAACCCTACTTAATTTTTTTGTATTAAGAAGGGGAACTTGTCGGCTTATAAAATTGGTTCGCAGACCAAACGGATGTCACAAATCTTTTAGTTTATTTAATCGAGCCCTATGATCAAGCAGTGTGTCTATTCTTCGGGGTAGATACACGGTTTGTGATGCGGTGCTCGTTTATATAAATTATTTGGGATGTGAGATCAGTTTGATTTCATATCTTAAAATTATCAAATTTAAAATTATTTTCAAAATCAAATACTACTTTCTAAATTATATATATATTTAAATTAAATTTAAAATTTAAATTTCGCCGATAATTTCTGTAGGCGATCTCCTTTTCAAAAATACGACACTCAACCTAAAAATATGCCGACACTTCCACAAGACACACCCTTTTCAGCCTAAATTCTTCTATATTTAAAGAAGAAGGAATATATCCAAAGGTTTCTTAAGCACCTCTTCAAAAAGAGTCCATATTTAATGTATTTGGCTTGAACCGACATTCTCGCAGTCGGCGGGCTCGATCTCGCCATCAGTGGGCTTCTAGAACTTTGGCTAACCGCTAAGGCTCACTGTCGGTGGGCTCGATCTTGCCGTCAGCGGGCTTTTTTATAATATATTCAAAACTTTCGGGAAAATCACACTGTCGGCGGCCTATTCCTCTCTGTCGGCGGGATAATTCAATTTCCATCTCTTTTTTGTCCTTTTCGTTCCAGATTTGCTTCTTTTCGATCTTTTTGCTTCCAATACCTATAAATCTTCATACCTGCAATAAAACATAGAAAATACCTTTCTTTAAAGTGCAATTTCATATAAAATTGGTATGAATTTCTTAATACATTTTCTTGTGGTCAAAATCCCCCAAACTTAACTATTACTTGTCGTTAAGTAATCTCGATACTATAGAAAAGTAATGATTATTTGTAATAAAATTTTAATTCAGAAATACTATGAATTTGATATAAATAAAATATTATAGTAAAGTTTATTAGAAAGATTTTTAGATAATTAAATTAACTCTATAGATGTAAGGCTATTTAATCATCAAGTTTAAGATTTCTAGTCTTCTATTTATTTCAAGAATGACTATATTTTGTAATATTAAATTACTTAAGATATTGAGATGATAAGAATTTCATGAAAGCACTACTTAGTAAAATACTAATCCATATATATAAGTTCAGAAATGTAACTGAGCTTACCCTTTAGGTTGATTCAAATGAAGCCAATTTTTGATAAGGCATCTCTTCAAGCTTCTCCTCACATACTTTTTCTTTCTTTTCATTTGGATTGATTTTTCAATCTTATATTTATATTTTCTTTTCTTTTCAGGGATTATTTTTCAATCCTTCTTTTCCTTTCTTTTTCAAGTGAGGATTACTATATCTGGATAGCCTGTTAATAATTCTGAACTTCATTTTCCTCTTCCTAAATTTGAAACTTGAAGCCTTTACTTACCTTATATGTATTTCATAGTTTTCACTTCATTGAGTTTCAATCTTTTCTTTCTCAACTAAATACTTAAGAATTTCATATTTTGAAAGATAGTTTTCCTTACTTTAAATAGTTAACTATATTCTTATCCTCTTGTACCAAATATCTTAATTTACAAAATTAGTTTAATCACTAGAAATATTTCTTTTAACTTTCTATAATACTTAAATAAATTAATTATAGTTTACTGAATTAAATTCATTACAGAAAATCATTTTATAATAATTTTTGAAATATAAATTGAGAACAATTTTATAATTAAATTTTTGTTATTCACTCCCCCAAACTTAAATTTTTCTATCTATTTATATAGGGTGAAAAGAAAATAAACTGTAAATTTAAATCATACATTCATGCTTTAGGTATTTCTCCTTTTTGAAGTTCACGAGTTCTTTTCATCACTTAATTAACTCCGTATCGTTAATAACTTTCTACACATATATAATATCAAAGAAATTGCTGGGTAAAGAAGTTTTGAAATAAGTACAACTACTAACACAATTTATACCACAACATAACACAACATCCATATATATTTCACAAATCCAGTTTCAGTGTTACAATCACAAATTGAAATATTAAAATTTAAAAGCCACACAAATTTAACTTATACAACAATATTAAAATGTCTTACATAACATAATAATCAAAGTTCATAAACTAAACATCAATACTGAATCTATGAAAACAAACAATCACATAATATAAATACCTAAGCATAGAATCTAATCATCTACATTAAAATCCCAAACTATATCCTCGTCTCCTTGTTCAACAGGTGGAGTAGGCTGGTAGTGAGTATAATGAGGGCACTCAGGAAATATAACATCAGGCTCTCCTCTCCGATAACGATTCTCAGCATCATAGTAGGCTATCTCAAATTCAGAATGTCTCTTGAGATAATCGCTGTCATAATCTTCCCTCCGTTCTAATCCTCCAATTCTCTGATCAATATGCTCCAATTTTTCTTCAATCTTTTCAAAACTTTTTCACTGCAGGGTCATTTCATTCATCAAATCATAAAGGGTAGGAGAACTATAGGTAGGAGGGTCATAACTAGTAGAGGGAATATCCCTACTAGTTGAAGGTGCATAACTCCTCGTCCCAGATCTCCATCCTTCATGGGATTCATAAGTTTTGATATTAGCCTGGGTAATGGGTTTCATAGGTTCAACCCATTCCTCATCATCTCTAGCCTCTACTCCAAACAATTGGCAGAGTGCATAAATTAGACCAGGATGTCCTAGTCCTCCTCCACTTTCACTTCTTGCAGTGGCTAATATATTTTTGTAAATAATACTTCCCACATTAATACTTCTGTGGTTCTGAATACAAAAATTTAGAATCGCTCTATCTCTTGTTACTTCACTATGGTGATAGGTAGGTAACAAAGTAGAACAAATAAAAGAATGCCAAGCTTTAGAGGTTGCATTTAACATAGAGAGAGGGAAGTTTACCCGTTCACGCTGCTTAATTTTCCAAGTCCCTTTCCCATCAGAGAGAAAGTTAATCACCTCCTCCAGCGGTCCTTCTGTTGTTCCGAATGTATCGTACTCGCTGGTATGTAGATCTTGTACTTCATAGAAAGAGTTTATTCTTGCAGCATTAAAATCAACTAAAAATCCTCTAACCTTTATTGGTACATCTTCTATCTCAGTCAGATTGGCATAAAATTCTTCCACAATTTCAACTGCAACTCTATTTGTTGTATAACAAAAATTTTCCCATCTTCTCTCTTTTATCGTTCGTTCCACTTCTCCTCCCGGATTCTTAAAAACTCTATCTTGAATGCATTTTCTTGCTTTGATATTAAAGTTGTATCTTGATTGAGTTCTAGCATTCACGAATCGTGTCTCATCATAATCTAGTCGCCTCTTCTGTTGTGGAGCCATTTCTGGATCTATCAAATTTATAAAAATCTTGACTAAACTTCAAAATAATACTAGAATGGCTTCCAAAGGCGACTTAAAATAATCTAAAATGAATTCCACGAATTTCTTCTAACTATTTTTTCTATATTTCAATTTTAGTCAAAAATCCCCAAATGTGGAAGAAAATCTCGGTGAAAATAAAAAATTTTTGCATGGGAGTGAAGCTCTTACCAAGGGAAGATAAAATCCAGTGTCAAAATATGTTGATATTGCTCCAAATCCACGATCTCTTAAAGCCCTAGGTCAGTTTTTCGAAGTTTTGGGGAAGGAGACGATGAATAGTGTTGGTTGACCGGTCAAAATAAAGTGTTTTTCTGGATCTCGCAGTCAGCGGGAAAAATCTGGTCGTCAGCGGGCTAATTAATTCAAATAGGCTTAAAGTTTCTAGAAAATCTCACCGTCGGTGGGATCGTTCTCGCTGTCGACGGGATTTTTCATGAATTAATATTTTTAATATTTATAATTTTTTTGAATTTATTTTAAGCCTTGATAATGTCCGATCAATCAATTAAATACATTTTATTATGATTAGATAGTATTTTAACTCACATTAATTCACACAACACAAAACATAACAATTTTATATATGAAATCCAAGGTTTTACAATATACATACACCACATTTACTTAACACATAAAATTCAGCGTCGCAATCCAAACCATAGTACTCAAAACGCTGAGACTAAACAAACAACACATAATATCATATATACTGAGATCAAATCTTAAAATCTAAAATATCAAAAGTGCAAATTTCATAAAAATTAAATTCAAACTAACTCAACATATAAACAAATACGAATGTCTTCCACTCGTCAGTGTCTATACTAAATTCATCTCTGATATCTCCGATAGAACGTAGATGAACGAATATATTGTAAAAAGACATGTAAGGAAATTCTTTTGTAGAATCTTCTTCAATCCATCCTTTCTTTCTCAAAAGCCGTATGAAACTAGCCTCAAGATGTCCAGAATAATCGAAGTGTTCCTTCATCCTCCAATCAATATGATCAAATAAATCAGAGATATTATTAATGGAAGTCATCACGTTTTGTACCTCTTTTTTCCAATCCTTTCAGTTTTCGTAAGATCAGATTTGTTTTATCAGTAAATGGCCTGGTTGAAAGAGAGTTTTAAGATGCTTGATCTATAGTAATGGTTGTCTCATTATTGTTATCCAGAGTAGTAAACATATCAGTTGGATCTAAAGGTTTCCAAGACAAAAGTACTTTTTCCCAGGCTTCATAAGAAACTTGGTACTGACTGCATAATGCAAAAATTGTTGAAGGATGTCCAAGCCCATAGTTTGATCCATGCACGATCAGGCCTAAAGCAGACTTCACAATAAATGAACCAACATCGATAGGTAATCCTGCTTGAATACAAAAATTCAGAATTGCACACTACTTAGACACTTTGTTTACCCTCATAGTGAGTAATAATTTTGAAGAAATAAAGAAGTGCCAGTGTTTAGAGACGGGGTTTAGAAGTGATGCAGAAAAGCTAACATACCTGTCTTCTCTTGTTTCCCAATCTTCTGATGCATCAGTCAAACATCGATATATCTCATTCATATTATTTCTTGTAGGAACAAAATTTGAATAGTGACAAACAGGTGTATTTTCAATTGAATATAACTCATTGATTCTAGAAAGAGTGAAAGTTACCCATCTGCCTCGCACATAAACGCTTCCGTTGTTGATTCCATGAAGATTGGAGTAGAAATCTTTTACTACGGGGATGACTACTGCAGAAGTTGTATAGCATAATACCTCCCAACGTCGTCGCATAATCATCTCCTTGATAGGCGTTATCAAATTCTCTACTCCTCTATTCACAAATCCTCTTTCTTTGATTAATCTCTTCTTCATCATAACTTTGTTGAAGATTCGATGGACCTCATAACTGACAAACTTTCTTCTATTGAACACTCAGGATCTATTGATTTTAAGTGGATTGGATGCCAAAATGATGATTTTTGTGGAGTTTCAAATCGTTTTCAGGAAGTAAATTCTTTAGATTTTGATTTTTAGGCGTTTTTAAAAGTTAAAACACTTAGAATCACCAGAAACAGTCAAAATAACTCTATAAACCGCTCATTCACCAATCTCGCCGTCGGCAGCAACGATCTCGTCGTCAGCGGGATTCTTAAAAATATGAACTGAATTTGGCGGACAAAATTAACCGTCGGCGGCGTCGATCTCGTCGTCGACGGGATAAGGTAAAATTGCCTAGTTTCGCTCTGGTCCAAATGTTTTCCAAATTTTTCTATGGATCCAATATCGTGATGATTATAAATATAAATTTGAGTAGTAGAATTCATTTTATACCATAATTATTAATAAATCAAATAAATATACAATTATCACACCTAAATAAAGATCACTATGGGTTGCCTCACATAAAGCGCTTGGTTTAACGTCGTCATCCCGACCTATTCTGGTTATTAATCAGGTTGACTAAGCATTAAAACCTCTTTAAAATTTGGTCCTTTTCCTTCAAAATATGGTTTTAATCTGTGTCCATTTACTTTAAATCTGTGTCCAGTCTTTCGATCTTCAATTTCTACAGCTCCGTATGTAAATATTTGAGTTATAGTGAAAGGTCCTAACCATCGAGATTTCAATTTCACAGGAAATAATTTCAATCTTGTATTATAAAGTAAAACTTCTTATCCTAGTTCAAAACTTTTTTGGTTATTCTTCTAATCATGCCATAATTTCATTTTCTCTTTATAAATTATATCGTTATTATAGGATTCATTCCTTAATTCTTCTAATTCATTCATCTACAACAATCTCTTCTCACCAACATTTTTTAAATTATAATTGAATTCTTTAATCGCCCAATACGCTTTGTGCTTTAATTCAACTGGTAAGTGACAAGTTTATTCATAAATAAGCCTGTAAGGAGTCATTCCAATCGGGGATTTATAAGCAGTCCTGTATGCCCATAATACAGTGTCCAGTCTTGTAGACCAATCTAATCTACTAGGGTTTACAGCTTTTTCTAAAATTCGTTTAATTTCTGGATTATAAACTTCAGCTAATCCAGTGGTTTGTGGATGATAAGCAGTCGATATTTTATGAATAATGTTAAATTTTTTCTGCCAATTTCTGAATATATTTATTCCTAAAATGGGATCCTCCGTTAGTGATAATCACTCTCGGCATTCCATATCTTGTGAAAATATTTTTCATTAAAAATTTTGAAACACGCTTAGCATCACAACAAGGTAAGGCTTGTGCTTCAATCCATTTAGAAACATAATCAGCAGCAACTAATATATATGAGTTTCCAAATGAAGGACTAATGGTCCTATGAAATCTAATCCCAAAACATCAAAAATTTCAACTTCTAATATAAAATTCAGAGACATTTCATTTCTTCTAGATATATTACCTACTTGTTGGCATTTATCGCAAGTTTTGATATATCTATAAACATCTTTAAAAAGATTAGGCTAATAAAATTCAGATTGTAAAATTTTATAAGCAGTTTTATCAGTCCCAAAATGTCCTCCAAATTCAGAATCGTGACATTTTTGAATAATCTGTTTAGTTTCTTCATAAGACACACAACTTCTAATAATTAGATCCTTACTTTGTTTATATAAATATGGTTCATCCCAAAAATACGTTTTAGCATCGTAAATAATTTTTTTTCTGTTGTTGCAGAGTTAGCATGGGTGGTAAAATATCACTTACAGTATAATTAACTACATCAGCATACCATGGTATTTTTCACTAATTTATATTATAAAGTTTTTCATCAGGAAAACTGTCTGTAATTTCATTGTTAGTGTCAGATAATTCACAATATTCTAATCTTGACAAATGATCTGCAATTTGATTATCAGTTCCCTTTCTATTAATTATTTCAAAATCAAATTCTAACATCAGTAATATCCATCTGATTAATCTTGGTTTGGTATGTTTCTTTTGCATTAAATATTTAATAGCAGAGTGATCAGTATGCACAATACATTTACTTTCGATTAAATAAGGTCTAAATTTATCAAAAGCATATACAATTGCTAATAATTCTTTTTCTGTAACTGTATAATTGATTTCAGCACTATTGAGAGTTTTACTAACATAGTATATAAATTTAAAAGTTTTATCATACATTTGTCCAAGAACAACTCCTATAGCATAATCACTAGCATCACACATAAGTTCAAATGGTTTCTCCCAATCAGGTGAAACTATTATAGGTGCTGTGACTAATTTATCTTTTAATAATTCAAAAGCATTTAAGCATTCTGTAGTGAATTCAAATTTCTTGTCTTTTTCTAAAAGTTAGCATAAAGGTTTAGTAATTTTTTAAAAAAACTTTTATGTAACATCTGTAAAATCCGGCATGTTCAAGAAAACTTCTTACCCCTCTCACTATAGTAGGAGGTGGTAATTTAGCTATAACTTGAATTTTTGCAGGGTCTACTTCCATGTCATTTTTTGAAATTTTATGCCCTGATACAATTCCTCTTTCAACCATAAATCGACATTTCTCCCAATTTAGAACTAAGTTAGTTTGTTCGCATATCTCTAAGGCTTTTTCAAGATGATCCAAGCATGTGTCAAATGATGTACCAAATATAAAGAAATCATCCATAAATACTTCTATTCCATCATCAATTAATTTACTAAAAATAGACATCATACATCTCTGGAATGTTCCAGGTGCATTACATAATCCAAAAGGCATCCTTCGAAAAGTAAATGTTCCATAAGGACTAGTAAATGTAGTTTTCTCTTGATCCTCAGGAGCAATAGGTATTTGATGATAGCCAGTATATCCATCTAAAAAATAAAAATATTTGTGTCCGGCTAGTCTATCTAACATTTGGTCTAGGAATGGTAAAGGGAAGTGATCTTTCCTAGTGGTTGCATTTCATTTTCTATAATCAATACATATACACCATCCAGTAACTTGTCTTATAGTTATTAAATCATTATTTTCATTAGCTTCAACAGTCACTCCTCCTTTCTTATGAACACAATGAATTGGGCTGACCCAAGCACTGTCCGAAATAGGATAAATAATACCATTGTCTAACCATTTCAATATTTCTTTCTTGACTACATCTTTCATTATTTGGTTTAATCTCCTTTGGGGATCAACTCTTGGTTATGTTCATTATCCAAAATAATTCTGTGCATACAGATCGAAGGACTAATTCCCTTAATATCTGCTAAGGTCCAACCAAAAGCTTTCTTATACTTTTTTAATGTGTCCTGAAGTTTTTGCTCTTGTGATTCATTTAATTCTGCCGATATAATAACCGATAAAGTTAAGGAATTTCTCAAAAATGCGTACTTCAAATGAGTAGGTAAAACTTTTAACTCAAGTTCATGAGGTTTAATAATCGATGAAACTATATTCTTTTCAGCATTTTCAGTAATATCCAACATCTCAAATCTTTCTTGTATATAATCTAATTTTTCATTGTCTGTTTCTTCAATTAATTAGGTATTTTCTATTTCTGTTTTATCTTCAAAGTATTCTTTAAAATGTTCATTTCATAGATGCTCAAGAGTTTCCATTCGAAAACATTCATCTTCTTTTTCTATAGCAGGATATTTCATTGATTTCACAATGTTAAAAGTTACTTCTTGATCGTTCACTCTCATAGTTAGTTCTCCTTTTTGAACGTCAATCATAGCTCTTCCAGTAGCTAAGAAGGGTCTTCCTAAAATTATGGGTATTTCTTTATCTTCCTTCATATCTAAGACAATAAAATCCACTGGGAAGATAAATTTATCCACTTTTACTAACACATCTTCAATAACTCCTTTAGGATATGTCACTGAACGATCAGCTAATTGAAGAGTTACCGAAGTAGGTGAGACTTCTCCCAATCCTAATCTTTTAAAAATTGATAGAGGCATAAGATTTATGCTAACTCCCAAGTCACATAAAGCTTTTCCATAACATTTTTCTCCAATAGCACACGGTATAGTGAAACTACCAGGATATTTTAATTTCTCAGGAAGCTTTTTCTGAATAATTGCACTACACTCTTCACTAAGTGCAACAGTTTCATTATCTGTGAACTTTCTTTTCTTGTTTAAAATATGTTTCATGAACTTCACATAATTGGGCATTTGTTCTAATGCTTCTACAAAAGGAATGTTTACCGTTAATTTTTTTCAGGATTTCAAGAAATTTAGAAAATTGCTTCTCCTTTTTATGTTGCTTTAATCGCTGAGGAAATGGTGGTGGTGGTCTCTCTACAGAAATTTTCATAGGAATTAGTGGATATTCTAAATTTCGATCTTGCAGATCCTTTTCTTTTTAAGTTTTCACTTTCTCTTTTTCACTTTCAGTTTCTTTTTGTATTCTAGTTTCTAATTCTTTTCCTTGATTCTGCAAATGCTGACCCATATTTAATATTAACTCTTCCATAGATAACTTCTTTTCCTTAAATTGAGAGTTATTATTAAATCCAGGTGGATAAGCAGGTTTATAATTTGAATTTCCTTGGTTAGATGAATTTCCTAATGGGTTTACTGAGTTGTTCATCCATTGTTGATTAGCAGAGTTGTTATTCCAATTAAAATTTGGATGGTTCTTCCAACCAGAGTTGTAATAATTTGCATAAGGACTATTGGGTCTATTATTAATAGCATTTAAAGTTTCATATGAAGATTGAGCTTCTATAAGTTGTCCAGATGAATTTTATTCTATTATATTAGGAGAATAATTCATTCCAAAATGATCTAATTTCTTGGATATAGCAACAATCTGAGAAGCTAACATAGATATTGCATCAGAGTCATGTATATTAGCTATTTTCTTAGGATTCAACCTTTCAGAAGGCCATTGAAAATTGTTGGTAGCCATTTCTTCAATTAATGGATAAGCCTCATCAAATGGTTTTGACATTATTGAACCTCCAGTAGCAGCATCTATAATAGATCTAAGAGATCCTATTAATCCATTATAAAAAGTTTGTATAATTAACCAATCTGGTAACACATGATGTGGGCATTTTCTAAGAAGATCTTTAAATCTCTCCCAAGCTTCGTATATCGATTCTCCATCAAACTGACTAAAAGATGTTATTTCATTTCTAATTTTTGCAGTTTTTGAAGGAGGAAAATATTTAGATAGAAATTTTTGTGATAGTTCTCCCCAAGTTCTAATAGAACCAGGTGCTAACGAATTTAACCACATCTTAGCCTTATCCCTTAAAGAAAAAGAAAAAAGCTTAAGTCTAACAACATCATTAGATACTCCGTCATATTTAAAAGTAGCATAAAGTTCTAAAAAACTAGCAAGATGTAAATTAAGATCTTTGTTTGGTGAACCACTAAATTGATTATTCTGTACCATTTGGATAATTCCAGGTTTAAGCTCAAATGAATTAGCCGCAACATCAGGATTTTGGATAGTTAAATGAATTTCATCTAATGTAGGGTTAGCGTAATCTCTTAAAGGTCTGGGTTGATTTATATTTTCAATTACTGGATTATTTGCCATTTGAGTTAAAATTATAGTTTCTTTTCTCTATTTTCTAGTTCTTTGAATAGTGCGCTCTAATTCCGAATCGTAAGGTATTAAACTTTCGGTTCCAAATTTACGTATACACAAATTAAATAGATTTTTTTAAAAAAATAGTCTGTTACTCTAGTAATTATCTTTAATAATTATTTTATTAATTACCTTAATAATTACTTTACTTCCCCGGCAACGGTGCCAAAAACTTGACTAGGGATGGGGAGGCAGAAGGGTTTATATGATTGCAGAGCTTTATATTATATATTTTATAAATGATTATCAGAGTAAAATAAACAATTGTGTCCCCCCCTTTTTATCAACATAAGTATACGTATCGTTCAAGTAATAAAGGGCTCTAATGGAGTCCTAGATATCGATCCCACATGGAAGTTTAGAGATTAAGAACTAATTTCAAAGATATGCAATTACTATCTAGTGTACGGAAATAAAGAGCACTTATACTAAACTCTATTACTTAATTTTTAAATAGAAGATTGCAATTTAGAAAAAGTATCTTTCTCCTTGTTAAGAGAATTAAGTGAATGAATAATTAAATTAGTTAGAATTATATTGTGCCAAATAGGAGCATTCCTATTCTTTACCCTTTGGTTCAAGCATAAAGAACATTAACTAATACTATGCTTAGTTACTGAATCTGCGGCTAGACTGGGAGGATACCATCTGCCACTTTGGAGCTCCCACATTCCACTCACCTGAGGGCTAACATCTACACTTCAGCTCTCAAACGATAGGACCGAATTGAAGATTTTAGTCTGTCACACAAAAATATCCAATTCTATGCCCGATAAATAATAATTCCCTATTTATTTGCACCCTCCTTCCAAGGCTTTTGAATTCCCTGAATCTTAGATGTAATCTTTACTATATTTGATAATTCAACATATTTTAACAATTCAATTGGCCAAATTGAAAGTAAATTAAGATTTAAGTAAAAAGATTATCACAATTTTTATTTAATATTTTTAAGCACAACTAATTCAATTCTTCATTTCACTAAATCTCAACAACAAGGAGAAAGACAAAGAAAACTACTCAGAATGCATAGGAAAAATAACACAAAACTTAGATTTCATTTAAAGTTATAAAACAATAAATAAAAACTTATCTCAAATCTTCTCCCCAAGCAGACTCCTTGAAGTTCCTCTAACTCTTGCTTCTTGTACAACACACTTAGTTATACTCACTAATATACTCTAAAACACACTAATGCACACACAATAGACTCACTACTGACTTCCACAAGAGACACCCTTTTCAGCCTAAATTCGTCTATATTTAAAGAAGAAGGAATATATCCAAAGGTTGCTTAAGCACCTCTTCAAAAAGCGCCCAGATTCAATGTATTTGGCTTGTACCGACTTTCTCACCGTCGGCGGGCTAGATCTCACCGTTGGCAGGCTTCTAGAACTTTGGCTAACAACTGAGGCTCTCTGTCGGCAGGCTCGATCTCGCCGTCAGTGAGCTCCTTTATAATATCTTCAAAACTTTCGGGAAAATCACGCCGTCGGTGGCCTATTCCTCGCCGTCGGCGGGATAGTTCAATTTCCATCTCTTTTTAGTCCTTGTCGTTCCAGATTTGTTTCTTTTCGATCATTTTTCTTCCAATACATATAAATCTTCATACCTGTAATAAAACATAGAAAAGACATTTCTTTAAAGTGCAATTTCATATAAAATTGGTATGAATTTCTTAATACATTTTTCTGTGGTCACCATGTCCCCTGATTAATGAAACTCTAAATATTCTCTTAAGAAAATTCTTCAGATATTATGTTCAGAAAAAGGTTGAGTGACCCTATGTCTTTTGGTTAGCTTTTAACGGGCTTTCAAATATCTTTGGGAAACGAAAGATATTTTCAACACATGATCATAAATTTTAAAATCTGCTTAGACCCAGGAAAGAAGAATTGAAGTGAGAAGGACAATGTTATTAGCAATTAACAGAAATTTGAATAAGAAGTCACTTCGTTCAGTACTCAGAAATTTCAACTCCAACATCAATTTGAAAGGCGTTAGAGCAACTTCTCAAAGACAACTTGGACAATCCTTACAAATCAGTGTTAAAGAAACGAAGATCGCCACGACAGAGCTACAAGATTACAAAAACTTCAGCTATGGAAATAACACATCTTTATAGGTATTTGAAAAAAGTATAATTTTGATAGTATCTTAAAAAGTTAGTAATTTTCTACACTTACCTTCAGTTAGTGGATGATACCTCAAGAAGCACTGCGCATCGTGATGTTTCAAAGCAGCCTCATTCTACGAAGCACATGTGTTGCACTTGCTTGTAACTGGGTCCAATTCCTAAAAAAAATATACAACAAAAGAAAAGTCATAAAACATAAAAGAAATACTATAAAATTTCATAACAAATAAACAATAATGAATTCCCCAATGAATGAAATAAAGAACAAATAAATAACAATATCAATGAATGAATCCATATAAAATTAACCAAAATAAAAATTTGTATACAAATCAAAATGAAATTCAAACAAAAATGAAACAAAATTCAAATAAAAAAAAATCAAATCAAAATAAAATTTAAATCAAAAGAAAATCAAACCATCAAAACTAAGAAAATAAAAAAAACAAATGCAAAAAAAAAAGTTTTCCCCTCCTGACTTGTTACCAAGTTGAGCTTCTTCAACCCAGTGTCGTTGTCATTTCCTTCAATTTTCTTTCTCGTGTGAGAGAGTATCAGCTGGTTCTATTGACATGGAGCAACGAGGTCTCGTAGGTTCTGTTGGCGTGGAGCCACACCCTTTCTCACACAATCTTCTTTTTGATCAGCTCTTCAAGTTGGATGCGAGACACCCTTGTACCCTCTTTCAAACTAAATCTTTCCCAAGGAAAATCCAAAACTCAAACTCTGAAATTTAAAATTTTAAATTTTCACCAATTTTTAATTCTCATAATGTCCCACAAATTTTCCACAATATTTGAAAACCAAATCTTTTACCTGACTCATTACCAGGTTTACTTTCCTCAGCTTAGTGTTATCATTGTTGATTCCCTTCCAATTTTCTTCCTTGTGTGAGAGAGGATCAGCTGGTTCTGTTGACATGGAGCCACAAAGTTTTATAGGTTCCGTTGCCATGGAGCCACACCCTTTCTCAACACATCCTTTATCAGCATTCGCTACCTCTTGGGATTGATATAAATCTATGATATTCTTTCCCAATGAGACGACATTTTTCTCGGCTAGTTTCAGCTCAGATGTAACTTTCCCCAATGGTATTTTGAGTTGTTCTAGTTCTCTTGTTTCTCTTAGGTTGGGTATTAAGTTTTAATTCTAACCCCGTAATAAATCCTTATACAATAGACGACATTTTTCTCAGCTTGTTCCAGCTCAGATGTAACTTCCCCTGGTGGTATTCTGAGTTGTCCTAGTTCTCCTGTTTCACCTAAGTTGGGTATGAAGTTTTACTTTTAACCCCGTAATAAATCCTAAGACAAGAGACGACATTTTTCTTGGCTAGTTCCAGCTCAGATGTAACTCCCTCTGGCGGTATTCTGAGTTGTTCCAGTTCTCCTGTTTCGCTTAGGTCGGGTATGAAGTTTCACTCATAACGCCGTAATAAATCCTACGACAAGAGACGACATTTTTCTCGGCTAGTTCCAGCTCAGATGTAACTTCCCCTGGCAGTTTTCTGAGTTGTTATAGTTCACTTGTTTTTCTTAGGTTGGGTATGAAGTTTTACTTCTAATACCATAATAAATCCTAAGACAACAGACGATATTTTTCTCGGCTAATTTCATATCAGATGTAACTTCCCTCAGCAGTTTTCTAAGTTGTTCTAGTTCTCATGCTTCGCATAGGTTCAGTATTTACTTATAACCTCATAATAAATCCTAACACAACAGACGACATTTTTCTTGGCTAGTTCCAGCTCAGATGTAACTTCCCCTAGTGGTATTCTGAGTTATTCTAGTTCTCCTATCTCGCTTAGGTTGGGTATGAAGTTTTACTTCTAATCCTGTAATAAATCCTAAGAAAACAAACAATATTTTTCTTGGCTGGTTTCAGCTCAGATTTAACTTTCCCAGCTGTATTCTGAGTTGTTCTAGTTCTCCTGTTTCACTTAGGTTGGGTATGAAGTTTTACCTCTGACCCGTAATAAATCCTAAGACAATAGACGACATTTTTCTTGGCTAGTTTTAGCTCAGATGTAACTCCCCCGACAGTATTCTGAGTTGTTCTAGTTCTCCTGTTTCTCTTAGGTTGGGTATGAAATTTTACTTCTAACCCCGTAATAAATCCTAAGACAATAGATGTCATTTTTCTCGGCTAGTTAATCAAATGTAACTTCCCCCGGTGTTATTCTGAGTTGTTCTTATTCTACTGTTTCGCTTAGGTTGGGTATGAAGTTTTGCTTCTAACCCCGTAATAAATCCTAAGACAACAGACGATATTTTTCTTGGCTGGTTTCAGCTCAGATGTAACTTCCCCCAGTGATATTTTGAGTTGTTCTAGTTCTCATGTTTCGCTTAGGTTGGGTATGAAGTTTTACTTCTAACCCCGTAATAAATCCTAAGATAACAGATGACATTTTTCTTGGCTGGTTTCAGCTCAGATGTAACTTTCCTCAATGGTATTATGAGTTGTTCTAGTTCTCCTGTTTCATTTAGGTTGGGTATGAAGTATTACTTCTAACCCCGTTAACATTTTTCTCAGCTAGTTTCAGCTCCGATGTAACTTTCTTGTTGGTATTCCGAGCTGGTATAGTCTCTCCATGCTTTTGTTACCTTTTTGTGTTGGGAGTATTCCATTGTGCCTTCCATCTCGATCCAATCTCCTTACTTATCTTAAACTCTCAAAACTTCATCAAAATAAAAAAAATAAAATCAATTTGAAACCCAAAAAAAAAATACAAATCAGAATCTGACATAAATTTGAAATCTTTTGATAGTTTGAAATCCACCTTCTAATCCGCAGTGAGAGTTCTGGAATCTTCGGTCTCAATCGAAGGTTCACTAGATACTCCCCAGCAGAAACCTTCCTCACTCTTTCTCTGTTTTGTTCTCTGTATGTTGACTTGGAACTTCCATGTTGGTTTTTTGGTTTCTTCGGTCAACGCTAATACACGTGTTGTGCTTAGTTAACACACCACACCTATTTGGGGTCTATTTGTTAACCTCATTTTTGATGAGGTCTTTCTTTCATCTTAGTGCTTAGGTTCTAGCCATAGGACATTTCTTTTGACTATCCTAGAAGACTAGAGATGGAACCCACCTACATTGAAATTTAAACTTTCTCCTGGCTCTTTTTAAAATCTTACATGGATGGTCATAATACCTTACATGGATGGTCATAAACCTCCCGCACTTGGAAGGTTAAGACCAACATATGAGGATTCAAGAATGAGTTCCCATAGGGTCTGTAAACCTTAGGATAACCCTGATTGGTTTGGTTTATCCACACACTCACTTGAACCCACCAATTCCTTTCGGGCCACTCAAAGCACCCTTTTGACTTTCTCATGTCCTTTCCTGAAAGCCTAAACTTTGAAACTCTTTAAAGCAGAACCACTGATCTTAATCGAGAGTTTTCTTAAGAGACTCACGTCATTTAAGATGTAATTAACTATAGGGGCTTGCCCTTATAGAGGACTTTAGAACCGAGGTAATATAAACCCTATTTGATCTATTATATTAAATAAGGGAACTTGTTGGAAAAAAAATGGTTCGCAGACCAACTAAATATTATAGACTCCGCAGTATAGTTAATCAAGCCCCACTATTCAAGTGATATGTCTGCTCTTCGGGATAGATGTATTACTTGCGGTGCTGTGCTTGTTTAATTTAAATTATTGAATGTATGGTATATTGTCGTATTTTTCAAAATTAAAATATCATTATTTTCAAAAGAGACATACCCTACTATTTTAAATTAAACTATTTTAAATCTAAACTATATTTTAAAATCACTTTTTCAAAATTTAACGGTCGACATGTATCAGTGTGGATTATGTTTCCTAGGCTAGGACTTCATTATGTTAACCAAAAGGTTTTATATTCATTGGGGGGAGTTTATGGAAAACCTATGAAAGTTAACCTTTCTACTTACTCTCTTAGCAGACCATCGGCGGCTAGAGCTATGGTGGAAGTGGTTATGACACAATCTTTCATGATGAGGTGTGGTTGGACACACAACATATTGGTTATTGGCAGAAGTCAAAAATGAAATTAAACCTAAGTATTGTCATAAATGAAGTATTTTTTGCCAGGTAATAGATAATTTCTTTTATCTTCATCCTGAATTGAAGAACCTTAAGAGTGCTCCTAGCCAGAAGTTAACTCCAGTCCACATGTAATTGTGAAGGATTTGAATAATATGTAAATAGTGGGTGTTGAAATTGGGGTAACTGAGGAAGCATTCGAGGAAACTTTGATTGTTGGGAATGAAATAGAGGATGTAAAATAGCCATCTGTTATTGAAGTTAGTTTGGTTACCACTAAAACAAGGAATGGGGAAACCAATCAGAAATATACACAATAGGATTTGGTGATACCTCATCAGGACGTGCCTGAGGTTAGGGCTTCTCTGGAGGCTATGGAGGGAGAATGACAGATAGAAAACAAAAAAAGAAGAAAGGCAAAAACCATATGGAATATGGGCCCAATGCAGTTCATAATTATAGTGGTACTTCTTCAGTTGAAGTTTTTGCTAATATTGATGATGGTGTACCTTGTAGGATTACTAGAGGGTATCAAATCAGCAACCATGATTAACTTTATGATTTGGAATGTAATGAGTATTCCAAAAGCTAAT
Organism: Papilionanthe hookeriana x Papilionanthe teres; assembly: GCA_022702705.1. NCBI lineage: Eukaryota > Viridiplantae > Streptophyta > Magnoliopsida > Asparagales > Orchidaceae > Papilionanthe > Papilionanthe hookeriana x Papilionanthe teres. The sequence goes on along the minus strand of CM040421.1, from coordinate 126,964,928 downwards.
GCCTCGAATAGGGTGGTGCGACTTTGGAAAAAGCATAAGTTCAAGTATCTTGCATTACTTGAACCTATGAATAGCTTGAAAAATATAACTAAAACTGTCAAAAAACTTGGCCATTTTAATGTGAATTTGTAACTACAATCTACAAAACTAGCTGTTGTGCAAAAATGATATAACTTTTAGAATGTTGGAAGACCAAACCCCACTATCTTCTAGTGCAAATTTCATTTGCAACCTTTTTGTTAATCTTACTGATATTTATTCGGGATGTCGGTGATGGTGCAACTTCCATTACGATTTTGGTCAAGTTTTATGTACCATTTATGTTCCCTATGTTTGTTTTAGCGCATCTTACTCTGAAATGTCTGATGCCATTTATTGTTTACTTATTACAAAAGAGATAAAATTTTGGAATTGGTAGAACTCGATCCTTTGGGGGAAGAATAGGAAAAATTTACACTATTTTACTATTACATTGAATCATATTTTGCATGAAGCTAATAAATTTGTACATTTTTTGGTCAGAGCTGGTGCTTCACTTGGCGATGTTAAAGTGGGTTTTGAATCTATTGCTCAGTTTAGTTTACTTATACAAGGAGATAGTTTAGACTTAATATACAATAGAATTGAACACATCTAAATTTATGGTTATTTTTTGGACCTTTTGATTGTGTTGTATCTCTCGGTACAGAATCCTTTAGGTTTTGTTTTTTATGTTCGTACATTTGGTTTAGTGAGAACTTCCAGCGGAGCGGGTCATTGTAACCTTTTTTTTTTGTGATCAATAAAATTTACTGTGGGGTTCCCCTAAGATATATATATATATATATATATATATATATATATATATATACATATATATATATATATATGCATATAAATCTATATCTACACGCACACACAAACACACACACATACATATACATCTACATCTACATCTATACATACATAAAAATTCAACATATACATACATACATACATACATATAAATCTACTACTTTCAATCGAGGTGTGTCAGACAACACCACCAACACATATGAGTTTGAGCTTGTCGTTCTTATGTAAGTTTTTAATTTATAGCAAAATAAATCTACATCTTCACGCACACACAAACACAGACATATACATATACATCTAAATCTACATCTATATATACATGAAGATTCACATTAACATACATACATACATATAAATCTACTACTTTCAATCGAGGTGTTTCAGATAGCACCACCAGCACATATGAGTTTGAGCTTGTCGGCCTTATGTAAGTTTTTAATTTATAGCAAAATAAAATCTATCACAAATTTTTGTTCATAAACTAATTAAAAAATATCTTTATTTCAAATTTTATCTCTCTACATTAGATGTTCATATCATCAGGGATATCATACAAAGTAAGTATGATGCTTCTTACTTGTGCTTTGAGGAAATTTTAGTTAAAGTATGAGATATGTGGTTCATAGATTTTTTTGTAAACCCTTGACAAGAATTCTTAAGTTAAAAATTTTATTTATCAAATATTTTGGTATTCATTATGTAGAAATATTTCTCTTGGTGCCTCAAGCATTAATTAAAGTGAGGAGGAGTTTGAGTAGAGAGGAGTTCCCATCTTAACGATAGGTTTGCTAGGATATAGAAGACGGGCTAGCACTTGGGCTATTATTTTGTAATGTGGTTTCATGTGTGAAAATTGAAATAAAACAAAAGAGTTCATTTTTATTATTTTATTATACAGTTCTCTAATGGCCAGCCGATGACCTTTCAATGGACTATTGATATGTAGTAAACCAACAGTTAATGGTTATTGGTTTACTAATCGATACTACCCAATGGGTCTTAGCTTGGATGAACCGACAAGTCACAACCATCCAAAATTTTTTTCTAAATGTTATTCATTGGTATTTTTTTGATCTGAAATGCCATCGAAAATGGCATTAGAAATAGGGTTTCAAACAAAGGAAACAATAATGCTCAATTGTTTGTTAGAAAAAATGTTTGTTTTTTATAACTAACTACGTAAATTTTAATTATTTTCGAAGGTTTTTTACAGTTGAAAATGAGTTGAAATCTTGTTCTGGTCTTAAAAAAATGAGAAATGAAAATTATGCTTAGCTTAAATTGGAATTTAAGCAAGGTTGGAAAGATGTTGTAGCATTGGAGAAGTAAGTCGATTGATTGTAATCAGTCTCTAAGTAGGATATTGTTATTGTGTGGAGTTTGATTGTGTTAATCAATCGTTCACTTCGTTCCCTTAGTTTCGCCAATCTAGTTTGATGGTGAGTGTTGGCGGGTATGGTGGTGTTCCTTATATTTGTTTAAGTGGTGTGCCCTATTTTTTATTTTTTTTATTTTAATATTTATTTCTTTTTTTTGTAGATAGCACCTTAGTGACTGAATTATAAAACCTAAATGCCCAATCCAAATTCATAACTTGAGATCACAACACCCTAGCGCTCAGAGGGGAGTTCCACAATGCTTAGATGTAGTAACCCAGGCTGAGATCAGCAGCACTGCAACGCTGAGTCTAAATTAAAACTCAAGGGCATTACATTGCAGCGCCCCTGATGCAGTGTCATATCGTGGAACTCCGATGCTCGTAACCTACTAGAAAATTGTTGATTGGTGTGAGTTTAGATTATTAGTTTTCTTTTGTGCAAAGGAAAGAAGTGTTCTAAAGTATTCCAAAGTGTGGAGAGGTTTGAGTGTTGTATAATTTGTATGATTCTCATTATTTTCTTGATAGTGGATTTTTTGTGTCTTGTGATTTTTTCCCTTTCTTATGTTGTTATCACATTAAATCTTGTGTTTTTTGTGTTTCTTATTTTTTGAGTGCTTCTATTGAAAGTTTTTCTTTGGACATATCGAATCTATTTCAATGAATTATTCACATCTCACACAACATATGGGGCTTAGGGTCAATTCCTAATAAAGTGAGGGTTGAACCTCAAGCTCATCAAATGAGCATTGGCTAATGGTGCCTATGTGTATGATGAAGATGATCATACATCAAAATGAGTAGTGATGGAAGAGTGGGAATGGTTTTGGGCAGCACATGATGATGTTTGTCATGAGCTCAAATTAATTTAAAAAGAAAAATAATTATTATTATCATAACTACATCATTTGCTTACAATTTTGATAGCCTAACCATTCCACCAGACACAACCTATTTGTACAAGAGATATACATTTTCCAAAGACAATAGTATTGCACATCGTTTAAGAAGCATACAATTACTGAAGAGTTTTTTTAAAAATCAAATAATAATATGAACGAGTAAAGTATAACATAACAAATTTACATTTCATTTATTTTCTTCAAACCAAACAGATACAAAGGAATCACCCCAAAATTTCTTGTCAATTAAGATCTTATCAAGATGAAAACTTGTATTAAAAAAAAACACAAATTATATCTCAAATCAAAATAAGTGAACATATAAATCACATTGGAATTTGTTTACTAGAATGATTATTGGCCTTCTCCTCCTTTTAAACCATGCTAGTTGACGCTCGTGAACCGATCAAGTAAACTCTATGCATCGTACATTTTTCCACCGGAAGATAGAGATGACGGTGGAGAGAATAGTGAGCAAGATGACAAAGGCAGCAGCGATAACAGTATATGCATGACCAAGGATTCCTAAAGTATGTATGCACCAGGTTCGCCTTCCAATTATTCCACTTTTTCCCGCAATACTTCTCCACCGATACCTGCACCGACCCCAAACTTCCTCCTTGGTCCACTATCACCTCCCTACTCATACCGTTAAAAGCCTCGCAAAGTCATCGTCACTCCCCAGCCCATTGTTGACTAGTCCATATTTGTGCAACAGCTCGCACATCCTCACCGAGTCCACTAGCGCATCCATGAAGGCAAGATAGGAAGATACTTCGCTTTCGCAACCGGCATGTAGGTGTTCCAGTGGCAACCATGTTGAGAAACTCGTACCGGGTGGTGTCATCTACCGTTATGCGTGGCGCCGTGAGGATGCCGTTGCTTGGGTTGAAATTAATGACGGTGAGGGCGTTGGAGGGGCTCTGTTCGAAGGTGATGCCGGCCTCATGGAGCCGAGTGGCAGAGCGCATCAGGGCGAACTCCGTGTTGGGATGAGGTGGACTTCTCTGTTGTTGTTTAGCCCAGGAGAAATTGAAGAGTCTGATACGGCGATAGATGTCCAAGGCATGGAAGCCGTGGGTAGCCTCTCGTGAATTCTTTGAGGTGCGTTTTGTCTCCGTAGATGCTCGGCACAAAGAACTTAACGACATGTTCTGTGATTTCACGTTCCGCTTCCTGAAATAACGTAAATTTTTAAAAACATGCAAGTTTTGATTTTTAGCCGGATTTAAGAAGGATTTACGTAAATCCAATCAAATAAGCCAAAAAATAAATTGAAATTTCCATGCACAGTACTAATTCTTATGCATTTATATATATCTCACATCAAATTTTTTATTTTTACATTTTCATCTACGTTTTTTTCAACAGAGACCAGCTTCTTGAACACCAATATAGGCAGTTGGTTCTCCGTAATCAACATGTCCCTCCTCATGTAAGGAATCTTGTGCTGCAACGCATGGAGACCAAAGAAAGGATCGCTACGGGCATAATAATTTTCACAATGCTTCGGATCCAGCCTCATTACTTCCAGCATGAAGCAGCCATCAATTATCATAAGCTTTATGAAATTATCTTGATTCCTCCATTCCTCCGCAAGGCCAACGTATGAGCCTTGCAGCTCCTTCACTACACTCTTAATTTCTCTCACATAAACATCCAGAGACTTGTGACTCCTCTTCAAAAAGTGATGGAGAGCCCTTTCCTTGTGAGACTCTATTTGTTGAAGATGACTTTTGTGATGATGGTAGGGACCTATTGCAACCACTTTTGGCGTGAACACATCGGGCATCATCATCCTCACAAAATCTGGCAATCTAAAAATAGACGGTTTCGTCCATTCAATCTCTTCGTCGGAAAGCTCCGCTGGATTGTTGCGTTCTAGTTTATTCTCCAAGTCAATCACCCAGCTTGTCTCCCTCTCTCTGCTCACACAAGAGCAATTATTCTTCGTGGCCATGGTAGTGGCCTGGCCAACAATGCTAGTGTTGGTTTAATATTGCTGCTTGGAATTTCAGAAGAGTGTGTATTTGGAATTCCTGCCTACAGGAAGAAGCAACATAAAGAAGGAACCATGTGGTTTCTGCAAGAGAATACAAAGTTCAAATTTTTTTGCCTTTTCTTTTGCGAGGAGGTAGCCACTTAAGGTATTAGATGTCATGCTTGTAAACAACAACTGGAATATTTAAGTCCAAAGACTACCAACTGAATCACAAGTATGAATGTCATAAAAGTACATCAATCCAGCAAATTCATTGATCCCACACAAACTACTGGATAGACAATAGTTTAAACAGACCAACTAAATGTCTAATTATAAAAGATGTGCAATATTATTGTCTTTGGAAAATGTATATTACTTGTACAAATAGGTTGTCTTGTGGAATGGTTAGGCCTAGTTTTTTCCTTAAAAGTCTTTAAGCGGTCGACCTTGGCCCGACATAGGACATGAGTTATGTCGGATGGATTTGGGCTTGGCTTAAATTAATAAAACTGTAATTAAATATAATTTAAATATATAAATCAAAATAAACAAACATAATTTAAAATTAAAAATTGAACAAAATTAAATTTAATATAAAAATAGACACAAATGTATCATGGCCTCTCCAGCTCATTATTGCACTCCAAATTCAATTCCGTAAGATACATTTATTTCATTACTTACTACGCAAGAAAGGATAATTTACATAGGTTTGTGCATTACAAGTATTCATTTATAAAATTCTCTCACGTAAAATGTTTTCTTTAGAGTGATGCTTCGAAACCGGATTGCTCAAGTGTGTCCGCGTTGTCTAAACTGTCCAAATGACGAGGCTGCAATAATTTTGAGAATAGGAATGATAATATTAATATTAATAATAATAAAATAAATAAGACATTAACATTTAAATGAAATTAATATAAAATTCCATAAATTAACTAAGATATAAATTAAAACACAACTAAACTCAAACTAATATCTAGTCTAAATTCATCTTGATTAAAATTTTAAAATTAAATTAAATATAATACACTCTCAAACTTAAAATTAGAATTTGAGCAAAGACATGAACTCAAACTAAATCAAATATAAACTTCAACTAAGATTAAGCACAAGTTAGATAATAAGAATATAACATAGACAATAAATTTAAATCAAGCATAGGCTAAAATCAAATTAAAAATCAAATTCTTAGTTTGAATTGAATTAAGCCAAACTTAAATCTAAAATAAATTAAAATTAGAATAAAATAAATATAAAACTTAAAAAAAAAACAAAATTAAGTATGAATTAATATAAACCTAAAACTAAAACAAAAAGTCATCAATTAAATAAAAATATGAAACCAAAACAAAACGAAACATTTACATATGCTAGTATTCTCTTAAATGTGGATCGGGTGGTATTAATGAAAATGCCCAAACAAAGTCAGCTGAAACAAAATTTTGAACCTAAAAGCAAACCTTAATCTAATCAAACTTTAAATAAATTATTATATAAAAAAAAATCAAACAAGAGACAAATTATAAACTAATTCAAATAAACTCTAAGTAACAAACTTAGAACTAAAATAAAACCATGCATGAATTGGAGCAAACACAAGTCTATCCAAGGCAACCCTAACCATGTCCAAGCCAAATCAACCCTTACAGATTAAGGGTCTATTTGGGACAACTTGTGTGTTTCAGGATAAGCAGCTTATTATGAAACGCGGCTTGCGGGTCGACCGAAGAGGTTAACCCGAGGCCTGCGTTTCATGTAAAAACCCAAACGCAGTAGGCAACATTTTTAAAAACGGGTGAACTAAACAGTTAGGAGGTGTTTTCAAAAACACCACCGCACTTATAAGCTGCCCCAAACGGGCCCTTGGGTGACTCCCCATTGGATAGGCAAGTCTTCACAGTGATGGCTACTTCCTCCCCACGATCAACTCTCTTTTTGCCCCACGGGCCAACTTCCCAAAGTGGCTTAACAAGCCCCCTTGCCTAGCTTCCTAGGCTCTCACCTAATAGATTAAAAATCTCTTGAGCTGTGGTCCACCTCAACTCCTTCTGAACCCAACCGAAACGAAGAATTGGAGCTTGGGAGAAAATCAAATCACAAATTCACTTCCCTTTGGCCACCATCCCCACTCTCTTACCGTTGGTCTGAACTCGAAGCTCTGAGGGGCAATGGAAATGGACGATTCCAATCCCCACAGCACCTTCATCGCCGTCTCGCCCCCCAACCATCAGATTGGCCTCCTCAAGAGGATTAAGGTCTGTTTGGGAAATCTTGTGCGTTTCAGGATAAACAACTTATCATGAAACACAGCTCGCAGGTCGACCGGGGAATCGACTCGCTGCTTTTCGTATAAAAACTCAAACGCAGCAGGCCACGTTTTCAAAAACGCGAGAACGAAACGGTTAGGTGACGTTTTTTAAAAATACTGCCGCACTTATAAGCTGTCCTAAATGGGCCCTTAGGTGACTCCCCATTGGATAGGCAAGTCTTCATAGGGATGGCTACTTCCTCCCCGTGATCAACTCTCATTTTGCCTCATGGGCCACTTTCCCAAAGTGGCTTAACAAGCCCCTTTACCTAGCTTCCTAGGCTCTCCTCTAAGAGATTAATAATCTCTTGAGCTGCCTCCCTCTTCCGTGGTCCTCCCCAACTCCTTCTGAACCCAACCGAAACGAAAAAGTGGTGCTTGTGCCAAAAGCAAATCACAAATTCACCTCACTTTGGCCGCCATCCCCACTCTCTTACTGTTGCTCTGAACTCGAAGCTCTCAGGGGCAATGGAAATTGACCATCCCGATCCCCGCATCACCCTCATCCCGTCCCACCCTCAACCATCAGATTGGCTTCCTCTAGAGGAGCCCGTATTATGTCTGCACTCCGGAAGCTATTTAGCGTCTGGAGTATAATGGTGGGGCGCCACATGTCAAGTGGGCCCCACCGCCATATATTCTGATTGATCAGAGTGTATGACGGTGGGGCCCACTTGACCAGTTGACTCCGGATGCTGATCTAATGTCTTTCCTCTCTAGAGGGCCAAGAATGTATTTTTGTCCTCCCCCCATGGTGGCCAAAAATTCAAATAGTAGAAAATCCAAGATCAAAATTAGTGTGAATGGTCTCGTTTTCTTCTTCCTTAGTGCTTTTTTGAGCCTGAAGGAGCTCACCACTTGCATTTCTACCTATTTGAATCTTCCGGAGAGCTCAGAAAATCAATTTTGGCAAGGATTCCAGCTAGTCTGGTCTATGGAGACGACAGAAACAACCCCACCTCCGCTGTCTGAAAGAGAAATGCTCACAACATTCACCCAAACATTTCAGCGCCGCTGCGTTGAGGAAACACCTCCACGTATGAGGTATATCATTGTTTTTTTTCCTCTCTTTGTATTTTCAGTCTTGACTTTTATAGGGCCATTTACATGGGTTAAGGATCCTTTTTGTCCTCAGACCACCCCGGTCATTGTCGGCTAAGCTCCCGCCACTGAAGTGGCTAGTTCACGAATTTTATAGAGGAAGGGCTGCTCTTATCGGTTGGAGGAAGAAGATAAAATCCAAATCGTCCGTTTTCTTTATCCAAATGAATGGTTATGATTGATCCAAGTAGATTCTATTTAAAATCGTGGCCCTCGTGCTGGATCTCGCCTCTATTCAGTTAATGCATGGCTGATATGCTGAGTAATAAAACAAAAATTAATGATTTAACTATTTACACTATTAGTCTTAAACTTACAAAAATCATAAAAAATCAATAAAAATAATATAAAAATATGAATAATTAAAAAAAAAAAAGAAATGTTTGTATCGAGGGCACTTTCTTCGAAAATTAAAAGCCTTAATTTAATAACAGAATTTGAGCTTAATTTGATAAATATCGAAAATAATGGAACTCAAAAATAATAATTAATTAGACTTGGTTTTGTTCTGAAATTTTTATGGAAGGATTTCTATGTCCAAAGAGACTTTGAATAATTTTTCTAGATTTATTTTTGAGTCAATTTGGGTGTTTTCTTCAAATTTTCTCACAAAAATTTAGTTAAAGAAATTAATTAATTAGTGTTAACTGTAGATGTTTTTTTAGGTCAATTTGGGGGTTTTCTCAAAATTTCTCACAAAAATCTTAGTTAAAAAATTAATTAATTAGTATTAATTACTTTGGAGTAATTAAATTATTTAAATCCAAGAACATGTCCAACTTGACTCGAATTTAAATTTCATAAGACTTAGAGAATTCTAGGTTAATTTCATTAAATTAAGGGATTAAGAGTTTAAGCCAATTGATTGAAGATAATTAATTAATTTATCAATTAACCCAAAAGTTAAACTCAAACATTTTCGATAAATATTCTATCATATGTAGTCCTGATCATTATGATTTTAAAATCAAAATAATGAGAATAAATATAAGTAATATTCATTTAAGATTCTACTAGTAATTAAGTAAATATAAAATACTACATATTATTAATTTTCAATTTAAAAAATACTTTTAAATTACCTAAACTGCTAAAATCCATAGGATTTTATTTAATTGACAAAAAATAATGAAAATTTGACCATATACTAATTAAATAAATTAAAAAATTATAAAAACATAAAAGAATATCTATTAGTAGGAAGATATTTTCTGTAATGATAAATATGAATTAATAACTATTTTTTTATAAAATAAATCTGAACTTCTAAATGATATTTTGACCATATGCTAATTAAATATGGGAAAAAATTATTAAAATATATATAAAAAATATTTTATTAAATAAAATATGTTATGTAAATGCTAAATATTAATTAATAATGTTTTAATAAAAATAGCTAAACTTCTAAAATTCATATGAATTTATTTAATTTACAAAATTTAATGAAAATCTAACAATAGACTTATTAAATAGAATAAAAAGTTATAAAAACATAAAAAAATAAATCTGTCAATTAAGACAATATCTGAATTTTAAATATCTAAATATTGAATTAAATCTTTAATAAACCATAACTTACTAACAATAATGTAAATAGTTATTGAAATTTGTAAAGTTGGTTAAGGATAATATTCTTAACCAACTGATAATTTATTTGTGAGATTATTTTTAATTTTGAGTAATTAAAAGCTAATATTGTAATTTAAAAGTAATGGAAAAGAAAGGTAGTCCACAGTTGCCCTCAATTTTCTAAAATTAATCTTCTAAAGTCAGAGCTGGATTGGAATATATTTTGATGAAATTTTAAGGTCCACTTTGGATAGCCTAACCTCAAGTAAGTGTACATTAAATCTTAATTAATATCAATTTGAAGAACACTAGCATAATCCCCCTATTTGTCATAATATCTTGAAATTGACCTTAAAATTTTCTCAAAAATATTATTTTTAAGAATCAAATTCTCTACCCTTCACTAAGAGTTCCATAGCATTTCTTTGGAATTCTATGTTGAAGACTTAACATTTTATGTAATTTAAATCCAAGCTTTAAGTAAAATTATAAGAATTGATTAAAAGATAGATTAACAAACCTTAAATGAAACATACAAAATGAATCCACTTGCAGATATTCAAGTGTGTATTTAATTCCGAAAAATAACTTATGCTTCCTTGCTAGGATTAGAAATTTATGAATAGTTGGACCCCTGATTAGGTGGGTCCCACCTTTTGCAACTCTCTTTACAATATTAATTAATAATTAAATTTAACTAAAATATTACAATTAAATATATAAGTCACAATATGTAAGACTTTTGAACATTAACCACCTATTAGTAATAAGTTAAATTTCAATATGATCTACAAATTTAATGTAAAGGCCAAAATAACTACCTCATGTACCACACTATTAGACACTCACAAACCTAGAACTAGGTTAGGCTGATCGTACTTGTGTGTGCCTTTCATTTCTTATGTTCTTTATGAGCATTAATTGCATGCTTGAATTTATGTGGATGATGTTTTATCTTTTGTCATTGTAGATGGACATTTAGGTTGATTAAAATTTAAATATATAGCAACATGCTAGAAAACCTTTACCCTGCTGACATGATTTTCTGAAGGGGAGCCTAGTACTAGATTGTGGTGCTAAGTCCAAATGACATATACATGATGTGTTTGTTTAATATTATTTTTATGCTAAAAATTTTCTAGCTGTTGTAGTAAATGTAGGTTATCTTTTCCCATGAGTCTAGTATTAGGATTGTCCTTGCTAGTTGGTTGGGATGCTTGGTCCTTGATATTGCAACAATTTTAAAAGACGGAGCATCGACAAACCTTAACACAAGGATGAACATCAAAAACAAGGACAAAACTCAACCAAATAACATAGCAAGAATGAGTATCAAAAAGCAAGGATGAAACCTAATAAGGCAACAAAGATAATGGATGGTCCTCAAATTAACAAAGCATGAATCAAAAGACATCCATAAAGCTAAGCCACCAAGAGGACTTTATTTGATCAAGGATGGGCTGTATGAGGGGTAGATGCTCGACTGACCTTTTTTTTTAGCTGTGTGGTGGCCTTTAGTCGCCTTCTTTTTATTATTTATTGCTTTGACTTATTGTACTTGCTTTCTTGCATGTTTGTAAGGGCGTTAGAGATATATGTTTTTTCCTAAATATCTCCAATGTTTGAGTGCCTCGTTAGGCCTGAAATACATTAGGCTTTTAGGATGAGAGATTTTTCTACCCTATTCCAACTTCAACTTAATTTTTTTGAAAGTCACACCTCATAACAAAAATTTAAACATTATAACTCATAACTTGATAAAGTTTTTTGAATATTCATACTAGTAGATGTTGCATCATCATGCATTAAATATTAATCAATTTAAATAAAATCAACTAGAGAAGTTAGCAATAAAAGTTAACAATCCATATCTGATAGCATCACATCGTACTTTCTTTTTGTCAATATGAGCCTTCACTCATTGCACAAAAGAGGGGATTTGACTTGTGAGGATCACCGACCTTAGGGAGTGAATATTCTTTTTGAACATTATTTTCAATGACTCTTCTAACATGCATCATATAAGGACTTGCATAACCCTTCCACAACTTACAATTTATTGTCAAAGTCTCACTTATAATAAAAGAATTATAATTAAATGAACTTTCAACAGTTGATCACACTTCGATTGATCGTATCATCACATTCAATTAGCTCTACTAAGCTAAAATTATCTTTGCATAAATACTAAAATCTAAAGTCCTAATATGACAAAATATTTGAATGAGGAGTGTACATTTCTTGGGCTATTTGATGTTTAGGATCAGGTCGTAAGTCCCAACACATCTGTTCGTATAATAACATCATACCACACTTAACATGCATGTGACTAAAGTCATGGCTTTAAAATGTTGGGGGGGGGTCGGATTGGCTTTTTGCTTGATAGGAATGCAACCTTTAAGTCCCATCCTTTATTTTTAGGTTAGAGCTTCTACCTTATTGGTAAAACTCACCTTAACATAGGTTTTGAGATAGTTTATGTCAGGCCTTCCATAAAAATAACTTCTCTGAGGCTTTTTGATGGCTCATTATATTGAACAAGATTCCTCAATTTCTAAAATTTATTCAAATCCAACTATAATTATTGCTTCACTTTTAAAATCTTAAAGCCCAACCATAGTGTAGATTGGAGCTACCACTGGTTGTCCCATTATCCGATGACCCCTACTTTTTCTTCATTGTCTTACAATAATAAGTGTTCATAATTAGAGCCATACCACTTTAATTTATGTATGCCAATTTTGATATCTACCACTGTCCTCTGTAGATTAAATATCCATAATTTTAATTGAGAGTTTTCTTAGGAATTATTATTTCCTAAATTGTATTTAAATAAGGAGGTTTGCCTCTTTGATGATACTGGGCTCCAGAACAAAACTAAACATTGTCCTTTTAGGACAGAGACAAAACTAATTTTCATAGCCCCACAAAGTAGTGAAACAATCACTTCAGGATTAGATCACTCACAAGGTAGTATTTTCATTCCTTGTGGTGGTAGACTATTCATTTATGTTGTATTTAATCATAGGTGAGAAACTTCAAATTTCTTGTGTGTGGTTTTCTCTCTCACACCCTCTCTACGTGCAAAAACTTATACTTAAATTTTAGTTTCTTACATATATAAAGTCGCAGATATGAGAAGAAAAATTTAGATATTATAAATGCAAAAGTAATTTAAAATTGAGGCATTTACATGCATATCACACAATTCTTATGTATTTACATATCTCACTCCTAAACATTAATATTTATACTTGTAGCACATAAAACCTTTACATCATATCTGAAAAAGTACTATTACTACTTTTTAAAAGTAAAATACATCCTTTCTTTCATAGATTTAAAACCCGAAAGTGTCATTTATGTAATTACAAAATTTTGTTGAGAAATACATAAATACATACGAATTTGTGTAAGGTACGTGAATTTTCCTTCCAAAAGGGTCATTCACAATTCATGAGTATTTAGATAAGACAATTAAACTTTCTTATATACACATTATCGGTCACTAAATTGTTCAATTTAATTTGTAAATATAGATGAAATTTTGGAAAATATTATTTTAATTTAAAAATATGAAATCAAACTGATCTCATATATACAATAATTTAAATAATTGAGCACTTCACCACAATCCATGTATCTATTATGAAGAAAAGATGCATTGCTTGGCAGTGAGGCTTGATCAAATAAACTAAATAATCCATGATATCCATTTGTTCTGCGAACTATTTATGTTAACCGACAAATTCTCCTATCTAATATTAAGCAACTAGATAGGGTTTATATTACCTGGGTTCTTAAAATTTTCTATAAGGGCAAGCCCCTATAGTTTATTACATCCTAAATGACCAAAGTCACTTACTTAAGAAAAATTTCGATTTATATTAGGAAATATTCTTTTCATGACTTTCAAAAGGTAGGACTTTCAAAGTAATGTGTGGGGGAATGTGGTACGCCTAAAAATGTACTTTTCTTCATGTTATATTTTATAATGATATTACACTTTAAAGGTATCTTTTCTTGTATTTTTGGTTTTAAGTATATCAAATTGAAGAATTTGGAGTGATTGAGCAAATGGAACAAAAATGAAGCAAAAACAGTATAATTTGGAGCCAAAACGAGCTATGAAGAAAATTCTGACCTGACACATTTTGGTATGTCTTTCTATGCTTAATCTAATTTACATTTATCACATATTTTTGAATGAAATTATACTTTAAAGAAAGATTATTTTCACGTCTATCTTATAGGTATATCTGTTAGGAGCGAAACACAACTGAAACGGGGAAAAATAGAGCCAAAGGAAGTGAAACGGTGGAGCTGCACGCAGGGTGGCGCCTAAGCGCCCAAACTGGCGCTTACACGCCAGGCATGATGGGCAAATAGTGCTAAAGCAGCCAAAACTGGTGCTTAGCCACTAGAGACAGTTTTGGATGGTTATTGGTGGTTTTGGGATGTTTTGGAAGCTTATGGGTAGTTAGAACGCCCCAAGATGATATTAAATTAATCTAGACACTTTTGAATGAAGAGATGTGTCTCTTGGAGTAAAAAGATGTGACTCCTATAGTGAAGAGGCTCTTAAGGCACCTTTTGGAAGATTCATTAAATATGGACACTTTTAAAGAGATGCTTAAGCACCTATTAGGAAATTATGAAAACACTCTTGAACTCTCTCTTGAACAGGGAGACAAACTAATTGTAAGAGGAGAAGAGGCTTGGAGAAGAGGAAGAAGGCTTGGACGTGAGCCCTAAGTGGGGCGATAAGGTGAGAGAGAAAGAGAGAGAGAGTGAGAGATTTTTTCTTTTCTTTTCATTTTGTTCTTGGAGAGGATTGTAAGGATATTTCTTATGCTATACAAGGAGAGTCTGATTTCCATCAAAGATAAGTATTTTCATTGTATTTTGATTTGAATCTAGTACTTTGTTTTCATGGTTTTAAAGTCTTGCACAATGAAAAGTTCTTTTTGTTTCTCCATGTATAATGAGTAGTTTTCTTTGCTCTTCCCTCTTACAATAAATTGGTATGCATGTGTAGAATATTGAATTGTATAGAGTGAGAATATATTGTGATGATTTTACTTTGATCTTAATTTACATGTAAACTTGATCAACGTGCATGTTAAAATCTATTGTGAGAACATGTAAGAATCGGTATGGTATTGCCTCAGTTAAAAATGGTAAGAATCACATAAGATTGTATGGATAAAAATATAATTCATATAATTGAGTGCATGTAAATAGGGAGATAAACTTTGATGGGTGTAGAATTAGAGAATTTTAGAGTGACAGTCTAAAGCCCCCTAAATTTTTCTACTATTTTAGGTTTTGATATAAGATGTTATCTTTCAGGTGGAGGGATAAGAGAGAACTCTAGAGTAAGAGCTAGTATCTTATCTGCCTAGCCCTTCTTCAGAACTATTCAAACTTTAGATTAGCCAATGTTTTTTATATCATTTCTAGTAAGAGTAAAGAATATAATTGCACATATTTGTCACAATCTCTCTCTATTTGTTTTACTTTTACACATGTCACTAATTTCATTATATGAGGAAGGGTACTTTTAATATATGAAACCCCACTTTCTGATTTTCACTAAGTATTTTAGTTTAGGAGTAGAAGTAGTATTTTAGTGATAATTGTAGGATTTAATTAAAATTAAAACTTTATCGACCTTCCAAGTTAGGGCATGTTATTGTAAACTATAATTTCTCTTGAAAGTCACCGTGATTAACCTCAATATCCGTGAGATTGATATTCAGGGCTTAATCAGAAAGCCCTATATTACTTAATAACAATACATCAACTTACGAAGAATCTCATTTTATAAAAATAACAATTAAACTCTCATTTGCATCGACATCAAATTTTTGACGCCATTGTAAAGAAAGAGATATAATTAAAAGGAAGTATAAAGTATAAACTCATATATAAAAAGTAAGAAAAAATATCAGGGGTTTTTGGTGCTGTTGCCGGGGATCACAATGATTGATCTTGAATTTTAGGAGAATTTTAGTTGAAGTAATTAGGCTTAGACTTAGAAAACTGTAGTTTCATAAAAATTGTTTTTGTGTGAAATTTTTTTTTATTATGAAAAAATGTTGTTACGAAACTATTTGTGTGAAAAATAAGGTGTTTGTGAACATGTTTGGTTGTGTTAAGTATATATTTTTTTTGTTTATTTAATTTTTAATGTATTGTTTATTCTGTTGTGTATGCAAAATAAAGGATCTGCAGGACTTGTTCCATATGATCTTGAGTTAAAAAAAAGAAAAAAAATAAAAATACAGAAAGGATTTGAAAAACTAGAAATGGAAATGGAAAACATTCAAAATAATAACTTGGAAAATCATCATAAATCATTGAGAGATTATGTAAATCCTATGACAGATAAAATTCAATCAAGTATAAAAAAATTGTCGTAGAAGCTGACTCGTTTGACTTAAATCTACCGATTATCCAACTAGTGCAGAACAACATTTTTTAGGGAACTTCTTCTGAGGATCCTTATTTACACTTATCAAGATTTCTAGAACTTTGTGCTATATTTCTTTATAATGGCATATTAGACAATGCTATTATGCTAAGGCTTTTTCCTTTCACATTAAGGGATAAGGCTAAATTATAGTCAAACTCATTAGCACCTGACTCTATAAAAAATTGGAAGGAGTTAACTCAGAAAATCCTAGCTAAGTATTTTTCACCTTTAAGGACCTCTAAACTTAGAAACAGTATTATCTCATTTTGTCAGTATAAAGGGGAATCAATATACGGAACCCGAGAAAAATTTAAGGAACTCTTAAGAAAGTGTTGTCACCATGTTCTACCCGATTGGTTAATCATTCAAAATTTTTACAATGGTTTATTAGGATCCCTTAGGTCTATTGTTGATGCTGCTGCTAGTAGTTCATTATGTCAAAAACATTTAATGAAGCATATGCCATTAATTGAAGAAATGACTACAAATGAATTTCATTAGTCCTCTGTAAGGGTAAATCCTAAAAAGGTAGTCAGTGTTCATGATACAAATGCAATTATAATTCTTGCGTCTCAGGTTGCTGCAATATCAAGGAAGTTGGACCAATTTGGAATGAACCAGCCTTAATTTACTTTAGTAAGTGAGGAAAGTTCATTAGAGCATATGATTGATTCTAACTTATCATATGAGATTTTAAATACCATAAATAACCCATATTCTAACTTTATAACCCATGTTGGAAGAACCATCCTAATTTTAACTAGAATCATATGACTGGGGGTGGAGACTGATGCGAGCCGGACTTTAATATTGCAAGGACTTATGAACTCAAATTTATATATTTATAATGATTTTGTATAGTCCACGCATTCAACTCAAGTTTACGTATCGTATCAAGTAATACAGGGCTCTAATGGTGTCCTGGTTATCGATCCCACATGGAAGGTTAGAATCTTACTATGGATAATGTAATACTGAATTCCAATACTCAAATTGCAATTAAAGTTTAATGTTTACTTCTACTACAAAGATGCAGAAAACAGTAACAATTAAGCAAACTATAATTACTTCTATTTATAATTAACTAACATACACACATAGTTATATATATACATATACATACACACATATATATGTATATATATATATATATATATATATATATATATATGAAAGGTTTTGATATATAAGAAAAGTATCTTTCCTCTTGCAACGAGAATATGATGTGTGGATGATATGGAATGATTATCTATGGTATTGTGTCAAATAAGAGCAAAATCTTTTCTTTACCCTCCTCTTCTAAGCATGAAAAGAACATTGACATATCTTAAGTTTAGTTACTAAATCTAGGGCCAGGCTGGGAGGATACCGGCTGTCACTACGGAGCTCCCACTCACCCATCACCTGAAGGCTAACCTTCGAGTTTAGTTACTAATCTTAGGACAAAATTGGGGATCTCAGCTTGTCACCCTGAAACCTCAAATTTGACGTCCATCAAAACTCATTTCTCTATTTATTTACACTCAATTCCCATGAACTACGCAATTCATCCATGGAAATTTAATGAGTTCTTCATTGTTGTTGTAAAACACTAAATCCTTTTAGAGTTAATGTTAAACAATATATTTTAACAATCCAATTGGCTAAATCAAAAAGTAAGTTAAGTTTGAAATGAAAAACCATTAAAATTTCTTCAATATTTTAAAAACACTTCAAATCCACATCAACACATCAACACATCTCTATGCAAGAAGAAAAACAAAGAAGATTACTTAGAATTCATAGCGTAAACACAATAAAATATGGATTTTATATATAAAAGAAAAGTCGTACAAACCACAAAAGAAAATACAACTTATCTCTTTCTCTTCCCCAATGCAATTCCCTTGAAGTTCCTTTGATTCCTTTTTTCTCTTCTTTGCAATACTCAATTCCCTCTTTAGAATGGAAAGGAAAAAAACAATCTCTCACTTTACTCCTTCTCCTTCACTCCTTAGAGAAGAATCCCTCTCAAATTCTAACTTCTACACACTTTTCTCCTAAGCCCTAACACTCAACACACACTCTCCCTCTCTAGAACCACACTAAAACTCCAGAACACACACTAAAAACCACACCATTTTCATCCAAAAACAGTTACTTATAAGTTAGAAATGAAATACCAAGAGTTTCCATAGGAACCCCTTCAAAAAGTCGCCAAAACTCTTCAAATTTAAAGTCCATCGACATTAGGCGCCGGTGCCCGATAAGGCATCGGTGGTGCTCTATCATCCAAGTAATTGTAGAGCTCTCAGGAAAATGGCGCCGATGGCACCAAAAACTGTTTTCCTTATTTTTGCTCTTTTTTTCTACGAATTCATTCCTTTTCGCTTCTTTTCGCTCAAATTACCTAAAATCATCATACTTGCGATGAACAATGAAAAATACCTTTCTTTAAAGTGCAATATCACTAAAAAAATGGATAAAATTATGTAGCAAAAATAATATATATTTTTGGTGCATCAGAGACCAACAATGGGAAAATAATCATGCAAACCCTAATGGAAGTTGAAATAATCAAGGGAACACTAACTATATACCTTCATATCCACCATATTCTAACAATGATCAACAATTTAAGGATAAGATGTCTATATAATAAGTGGTATTGCAAATGAGAAACCAGTTGCCAAGTCAATATGCTGCGATAAAAAACATAGATAATCAACTGGGACAAATTGCTAATTAACTTAGAAATAGACCCCAAGGAACACTTCTTAGCAACACTGAGATCAAATCTAAAGAGAATAATAATGAACAAGTAGAAGCTGTCCAATTAAGAAGTGGAAAAGAGCTAGAGGATGTGGTTAGAAAGAGAAATAAGTTGTGCAAGAAACAGAGGAAGTAAAAAGACCTAAGAACATGTTTCTAAGGATCTGGAAAAATTGATATCTCCAACTAAAATCAATTTAGAAAGACCACCATCTCCATTTCCTCAAAGACTTAGACATGAGTTGGATAAATAATATTAAAAGTTCATGAACGTATTTAAGAAGTTTACGATAAAAATTCCTTTTGCATAAGCTTTGAAACAGATGTCAAGTTATGCAAAGTTTATGAAGGATATATTAAACAAGAAAAAAAAATTGGGGATTTTAAGACTGTTGCACTAAGTGTGGAGTGCAACACTATACATCAGAAAAAGCTTCCTAAAAAACTTAAAGATACTTGTTGGTTAACAATTCCATTTGCAATTAGAGGAAAATTATGTGGAAAAGCATTATGTGATTTAAGAGCGAAAATTAATGTGATGCCTCTATCTATAGTTAGAAGGTTAGGTTTACCTGATTTTTTCCCACTACTGTAACCCTTCATTTAGCCGATCCATCTATCATTTATCTAAAATGAGGTATGAAGATGTGTTTGTTAAAGTGGATAAGTTTATCTTTCCTATGAACTTTATTGTATTAGATATGTAGGAAGATAAAGATAATCCAATTACTGGACAAGCTATGATAGATGTGCAAAAAGGAGAGTTACTTATGAATATTAATGATCAGGAAGTCACTTTTGATGTGTTAAAGACTATGAAATATCCAGCAGAGAGAAACAATGATGATGTTTTGAATAGATGAAATTGATTATCTAAATAAAAACCATTTCCAAGAAAGTTTTGAGAGTAAGTTAACAAATGAGATCGAAATGGAATTTTCTAATGATTTGAAAACGTTATTTAAAGAAGACTGTATGTATGTTCATGAAAGGTGTGAAATGTTGGTCGTTACCAAAAATAGTGAACTTTTAATTTCATCTGTTAAAAAATCTCATAAACTTAAAATAGATGTAACCCATACAATTTTAAAGCCTACCTATTTAGGGAATTCATCTAGACCACCAGTCTTTATATCTTTAGATTCGAATCAATCACAAGAAAATTCTTAATTGAATGATGAAAAAGATAAAGTTATCGAACTAAGACCTGACTGAAAATTTGAGGATATAATTCAAAATAACTTTGAGTTGAGAAAATAGGATAAGGATATTGAAATACCAATAGAAGAAATTCATAAGGAAATAAAAAAATCTATTTCCTCAACTAAGTTCAATATAAAAGATCACCTATACCATTTACTCAGTACAAAGGGAAAGAACTAGAAGATAACATGAGACAGAAGAATATCCCAATAGAATAGAATATGAACTATTTAGAGAGAATTCCATCTAAAATTTGGGCGATCTTGAAATATTTTATAAAGATCCATTTCTTACATATTTCAAGGAAGATATTAATATGTAAATTAAGAAAATCATTAGAAGATTATTGGATCTAGAAAGAAATATGTGGAACAATGATATGAAACAAACAGAATAGGAAGAGCTGAAAGAAAAATTACAATTTGAGTATTATGTAGGAATCTCTGGATCTGAAAAAGATTGGACGGTTGATCGAGGATTACTTAAATGAAATTTTAATAGAGGAGGAATCATTTATCAGGCTGAAGATGTTAAACCTAGCACTTTATGGGAGGCAACCCATAGTTATCAGTATGGTTTGATTTAGTGTGCTTGAGAGTTATGATTTTTTGTGTTGTATTGTGTTTGCTTTAGTGTGGATTGATCAGATTGATTGATGATTGGTGGATGTTTAGATTGTTAGTGGTTTGATTTGATTTTTGTCTGTGCAAAGAGGGAGGTGATTCCTTAACTTCTAATTATGGCTAAACTTATATATTCTCTTGTAGTAGTTGGATTGACGAGTACACTATGACTCGGATCTCACCCTGACTTGAGTTTTGCAGGAGACACCTTACTTTCTTTTTATAACTTTATTTTCATTTGGTAGAAGTCATGAACCTATTTGATGAATAACATGTGGATAATCATATAAAATTCATTCTGTTAGAAATTGAAGGTAAGTAGTGAGATACGATGAGTTAAAAGATGATGTTTGTTTATGAATCTGTGGGTCTATGTATTGGAGTTTGTGTGTCTATGTTTGTAAGTTAATTTGAATGAGTCATTGGAGAAGACAAAACTTATCTAAATATTTTAAACTTGTTAGCATTCAAAAATTCATTTATAAAGTTCAAAATGTGTTCCTCTTTGATCTTCCGTTTGTACCTGTTCTACTATTTAAAATTCCTTTATAGTGTTATGTCAAGCATGTTTAGGCTAGATTTACTTTCTAATGGAATATTCTACCATGTGCTATTTGTTGATATTTTTGTAGGATTTGTAGTAAATTGTAAAAGTGATCTTTCCCTGCCGCATATATTTGTACTTCATTGCTATACATGTTTGAGCTTGAGTTTGGGGAGAAAAAGAAAAATGATTCAATTTTTAACCTTACTTGTTTTCAAAACTACTGTAAATAAATTTGTATTTTATTTCTAATGATTATTGTTATGTGGATTCATCTTAAGAATGCTAGAATTTTATGTATAGAAATGGAGTAGGAAAACTTAGTTGATATTTTGAGTAAAAAGGGAGAACCTAGAGTTAAGAATATTTAATAGAGAACTTGGGAAAATGATTAACTATCTTTAGTAGGAAGAATTGTATTTTTAAAAAACTAAGGATTCTTAGAATTTTTATTTTCAAACATTTAAGGCTCTTTTAGAAAGTATTTAAAAAAATAATAAAAATAAAAAAAATAAATCTTTTCAAGTGAAGGAAAGTAATAAATTTTAACTTTAGAGGATGATAGTGGAATTCAAAATCATTTAAGAACTTCTCCATATATACTAATCCTCACATATAAAAAATAAAAAAAAGAGCGGAAAAGAAAATGATAGATAAAAAAGATCCTGAAAAAGAAGAAGATCAAAAAAAAAAGTGTGAGAGAAGCTTGGGGAGAGGTCCTAATCAAAAATTGGTTTCACTTGAGTCATTCTAGAGTAAAGAACTTAGAACAATCCTAAGCTTAGTTTTTACACTTATATCAGTAAAAATTATTTTTAAGAGAGTTCTTAAGTCTATAAAGTAAAGTTCATAGAGTCCAAAGTTTGAAAAATCTGCATATATTTTTGAATTAGATAAGAAAACAAATTTCCAAGTTTGATGATAAATATTTTATACCCCGGGCAAGTCTGATTCACTAGAAGTTCTTCTAGGTTGAACTATCAAATTTTTAAAACAAAATTTTAGCAATTATAAAGGATGACTTATTAACTCTAACCTACATAAATTATTTTAAAAGTGTAGTATTTCTGAAGGGTAAGTAATGTTTAAGTTTGGGGGATTTTGATATGCCTAAAAATGTATTATTTTTTATGCTGTATTTTATAATGATATTGCACTTTAAAGGTATGCTTTCTAGTGTTTTTAGTTGTAGGTACATCAAATTGAAGAATTTGGAGTGATTGGAGCAAAAGGAACAAAAATGCAGCAAAAATGGTGTAATTTGGAGCCAAAACAAGCAAGGAAGAAAATTCTGACCTGACAAATTTTGATATGTCCTTCTATGCTTAATTTGATTTACATTTAGCACATATTTTTGAATGAAATAACACTTTAAAGAAACGTTGTTTTCATATCTATCTTGTAGGTATATTGTCGGCGTATAAAAAGTTTTAAATATACATTTTTTAATTGGGGTTACCCATTAGAAGCTGTCAGTCGTTGGAATCGAAGTCCCATCGCCCGCTTCGGAAGGACAATTTTAATTTAATTATAATTTAGTTTAGAAAAATATGGATTCAAACTGATCTCATATTTTTCAATGTTCGAATGAAAGAGCACTATACCTCGAGCTTTGTATATATCCCAAAGGATGAACACAAAACTTGAGGATGAGGCTCAATCAAATGAACTAAGGAAAATTATGACATCCGTTTGGTCTGCAAAACCTGTATGTTTGCCAAAAATTTCCCCCATTTAATATAAGAGGATTAAATGAGGTTTATATTAATCTGGGGTCTTTTAGGTTTCCTATAAGGGCAAGCCCCTATAGTTAATTACATCTTAGACAACTGAAGTTACCTAAGAAACTCTTGATAAAGATCAGGAAATAATTATATTCATGACTTCTAAAGGTAAGGATTTCTTTCAACGAAATGTGATTATCGGAATTCAATTGGTGAATGGTTCAAATTTCAGAACATTTCATTTTATCAGAGTCCAAAAGAAAAGAAGACTAGGGGAAGAACACATATTTGCGAAGAATCCAGTTGTTTTCCCAAGCTATCCTATTGTTTGGCTCAGTTTATGAAAAGATTTAATTTATATTTCATCCTACCAATTTTATTATTTAGGGCTTACATTCATTTGATGTCAATCATATGAATAGCCTGGAAGATGTGAGGGTTTATGTCATATCGGGATGACAACCTCGGAAACCTAGACGAGTTAGGGCTTATAATGCACTGGGTGAAAAAGCCTAAAAGATGAGATGAGGGTTTACTTTGCATCGGACAAATACCTCGAAGTCCTATAGCTAGTTGCTTAATGCTAAGAATAGTTTAGCTGAAGTAGACTCAGGTTTTGCTGAAGAAGATGGCCTTGCTGCCCACTATGCTCCAATCTCCTTTGTCGTTGCAGAGGTTCAGTTTTAGAAGGTGAAAATTATGAGATGAGAGAAGTGTTTTGAATTATAAAACTCTAAGAATCCAAGTATTTTAGTGTTTTAATTAAAACAAATCTTAAAGTTGATTAAACAGAACCAATTAAGATCCCACTGTTCCGTCATCCCGACACCGTTATTTTCATCGGATTCACTCAGTCCAGATGAATTTGCTAAACTCAACTGAATGAGTTCCACACTTTCATTTAGACCGTGGGAAATCCCGTTAGCAACACGTGGGTTACATCTTCCGAGGTATTCCCTATCATCCAACGACACATTTTAATTTAGTTGTAGTTGTAGTTTTGTTGTTCTATTTGTGATTAAATTTTGAGTTGTTTTATATTTTGAAATGTTGTGCCGGTGAATTTTATCTTGTTGTGACTTTTAATTTAATTTTGGGTTTCAATTTTGTGGTTATCCTAAAGGTTTTAGTTTTCATACAGGGTGACATTGTTATTTAACATGCAAGAGAAGTAAAGTACAGTACAGGGTAAGTAAATTGCATTAAAATAAAAATGTACCTGGTGGGTTTTCAAGTTCCACCACCTGAAACTTTAGTATTGCATTGCATGTATGTGTTTATAATTTGGCAGAAATTAAAGCATGCCAGAAAACAGGAAGAAGTAGGACTAACAAGCAGTAACTACTCAATCCTATGATGTCCATGTAAATTTCCTGGTTGTATACCAAGTCCTATGATGTCTATGTTAAGATCTTGGTTGTCTACTAAGTCCTATGATGTCTATGCAAATTTCTATGTTGTGTTTCAATGAACTTTGTTAATTTAATTGAGGATGGTTTCGTTAAGCAAACATATTAAGTTTAATAGACCTCTGAGGTATCCAAAAGGTTAGAGAAGGATGCAGGTCCATGCTTCCCTCTCACAGCCTGGTGAAAAGTTTTGGGCTCATTTAGACTTATTATGTTGCTTAACAACTCATCCTACCTATACCCTTATGCTTAATGAACACATGTGTTTGGGGTAGGTTGGGGCAGATGGGTTTAGGTGTGGTTTGGATTTGGATTGGTGGCAGTTGGTAGTTTGATTTGGACTTATGGGAGTGCTGTGAAAAGTTTGTGATTTTATTTGTGGAAGATTTGATTGAGTTTGTATTTGGATTTGTTTTGTGTTTGGATTTGGTTTGTGTTTGGATTTGGAACTAGGGATTTTGAGTTTGGAATGTGAATTGGGAAGGTTATGTGGACATCGGGTAAAATTTGGGTTACTCCATGCATTCACTATGCATAAGGGTATTCTTATTATGTTTTCTACACCAAGTTATGATTTCCTAAGGGTCTTTATAAAGGGAAAAATAAACCATACCTCAGGAGGCCTATCCTAGGTTTGATTGCTATCGTGTTGGTATTGTATTGTAGTCGGGATTGTTGTTGTATGTTGTCTTTGTTGCGTTATATTATGTATGTGTTGTTATTGTTTTATGTATGTTATTGTTTTGTTTTGTTTTTGTCTTGTGTTATTATTATTTATTCATGTGTTATGTTATTTTTATATGTTATTTTATTGTTGTATTAATATCATTGCATATGTTATTTATTTTTATTATTTTTTTAAATTTTATAATTGTTATCCTTATTAATGTTATTTATTCATTTATTTTACTTTAATTTATAATTACTTAATATTCATTTGTTTGAATTATTATTATTTTTGGTTTTCATTTAATTATTATTATTTAATTTAATTTAATTTAATTAATTTAATTTAGTATAAATTATTATTTATTTACATTATTGCTTAATTTAATTTATTTAACTTATTTTATTTATCTTAATTTATTATTTATTTACATTATTATTTAGTTTTAATTTAGCTTGATTTAATTTATTTAATTTATTATTTATTTACATTAATATTTATTTTAATTTAATTTATTATTTATTTAATTTAATTTCCTTTATTATTTATTTATTATATTTATTTAAATTACTATTTATTTACATTATTATTTAATTTAATTTATTTAATTAATTTAATTTCATTTCATTTGTTATTTATTTACATTATTATTTAATTTATTTTTAATTTAATTTAATTTAATTTATTATTTAATTTAATTTAATTTAATATTTGTTTATATAATTGTTTTTGGTTTATTTAATTAATTATTATTTAATTTAATTTAATTTTTATTTATATTTTTGGTTGTATTTAGTTTTAACTATTTAATTTTAATTTAATTTTTTATTCATTTATATTATTTAAATTATTTTCAATTTATGTATATATATATGTGTGTGTGTGTGTGTGTGTGTGTGTGTGTGTGTGTGTGTGTGTTATTTATTTTATTATCCTTATATTCTTATCATTTAATATATTTAAACTATAAGTTATTTTTATTTTTAATTTATTATTGTTATTAATTATTTGTATATTTAAGTTTATTATTTATATCATTTATTTATCATTTATATTATTATTTATTTAATTATAAAGCTTTTAAACTTTCTCTCTCCTTAATTATTCTTTTATTTATTTTGAAGTTATTATCATTTATTTAAAGCTATTACAATTACTATTTATTTATATATTTACATTTTTATTATTTTAGTTATTATTTTATTTTATTTTATATTTTTGGTTTTTATTTTTATTTTATTTTTATTTTTATTATTTATAAATTATTATTAATTTACATGTATATATTATGATTCATTTATTTAGTATAGTTATATTTTAAGTTTAATGTTTTTAGGTATTTAAAATTTAGTAAAGTTATTTTATTTTTTTAAATTTAGTATGGTTGAATTTTATTTACATTTAGTATAGTTATTTTAGTAGTTAACTTTAATATATTTATTTTAAATTTAGTATAGTTGTTTTATTTAAAATTTAGTAAAGTTATTATTTAGTTTATTTAAATTTACAATTATTATATAACTTATGTTTTTACATTTGTTATTTGTTATTTTATTTACAATGTTATATGTTATTTTAAATTTTCCTTTCATTTCCTTTTGTTTTATTATTATTTCTTTTTCTTTTTATGTTGTATTATTTCTTTTTAAATTTTAAAATTCATTTTTTACGGTAATTAAAAACTAGGTGGTAGATTTGTAAATATTTAAACTAGTTAACCTAAATAATTAGATAATTTGCATGAAAAAGGAATCCTAAGGCTAAACATGGAAAGATTTAAAAAACTAAATAGCTAAATAACTTTGCATAAAAAAGGAATTCCTAAGCCTAAGCATGGAAACATTTAAATAGCATGAAGATTTGTAAAAGAAATGATAATTAACACATAATTTTTGAAAACCTATGTAGAGGAAGAACTTTAAAGAAAATACATGTATGTGTAATTTAGATCTTTAAGCTAAGCATGATGATGCCATTTTTGTTTTTTTTTTAAAGAAATTTTGAAATAAAAGCAAAAGTAAAGAGAGGGGGAGTAGATTCTCTTGCCTTGGAGGGAGTGATGGAAGAAACCTTGGAGAAGCCTTTGATGGAGCTCACGGCTAGGAGGATTTGGGTAGGGTGTGGCTTGCTTGGAAGAAGAAGAAGGAGAGGAGGGAGGCTCAAGGCTAGGAGAGGGATTGGGGGGGGGGATGAGGAGTTATGGTGATGTGTGTAAAGGAGTGGTGAAAAATAAGATGATGAGAGGATTAAGTGGGGGGAAGCTCATGGTTTTGGAATTAAGGAGGGAGTAAGGGAGGTATGGGAGGGGTGAGGTGGAGATATGGTGAAGGTAAGGAGAAGGGTGGCGGGTAGGGTGGGGGAGAGGTGAGGGAGAGATGAGGGAGAGATTTTTTTTTTAATTTTTTTTAATTTTATTTACTTATTATATATATATATATATATTAGGGATGCCTTGAGGTTAATTTGGTTAATTTTGGTTTAATTTAGTTTGATTTGAATTATTAGTTCAATTAGGTTCATTTGGGTTTGGGTTGACTTAACTTAGGTTAGAGCTTGAATGAAGCCCAAGTGCCTTGCTCAATATTGTCCACATGATTGTAATGAAGATCTTTCATGAAGACATAAAGTGGTTTTGAGCTCATTTGGAAGTTCAATTTTGGTATGGATAGGATTTTTGATTATTTTGGACCATGTTGGATTTGAGTCAAGTTATCTTGAGTTTGAGTGGGAATGGGGTCCAGAGGTCTTCAAAAATAGTGTAGATATGACTGTCTCGAAGATTTTTCATGAAGATATGAAATGGTTTTGACAAATTTTGGAGGGTCAGTTTGGTGGATTTAGGACATGTGTTCAATTTGGGTTAAAATTAGGGGTTTTGGTCCAAAATGGATTTGGGTAAGACTTGAGCTCAAATTGTGGACAATTGATGATTCAATTCAGTTAAAGGAGGTGTTATAAAGAGTTTGTGATTGAAATTTGGGAGGAATTGATTGACATTGGGTTTATTTAGGGGATTTTGGATTATTTAGGCAAAATTTGGGATTTTGGATTTCAAGTGGAATTGGATTCAAATGTGGGTCACATTGGGCTTGAATTTGGTTTATATTGATATTGGGGATGTCGAATTGAAGTTTGGAATTGAAATTAGGCAAGATTTTGGTCAATTGGGTCAAGATTGGGTTTGATTTGTGCACTTTTGGGCTACATAGGCCAAATTAGGGTTATTTTGATTTAAATTGGGTTAAATTGACAAAATTGGCTTATGGTGTAGTTGAACAAAATGAAATTGGGAATGTTTAGGATTTTTTGGAATTTTTTGAAAAATTTTTGGAATTTTTGGATGTTTTTGGCTAAAAGGGTATTTTGGGTATTTTGAGGGTATTGGGGGGTATTTTTGGAATTTTTGGAATTTTTGGTCATGGTTGGTAAATTCGAGTGGTAAAGAGTATCTTGGAATGATTTTTGGGGAATTTTGGTTAAGTTGAAGAATTTTGGGTAATTTAGGGCATTTTGGGAGGTTAGAGGTCAAGTTTTTGAAATTTTGGAAAATTAAAGCTTGGTTTGGGATGAATTTCATGAGATGGTTTGAATTGAGCTATGGACCAAGGGTCACTCACATTTGGTCCTCTATGTATTGGTATTAGTCAAACCCTAGCGTGATGCCAAGAGTTGAGAAGAACCATGTACAAGAGTTTTCAAAGGTTTAGGGGAATGTGTGCATGTGAGTGATGATGTCCAGACCTCCCTCAGGGCAAATCCTAAGGTCTGACCACCTATAGGAGACTTCCCCTAGGATTCCTTATTCTTACCTTTTTCCTACCAAAAGGTTGAGGTCAGGCCTTAAGCATATGAAAACCCTAGTGAAGCAAGAAGAGTTTTGAATTTCTATGGGGAGAGTTCCATGACTAGTCCTCTAAGAAAGTCACCAGGAGAGTCCTATGGCTAGACCCTAGGCTATTCTAAAGAGATATTAGACCTTAACCAAAAGTAAGGTCAACATATATCTATTAGGAGCAAAACACAACTGAAACGAGGCAAAACGAAGTTGAAACAGAGCCAAAAAGAGCAAAACGGTGGAGTTGCACTCAAGGTGGCACTTAAGCTCCCATTACCGATGGGAAAACAACACCTAAGAAATGAAAACGAGTGCTTAACCTCCATATATGGTTTTGGATGATTATTGGTGGTTCCAAGATGTTTTGGAAGCTTCTGGGTGGTTATGAACACTCCAAGATGATATTAAACGAATCTAGACACATTTTGAATGAAGATATGCGTCTCTTTGTGTGAAAAGATGTGACTCTTGGAGTGAAGAGGCACTTAAGGCACCCTTTAGAAGATTCATTGAAATTGGACACTTTTAAAGTGACACTTAAAAACCTCTTGGGAAATTATAAAAAAATTCTTGAACTCTCTCTTGAATAGGGAGGGGAACTAATTAGAAGAGGAGAAGAGGGCTTGGAGAAGAAGAAGAAGGCTTGAGCGAGAACCCTAAGTGGGGCGATGACCTGGGCTCGGGAGGCAGCAGGGTTTATATGATTGCGAAGCTTTATATTATATATTTTATAAATGATTATCAGAGTAAAATTAGCAATTGTGTCCCCCCTTTATCAACGCAAGTATACGTATCGTTCAAGTAATAAAAAGCTCTAATGGAGTCCTAGATATCGATCCCACAGGGAAGTTTAGAGATTAAGAACTAATTTCAGCAGATTCTTATCTAGTGTATGGAAATAAAGAACGCTTATACTAAACTCTATTACTTAATTTTTAAATAGAAGATTGCAATTTAGAAAAATTAACTTTCTCCTTGTTAAGAGAATTAAGTGAATGAATAATTAAATTAGTTAGAATTATATTGTGCCAAATAGGAGCATTCCTATTCTTTACCCTTTGGTCCAGGCATAAAGAACATTAACTAATCCTATGCTTGGTTACTGAATTTGTGGCTAGGCTGGGAGGATACTTGCTGCCACTTCAGAGCTCCCACGTTCCCCTCGC
The DNA here is from genome assembly GCA_022702705.1 of Papilionanthe hookeriana x Papilionanthe teres. Classification (NCBI taxonomy): domain Eukaryota; kingdom Viridiplantae; phylum Streptophyta; class Magnoliopsida; order Asparagales; family Orchidaceae; genus Papilionanthe; species Papilionanthe hookeriana x Papilionanthe teres. The sequence continues at coordinate 126,934,446 of CM040421.1, read as the reverse complement.
TTGAGGGCTAACATCTACACTTCAGCACCCAAATGATAGGACTGAATTGAGGATTTTAGCTTATCACTCTAAATTCACCATTTCTACGCCCGATAAATACTATTTCTCTTTTTACTTGCACCCTCCTTCCAAGGCTTTTGAATTCCCTGAATCTTAGACGTAATCTTTACTATAGTTGATAATTCAACATATTTTAACAATTCAATTGGCCAAATTGAAAGTAAATTAAGATTTAAGTAAAAAGATTATCATAATTTTTATTTAATATTTTTAGGCACAACTAATTCAATTCTTCATTTCACAAAATCTCAACAACAAGGAGAAAGACAGAGAAAACTACTCATAATGCATAGGAAAAATAACACAAAACTTGGATTTCATTTAAAGTTATAAAATAATAAATAAAATTTATCTCGAGTCTTCTCCCCAAGAAAACTCCTTAAAGTTCCTCTAACTCTTCCTTCTTGTACAACACAATTAATTATACTTACTAATATACTCTAAAACACACTAATGCACACACAATAGACTAACTATACACTACTGACTTCCACAAGACACACACTTTTCAGCCTAAATTCATCTATATTTAAAGAAGAAGGAATATATCCAAAGGTTGCTTAAGCACCTCTTCAAAAAGCGTCCAGATTCAATGTATTTGGCTTGAACCGACATTTCCGCCGTCGCCGGGCTCGATCTCGCTATCGAAGGGCTTCTAGAACTTTGGCTAACCGCTAAGGCTCGCTGTCGGCGGGCTCGATCTTGCTGTCGGCGGCTCCTTTATAATATATTCAAAACTTTGGGAAAAATCAAGCCGTCGGCGGCCTATTCCTCGCCGTCGGCGGGATAGTTCAATTTCCATCTCTTTTTAGTCCTTTTCATTCCTTATTTGCTTCTTTTCGATCTTTTTGCTTCCAATACCTATAAATCTTCATACCTGCAATAAAACATAGAAAATACCTTTCTTTAAAGTGCAATTTCATATAAAATTGGTATGAATTTCTTTATACATTTTGCTGTGGTCAAAATCCCTCAAACTTAACTATTACTTGTCCTCAAGTAATCTTGATACTCTATAAAAGTAATTATTATTTGTAATAAAATTTTAATTCTGAAATACTATGAATTTGATTTTAAAAAAATATTATAGTAAAGTTTATTAGAAAGATTTTTAGATAATTAAATTAACTCTATAAATGTAAGGCTATTTAGTCATCAAGTTTAAGATTTCTAGTCTTCTATTTATTTCAAGAATGACTATATTTTGCAATATTAAATTACTTAAGATATTCAGTTGATAGGAATTTCATGAAAGAACTACTTAGTAAAATACTAATCCCCTCACTTACTTTTTCTTTTCTTTTCATTTGGATTGATTTTTCAATCCTTCTTTCTTTTTCAAGTGAGGATTACTGTATCTGGATAGCCTGTTAATAATTTTGAACTTCACCTTCCTCTTCCTAAATTTGAAACTTGAAACAATTAGTTACCTTATATGTGTTTCAAAGTTTTTACTTCATCGAGTTTCAATCTTTTCTTTCTCAACTAAATACTTAAGAATTTCATATTTTGAAATATCGTTTTCCTTACTTTAAATAGTTAACTATATTCTTATCCTCTTATACCAAATATCTTAATCTACAAAATTAGTTTAATCACTAGAAATATTTCTTTTAACTTTCTATAACAATTAAATAAATTAATTCTAGTTTACTGAATTAAATTCATTACAGAAAATTATTTTATAATAATTTTTGAAAATATAAATTGAGAACAATTTAATAATTAAATTTTTATTTTTTTCCTCCCCCAAACTTAAAATTTTTTGTCTATTTATATGGTGAAAAGAAAATAAACTGTAAATCTAAATCATACCTTCGTGCTTTAGGTATTTCTCCTTTTTGAAGTTTTGCAGGTTCTTTTCATCACTTAATTAACCTGTACTATTAATAACTTTCTACACATATATAATATCAAAGAAATTGCTGGGTAAAGAAGTTTTGAAATAAGTACAACTACTATCACAATATATACCACAACATAACAAAACATCCACATATATTTCACAAATCCAGTTTCAGAGTTACAATCACAAATTGAAATATTAAAATTTAAAAGCCACACAAATTTAACTTATACAACAATATTAAAATGTCTTACACAACATAATAATCAAAGTTCATAAACTATACATCAATACTGAATCTAAGAAAACAAAGAAACAATCACATAACATAAATACCTAAGCATAGAAGCTAATCATCAACATTAAAACTATATCCTTGTCTCCTTGTTCAGCAGGTGGAGTAGGCTGGTAATGAGTATAACGGGTGCACTCAGGAAATATAACATCAGGCTCTCCTCTCCGATAACGATTCTCAGCATCATAGTAGGATATCTCAAATTCAGAATGTCTCTGGAGATAATTGCTGTCATAATCATGCCTCCCTTCTAATCCTCTAATACTTCGATCAATATGCTCCAATTTTTCTTCAATCTTTTCAAAACTTTTTTGCTGCAGGGTCATTTCTTTCATCAAATCATAAAGGGTAGGAGAACTATAGGTAGGAGGGTCATAACTGGTAGAGGGAATATCCCTACTAGTTGAAGGTGCACAGCTCCTAGTCCTAGATCTCTATCCTTCGTGGGATTCATAAGTTTTTATATTAGCCTGGGTAATGGGTTTCATATGTTCAACCCATTCCTCATCATCTCTAGCCTCTACTCTAGACAATTGGCAGAGTGCATAAATTAGACCAGGATCTCTTAGTCCTCCTCTACTTTCACTTGTTGCAGTGGCTAATATATTTTTGTAAATAATACTTCCCACATTAATACTTTTGTGGTTCTGAATACAAAAATTCAGAACCACTTTATCTCTTGTTACTTCACTATAGTGATAGATAGGTAACAAAATAGAACAAATAAAATAATGCCAAGCTTTAGAGGTTGCATTTAACATAGAAAGAGGGAAGTTTACCTGTTCACGCTGCTTAATTTTCCAAGTCCCTTTCCCATCAGTGAGAAAGTTAATCACCTCCTCCAGCGGTCCTTCCATTGTTCCGAATGTATTGTACCCGCTGGTATGCTGACCCGATTTTTGTATTTCCAAATACAAGGATTTATTACCACTGCTAGAAAATTTAATTTCTGACAAAGGCACGAAACACTTGACCTGGAATAACTTGATATATAGATGTGTACCAAATTTTAATTATGGTAATAAAATTAAATAAAACTTGATTGCTACTGAATGCTAGGCCATTAATGTTTAATAATTTTTTAAATATATGTTTATATAGCAAAATATAATTAAAAAAGAAAATATTTTATATACTTTTTTGGGTACTACGCAAGTATACGTATCGTTTCAAGTAATATAGGGCTTTGAAACAAAGACCCCAGTATCGATCCCACAGGGAAAAAATATGGTAATAAATTTTTAAATATTGTATTTCAAAAATCTTTTTGTATTTTAATCTAACTATAAATTACTTTTAATTTACTAGATGCAGTTAAAGAAAACAATAATAAGAAAATGATTTTGTGAAAACTATATAAAACAAACAACTTTCTTCCCTTCAATTAATTTAAGATTTTTTTAAGATAATTTAATATTCATTGGAGAATTTGATTTATGGTATTGTGCCAAATAGAAGCATTCCTATTCTTTACCCTTTGATCCAGGCGCAAAGAACATTGGCTAATTTACAGATCATGTCCGTATGTATTGTTAGTAGAATGGGTTAATCTAGACTAACACTACTAGATGTCCAAGGGTGGCTATGGTCGGCCCTACTAGTGACCCTTTCCTTATCTATAAATCAAATTATAAGAATTTAGTCTGTCACTCTAAAAACTTATCAATTCTATGCCCTTTAAATCTTATCTTCCTATTTATTTGCACTTCACCTTGAATAGCCCGCACATAGCCTTCGACTATCCAAGGATTCATGTAACATTTACAAGTTAAGAGTTCTTCTCCTTCTAGGTCTCAAAACTTTTCAACAGGTTTTAACAATTTAAATGGCCAATTTAAAAAGTAAAGTAAGATCAGGTATTAATATCATCACAATATTTTTAAAAATATTTTGAATTTCAATTCTACATCGAATCTTATATTATCTTATTTATCTCTTCATAATTGAAGGAAGAAAGTAAACTAACTACTCACAACACATTGAATATAAACAACAAAACATAATAAATAAACTTTGAATCAAAAATAAAATACTTATCTCAAATATTCCTTCTACAGATCATCTTATTCCTATTGACTCCACAGTGTAATGAACTTCAGATGCAACAACTTGAAAATAAACACACTAAACTAAATAATAGTGGCCCTAAATTTCTCTCTCTATGGATGAGAGATCCTAAAGTGGCTAAGAGAAAGGGGTTACAATGGGGGCACGTTTTTTTGAAGAAATGGACTTTTATTTATAGGCTTCAAGGGTTGCCTTGAGGCACCTCTTCAAAACATGTCCACATTCAATGAATATTTTAGAAGGTATGTCTGGCGCCTAGGCGCCGGACACTGCGTCCAGTTCTTCGCACCTCTTCACTTTGGCTCGCACCTCTTCGCCTTTAAAACCTTTTTGGAGCTTCCAAATGAAATGTATCACATGTCCTATTATCAAGGAACAACTGCCAGTCTTCTAGAATGTCCAATAACCACTCACTCTGTGAAAATAACCGTTCAAACGTTGTCAAAAACTTGATAGTTCTTTATCGAGACTGGCGCTTAGGCGCCAACTTCTGGCGCCTAGGCGCAAGGCCATATTTTTTTATAATTTTTGTATTTTGCTCTATTTTTGCTCCTTTTTGCTCCTCTTTGCTCCTTTTTACTTTTTTGGACCTTTTTACATCACCTACATCCAAAAACACAAAAATACCTTTCATTAAAACACAATATCCTTAGAAATTGATAAGAATTAAGGCATAAAAATAGATATTTTTTATGGATCAAAATCCCCCAAACTTACATGTTACTTGTCCTCAAGTAACTCTTTTTACTATATAAAATGTATAACCTTTGGAATAAAAGATCAATATTTAAGATTCTTTATAATTTTTTATTTTATAATGTCTTTAGTAAATTATTAACCCAATTTCACTAACTAAGTTTAATTTTAAGAATTTAAAAAATATTCAACTACCAAATCATAAGATCTCAAACTTTTCATCCATTCTGAAAATAATAGAAGTTTATTATATTAAGATCTATAGATTATTTACAAGAAAAACATCTTCTTGAAAAATATTTCCTAAATAAATATTCATGCATGAAAATTAAGTAAAATATGTAACTAGTTTTATTTCTATAAGATAATTCAAGTGAAGCTAATTTTTGATTAGGCATTTCCTCAAGCTTCTCCTCTCTTTCTCTTTTTCTTTTTCTTTTCTACTTTTTTTTTATTTTTTTTATATATAAAGAGGATTACTATATCTGGATAGCCTGTTAATGGTTTTGAACTTCACTATCCTTAAATTATATTTTCAAAACTTATACATTTCCACTTAATTATTATAACATGAATAAGAATTCAAAAATATTTTCAATCTTTTCTTTTTCAAGTGATAATTTTTGATTACTTAATACTTCTAAAATTCCATTATTTCTACCGTGAATAGAAAAATTTCTTAATCTTATTCTTCTTTAAGTTAAATAATTCTATTCTTAAAATCAATCAAAGTTATTAAAATTTTGGTTAATTTTACTAAATTATTTATAATTTCAAAAATAAAAGTGATCTCAAATAAATTCTTCATTCCTTAAGTTATGTTAAAAAGTTTTTATTTTTAAGAAAATATTAGCTCTTTAAGGACAAATAAAATTTAAATTTGAATGTATTTTCCCTTCCCCCAAACTTAAGTTTTGGTATACTATGACAATTTGAAAGTATGAGAGAAAGAAAATCATAATTTTAAAAAGGAAATTTTTATAAGTATGTAAAAACGATCTTAAAAAGAAAAATTTACTTCTACTCATGCTTTTATGAACAATTAAGATAAAATTGAAGCGTGTATAAAAAGTAAGCAAGGCTAATTTTTATGATTATACTAAATTTGAAACAAAATAAAAGCAGAGCAAAATTACTAATTACTTAATAGTAGACTGAAACAAACATATCATAAATTAACTCTAATCTCAGTCTCAACCACAATATACTAAGAATATTCTAACAACAGAATCTTAACACTAATCAATCCACACAGGTACTTAAACAAATCAAATACATCAAACATAAAACTAAACAAATAAACCAAACAAAACAAATCAACAAAGTAGCACAACATAGATATCTATAAACTACTAATCACTAGCTGTAGCCTCATCATCATCATCGTCACCAAAGGAAAATTCTACATCCTTAGGATCAACAAATGGTGTGAAACTAGGAAAAGTAGGGAAACTAACATCATGTTCACCCTTCAGAAATCTAACTAGGGCTTCATTATACTCAGCATCATAGCCTACTCTTCCTCCGGGTATAGTCGGATAAATGATCAAGTTTCCTATCAATAGTATCAACTCGCAAAGTGATTTTGAAATAACTCCTGCCGTCGCTCTATAAACTGATCATGCATTGACTCCAAGAAACTCGATGGTGGCTCAGCAGAAGTGGAGGGTCGAGAAGTAGAAGGTCTACCTGGAGTAGGTATATAAGAGGAAGGAGCAGTTGATTTCTTCCCTCGAAGACAATCATAAATGCTAATGCTCTCCTGACCAATCGGCTTAGTAGTCTTCAACCTTTCCTCTAAAATATCTGCAGTGACTCCATTGCTAATACATAATGAATAAATCGTAGATGGGAATCCTGATCCAACAAAAGTGCCGGATCTCGCAAGTAGAATCCACGTAATCATAAATAATACTGCCGACATCAATAGGCTTCCTTTCCAGAATGTAGTAGTTTAAGATCGCTCGATCTCTAGTCAATTCACTCAGGTGGTTGGAAGGTAACAATCTTGCAGAAATAAAATAGTGCCATGCTTTAGAAATACCATTTAATTTGTAGGATTTGAAGTTTACCCTTTTTCCATTCCTGATCTCCCAAAATCCAGTACTGTCAGTCAAATAAGCAATGATCATATCTAAATCTCCCTCAGATGGTGATATTCCAGAATAGTGGCACTCTATAGTCGGTGGCAGGCCATAAAATACATTGATTCTTTCAGGATTAAATCCTACTCCGACACCTCTGACAAAAACTTCATAATCTTCGGCATCCAGAAAATTTGCATAAAACTCTCGAACTATAGGGATAACCGCAACAGCGGTGAAATAACAGAATCATTGCTAATTGTGCGCAACGATAGTATTTTCAATCATTTCTCCCGGATGATAGAAACTTCATTCTAAAATGAACTTCCTAGACGTCGCAAATTCGTGGAATCGAAAATGCGCAGCCGCAGTAGAAAATTTACTGTTATCAAAGTTATCTCGTGCCTTCCCGCGTTTAGATTTCAGAGCCATCTAAATGTGAAAGAAAACAAGAACAAATTTAGGAATAAAAATTTAAACTCTTTTTAAGTTTATAACTTAAAATAAGTTTAAAAATCCAAAGAAATCATTAAAAACAAATTTTTTTTTAAAATTTCAGTTCTTAGCAAAACCTAGGGAAATCTATGGTGAAAATCGAAAATAAATGGTTAAAAGTGTAGATCTGACCTTGAGACGAAGAAATTGAGTGGTTTCGCGCTCAAATCCTTGATGTTTTGACCTCAAAATGGATCTAAAAGGTATATTTTCACGAAAATGGGGAAGAAGATGAAGCTTAGGCGTCGATAATGGCTTTTGGGGGTATTTAAGGAAAATTTCGGGTACAGGCCGAACTGGCGCTTAGGCGCCAGACTCGCCTTTCACAAAAATAATTATTTTTAAATTTAATTTTCCACAAAAATTCATAATTCAACTTTCAATTACTCACATTAGAGTAGGGCTTCAGTTTCTAAATTCCACAACATTTTTCAAAAAATTTTAAAAATTAAATATTAAATCCACCAATCAAACATAAAGTTTAAATCAAACTTCACTATATTCCATTTATAATCTTTAATATTGGCTCAATATATTCCAGATAAGTATTATACTTGATTCAAGTTCCTAATACACACTCAAACACAACAATTTCTAAGCAAAAACAACACACATTGAACATGAAAGCCAATACACAAACAAACACAATCGATTCAATAAATCGATACAACGACTCAAAAAACCAGATAATAACTATCTCATTACCAGAATATTCTAATCTTCACAAGGAAAATTGTGTATTCAACTTGGAAAGAACACTAACGCTCTCGGGAAATTCATAGCCGTCTTTTCGTCAATCCACTTATTCTTCGCATACATTTCAACTTGAGCATCTTAATAAGCTGCAAAATTATCAGATTGATGTTTCATTTGCCATTCTAGATGTTCAATCTGATGAAACATCTCATGAAGGCGATCTCCAATGCTTTTAAACTCCGCTTCAAACTTATCCAAATGACTAGAAATTTTCTCTAAACTTACTGCGATGAAACCGTTGAAGTAGGGTTGAGGATCCTTTGAGACCTTGTCCCTAGCTTCTTCTCCATGATTTCTTCTTTCCATTTCATCAAAAATTTCTCAAATCTCTTAATAATGAAGTGTAATGGACGTAACTTTGATTGCTTGATGGTTAGGGATGAAGATAAGTTGATTTAAAGGTGAAAATCGTGTGAAAAACTGAAAATTTTTTGTTTTTACACGACCTAGTAACCGTGGTGCTTAGGTGCCGAATCTGGCGCCTAGGCATCGGACCTATTGATACATAGTTTGACTCTGGCGCGTAGGCGCCGAATCTTGGCGCTTAGGTGCCGGAACTATGTTCAACTCTGTTTCGCATAATCATCAAATTTCAAAGTTTCGTTCCCCAAGATAGGTAAATTAAACTGGTAAGAGTAATCTAGGCTCAATAACACACATTGTAAACAATCATAATGAAGGTTAACTTGATCTCCTTTTTTACTCATATTTAGAATAGAGTGATCCAATTTCTAAATCTTACATACTTCAAAATAATCTTCAGCCTAAGTCAACAAAGACTTATAAGCATAAAAAAAATTTAAAGTAATATAAAATTAGTCAAGATCGAGGCATAACCTTACATTAAAACATAAAAACACTCATAACAAAAGATAATTATGGGTTGCCTCCCACAAAGCGCTTGGTTTAACGTCGTCCGCTTGACTTAAGTCAATCTTTAATTCGGTTGACTCAATTCATAAGCCTCTTTATAAATCATTTTAATATCTCCCAAATAAGGCTTCAATCTTAATCCATTTACTTTAAAATTTTTCCTTTTTTGGGGTCTTTAATATCCACAGCTCCATAATGGTATACTTTCTCAACTATATAGGGTCCAATCCATGTAGATCTTAATTTTCCAGGAAAAAGTTTTAAACGAGAATTAAACAATTATACTTCTTGTCTAGGCTCAAAAATTTTTCCTGAAATTTTCTTATCATGCAACATCTTCATTTTCTCTTTATAAATCCTTGCATTTTCATATGATTCATTTCTTATTTTTCTTTCATCTCATTCAATTGCAATAATCACTTTTCTCCTGATTTATTCAAAATAAAATTAAACTCCTTTATCGCCCAATAAGCTTTATGTTCAAGTTCTACAGGTAAGTGACAATGTTTACCATAAATTAACCGGTAAGGTGACATTCCGATTGGTGTCTTATAAGCCGTTCTATAAGCCCATAATGCATAATCAAGTCTATCAACCCAATCAGCTTCTTTTAGGATTAACGAGTCTTCTCTAAAATTCTTTTAATTTCTCTCGTTTGATACTTCAGCCATTCCACTTATTTGTGGGTGATAAGCGAATTGCAATTCTATGTTTGATTCCGAATTTTTGTAGTAATGATTGAATTCTTATATTCCCGAAATGACTTCCACCATCGCTGATAATTACCTTAGGCATTCCAAAGCTTGAAAATATCATTTTCTTTAAGAATTTAGAAACACTTTTGGAATCACAGCTTGGTAAAGCAATGACTTCAATCCACTTTGAAACATAATCAACTGCAAATAAAATATAAATTTTTCCAGATGATGGAACAAATAGTCCCATAAAGTCTAAACCCCATATATAAAAAATTTCAACTTCCAATATATAGTTTAAAGGCATTTCATTTTTTCTAGATATATTTCCCATCCTTTGACATCAATCACTTGTTTTCACATAATGTCTCACATCTTTAAATAAGGTAGGCCAATAAAATCCAGAATTTAAAATTTTAAATGCAATTTTATCTATGCCAAAGTGTCCTCCAAAATCAGAATCATGACATTTTTGAATAACAACAAAAGTTTCCTCATAAGGTACACATCTTCGAATCTTAGAATCTCTTTCAATTTTAAATAAATGAGGATCTTCCCAAATATAATATTTAGCATCATATTTAAATTTCTTAATTAATTTGTTATCTAATTCATAAGGCATAACATTGCTAACTCTATAATTAACAATATCAGCATACCAAGGTGTTTTGCATCCTTGAATAACATATAAAGATTCATCAGGAAATTTCTCATTTATATTTTCTTGCGAAATAATATCATTTTTAATTATAGACAAATGATCAGTAATTTGGTTTTCAGTTCTTTTTCTATCTAATATTTGAAAATCAAATTCTTGTAGAAGTAAAACCCACCTTATAAGTCTAGGTTTAGAATCTTTCTTAGATAATAGATATTTAATAGCAGAATGATCAGTATGAACTATGCATTTAGTACTAAGAAGATAAGGTCTAAATTTATCAAAGGCATATACTATAGCTAGAAGCTCCTTCTCAGTGGTAGTGTAATTTTTTTGTGTTTCAATGAGAGTTTTACTAGCATAATGTACAACTTTGAATATCTTCTCATATTTTTGTCCTAATACAGCTCCAATTGCAAAATCACTTGCATCACACATTAATTCAAAAGATTTATTCCAATTAGCTGCAACAATGATAGGTGCAGTTATTAATTTTTCTTTTAGAATATTAAAAGCATTAATACATTCTTTGTTAAATTCAAATTTCACATCTTTTACCAATAAATGACAAAGAGGTTTAGCAACTTTAGAAAAATCATTTATGTATCTTCTATAAAATCTAGCATGACCTAGAAAACTTCTCACATCAGTAACAGTAGTAGGTGGTTGCAATTCAGCAATAATTTTCACTTTTGCTTGATCTACTTCCATCCCTTTTTGTGACACTTTGTGACCAAGTACAATGCCTTCTGTGACCATGAACTGACATTTTTCCTAGTTAAGAACTAAGTTTGTTTCTTCACATCTTTTCAGAATTTTGGCTATGTTTTCCAAATAAGATTTAAAAGAAGTACCAAAAACTGAAAAATCGTCCATGAATATTTCAATTCCTTTGTCAATCAAATCACAAAATATTGACATCATACATCATTGAAAAGTTGTAGGTGCATTACATAAACCAAAAAGCATTCTTCTAAAGGCAAAGGTTCCATAAGGACTTGTAAATGTTGTTTTTTCTTGGTCTTCAGGAGCAATAAGTAACTGATGATAACCAGAATATCCATCCAAAAAATAGAAATATGGGTGTCGAGCTAATTTATCGAGCATTTGATCCAAGAAAGGTAAAGGAAAATGATCCTTTCTAGTGGCTTTATTTAATTTCCTATAGTCAATACAAATTTGCCATCCAATAACTTGTCTTGTAGGAATTAGTTCATTTTTATCATTAAAAATGACAGTTACACCTCCTTTCTTCGGAACACAATGAATAGGACTTACCCATTGACTATCCGAAATAGGATAAATAATACCAGCATCTAACCACTTAACAATTTCTTTTTTAACAACCACTTTCATGATAGGATTTAATCTTCTTTGCGATTCAATAGTAGGTTTAAAATTTTCTTTCATTAAAATTCTATGCATACAAATGGAAGGGCTTATTCGTCTTATATGAGCAATAGTCCAACTAAAAGCTTTCTTATAATTCTTTAACACACCTAGTAGTTTTTCTTCTTGATCTTTAATTCAGTTCAGAAGAAATAAAAACAGGTAAAGTTAACGAATTTCCAAGAAACACATATTTTAAATGTGAAGGTAACATTTTTAATTCCAGTTCAGGGGCTTTTTTAATTGATAGTAAAAGTATATCATTTTGAGTTATGTCTAAAGTTTTCCAGTTATCTTTAATAAAATGAGTCTCTTCTTCTTCTACTTCTTCATTTTCATCAGTTAAAAATTCAAATTTTTCTTCATAAATGACTTTACATTTTTCTTGATAATGTTTCTCAATTAAATAATCAATTATATCCATTCGATAACATTTCTCTTTATCAAGGTACTTCATTGATTTAAGAACATTGAATTTAATTTCTTGATCATTAACTCTCATGGTTAGTTCTCCCTTTTGCACATCAATCGTAGCTCGTCCGGTAACTAGAAAAGGTCTCCCTAAAATAATAGGTATCTCTTTATCTTCTTTCATATCAAGTATGATGAAATCTACAGGGAAGATAAATTTATCCACTTTAACAAGGACATCCTCTATAACTCCTTTAGAATAAGTGATAGATCTATCAGCTAACTGAAGGGATACAGTGGTGGGAGTAATATCTCCTAAATCCAATCTTTGAAAGATAGAAAATGGCATGAGATTAATACTTGCTCCTAAATCACATAAAGCTTTTCCAAAAAATTTTTCTCCAATAGCACAGGGTATAGTGAAACTTCCGGGATCCTTAAGCTTTTCGGTAATTTCTTTTGAATTATTGCACCGCATTCTTCACTTAATGCAACAGTTTCAAAAGCTTCAAATTTTCATTTCTTGCTTAAATATCCTTCATAAATTTTTCATAAGTTGGCATTTGTTCCAAAGCTTCAGAAAAAGGTATGTTAATAGTAAGTTTCTTAAAAAATTCAAAGAACTTAGAAAATTGATGATCAAGTTTCTGCTATTTAAGTCTTTGAGGAAAAGGTGGTGGTGGTTTTTCAACTTCCACATTAACAAGTATAACAGCTCGATCTTGACTAGGAGAGAGTTTCTTTAGGTTTTTCAATCTCTTCAGCCTCAATCTCTTTTTCAATTTCATTCTGCATTCTTTCTTTTAATTCCTTTCCACTTCTAAGTTGCACAACCTTAACATGTTCATGTTCTTTTCCATTTTCCTTTGGATTAATTTCAACATTACTAGGAAGTGTTCCTACAGGTCTGTTATTAATTAAAGTAAGCAATTTGCCCCATTTGATTTTCAATATTACGAATAGCAGTATTTTGATTTCGTAATTGATTATTCATTTGTAAAATTAATTCTTCTATCGATAACTTTTTCTGTTGATTATTAAATCCAGGAGGTTTATAATTTGGATTAACTTGATTATTCCAATTTCCAAATGGGATGAGATTGATTATTACCCCATTGTTATTGTGAATTATTCCAATTAAAATTAGGATGATTTTTCCACCTGTGAATATAATAATTTGAATAAGGATTATTTTTACTTGCAATAGCTTGTAATGTTTCAATAGTTTGAGAATCTTCAATATTAGCAGAGTTATTATGTGAAATATTAATTGCAAAATTATCTAATTTCTTAGACATTGCTGCTACTTGTGAAGCTAAGATAGAAAAGGATTCATTATCGTGAATACTTGCCATCTTTTTAGGATTAATCCTTTCGGAAGGCCATTGAAAATTTTTAGTAGCCATTTCTTCAATTAAAGTGTAAGCTTCTTCAAATGATTTAGACATTAAAGAACCTCCACCAGCAGCATCAATAATTGATTTTAAAGATCCAATTAATTCATTATAAAATGTTTGAATAATTAACCAATAAGGTAAAGCATGATGAGGACATTTTCTTAATAGTTCTTTAAATCTTTCCCAAGTTTCATATATTGTCTCCCCATCAAATTGACTAAATGAAGTAATATCATTTCTTAATTTAGCAGTTTTAGAAGGAGGAAAATATTTAGCAAGGAATTTTTGTGCCATTTCAGCCCATGTTTTAATAGAAATCTATCCATATATCGTTATCCGGTTTTATGGATGGCTCGTAACATGGTAAGCATGCCGGCAATCTTATTTCTCTTAACATTGTCTTCTCTAATATTGTCGCCTATGTGAATAAACAGTTTATAAGACGATGGGCTTAAAAGCTACGTTTTTTGGGGCATCGAGTTTTTTGATACCAACCCTGCTGGCCATGCCTAAGGTCGGCTCCGCAACTCCCAACTTCGTGAGATGGCGTCCGCCTACTTTCGATGGATTAAATTTAATATCGATGAGCTTCGAGAGCGACTAATGCCGTGGTTGGTGGCGTGGCTAGGAATCATCAAGGTAAATGCTTATTTTACTTTCATCTCATCGTATCATCGCTCCTCGAATCGGTTTCATGCGTCGTTTCCGCGCTACTATAGCCGCATTATTTCAAAGGGCACCATCTCGAATTTGAACGGACTCTCATCGTTCTATTCGAGGCTCTCGCCCAAGCTAAAATGGCCCCGTGGGATATTTTATACTACACTACGCGTATACAACGTATTACCTCCTCCTCTCTATGTTAATTGAACTTATTCACTCAAGGCAATTTATTCGAATTAATCGGGTTTCACAAAAGTCGGCGCCGACTAACCACTTACTCGTTGATCCGTGCCCCCTCACCTTCTTATGTTACTCACGGATCTTATCGATGCTCCATATGTGCGGGTTATGTGACGTGCTTATTTATTTATTTATTTATTTTTTATTTTTATTTTTTTCCGTAGCTCCCACTTGCTTTATTTTTCATATATCCTTTAATGTCAGATTTTTATGCTTGGAATTTTCTTCTATTCTACCCGCCGTACTCTATGGTTCTTTCTTCACATACATCATCGTGATCGACATTTTTGCGCAATACTATCTTTTCACAGTTTAATTATTTAATTATGTGTATCTTTGGCATATTCGATTATCGTATTGGTGGTTAGCTTATTATTGCCGCACGTTCATCTTCCCGACTTATTGTATTTCGTGTTTATGTTGGCGAATACCGTCGCGATTTCCCCGCCGAACTCTCGCGTACATATGGTCGAGACCCTCGCGACGGCTTTGCCTGATGGATTTGCGGATTATCGACCACACCGAGCGGTGGTCGCCAGCGTTTCTTCCATTGACGCGACGATGGCCGGACCGTGGTGATTTTTTCGATGATTGCTATCTTATAAAACCTCTTCGCAGATGATGGATTCCTTTTCGAGATCGTCGGTCTTCATATATTTGCTGGGCTGATGTCATGATTTTATGATAGTATTATATTTTGGCTCGTTACACATGAATAGTTTCACCGTGTATCAAATCTTTTGTGGTTTTCGGTTCTCGCGAACTACTTGGCGCGTGCGCCGTACAACTCTCCTCGTATCTTTTTTGCCATAAATAAAATCGCTTCTCGGCTAATATAAATATATATATATATATATATATATATATATATATATATATATATATATATATATATATATATAACTATATATTTTTTTATTTATAATTTATTTAATTATTAATTATTTTTTAAATTAAATCTTATTTATAAATAATATACTATACTTAAAACATTTAAAATAAAAAATATTATTATATTTATATATATATATATATGATAACTATATATATATATATATATATATATATATATATATATATATATATATATATATATATATATATATATATATATATATATATATATATATTTATATATATATATATATATATATTTATATATACCTATATATAATATTTTTATAATTTATTTAACTATTAAATAATTTCCGTAATTAAATTATATTTATAAATCATATATTATACTAAAATATTTAAAATTAAAAATAATATTATTAAAATTTA